>OZ038472.1:15830884-16402621 GCA_964036295.1 Plumapathes pennacea
CCTGTAGACTTGTTGTGTCGTTCAAATCCATTCACTCCGCTTCCAAACAGGAAGTTCACAAGCGGCTCGATTTTTCTAGCGGAAGTGAGACTTGTATGCTGTGTTTAGAGGGGGGTAAAAGCTTTCTTCCTTGTCCAGAGCACTCTGAACGGAAAGCCGTCTCCCAAATGAAATGCCCTCGACCACCCTCGCCTCGGGGAAGTCGACAAGTCCCGGATGAACAACTTGATGTCCCGTATGCTTGCAGGATTTTGAGTGGAGGCTGGGACCGATAAACATGGCAACTTCGTTCCCAAGCTCTTTTCTCTCTCCCGAGAACGAGGTTGCAAACATGGCGGCTCGAGTGAGACGTTTGGAGCTAAAATAGCTGCACAATGTATTTTGACTGCTGTATCAATACTGGTAAGTTCTTTTAGCGTATGCAGAAACACTAGAATACTCTAGTAGTAGTCACACTTGCACCGAGAAGGTTAAGATTCAGCCAAATCGGGTGTCCCAGTTCGGCCGACAAATACCCCCGTGGTCGAGTCCGTATATACGCTTTATATTATAAAGCGACGACTTCTCCTGCATGGAGGGAGCGGTCTGCATTGACCTAACTTATTCGCTAAAAAAAAAAAAGAAAAGAAAAGAAAAACAAGGATATGAGGGGAGTGAGAGTCCAATAGTACAAATCGACGTAAGGCAAGGTCCTTTTCAAAGTAATAGGGCCCGCGGAAAGGCAAATATCTTGGACGCGCGCTGGTTTTCCACACTCTTTTGCACGTTCTTGGGAAGGAGTCCAGCGAAACATGATTTTACACATGGTGCCTGATTTTTCAGGCCTAGTGCTTGACCTCCTCACTTCTTAACGTCCAATGTTCCAAGCTGGGTTTCTTGTTCCTTGTCTTTATGAAGATGACTGACATTTCAGCTCAGCTATTTCTGGCTTATTGTTTCTACTGACCAATCACTCTGTTTATACTATAGTATTTAGAGATTCAGTGCTTCCCAGTCTATACTTGTATCACTGATCTCTCCTTCAATATTTATTATTATTATTATTATTATTATTATTATTATTATTATTATTATTATTATTATTATTATTATTGTTATTATTATTATTACTAAGTTGACTGTATATAGCTGAATTTCAAGAAATAGCAGGTCATTTTATATTGGGGTTTAAGCTGATCAAGTTAGTGACTCTCCTAGCATTGCTCATTTAATTTGTTCAGGGCAGTTTGGGAGAATTAGCCTCCAAACACATTGTGAAAAATTTCTCAATTTTAAAACAAAAGCAAAAGTTGTACTTTTATGGTCATTTTTATTGTGACTGGTGCATTTCATTCTTGTTTATGATTGGCTAAGCTAACTCTCTGATTGCAAAGTGCCTGATTCATGATTAATTTGGGAATTTATGCAACAATCACATTCAAGGAAACTGTGATATCTACATTTATTAGACATCCTGTGTGATTCCCGCCTTGAACAGAGAAACCTATGAACTACTGTTGAGAGTAATATTATCTGAATGTGAAACAGTATAATAATTTTTTTGTCTGATGCCTCAGATATGTGCAGGGAAATTGGCTTCATGGGTGCAAAACTCCCTAAAAGGCTATTGAATGTTTAAGGCCTATTTTTTGGGTGTGTCCTAGAGCCTTTATATGACCCAGACTGATCTATTAGCTGATACCGACCTCATATTAGTGGCTTGAAAGAGAGTTTGCTTAGTCGACTGCTCACAGGACTTGGTTGATTTGACTGCACAATTTGTTTTGATTGATAATGTTCGAAATGGTTGTCTCCTCACTCAAAGCTTGAACATATGCTTCTGTTCAGCCTGGTGAATACTTGACAAATATTACGGCTTCGGAAACTATAAGTGTATTTATGACCAAATACTGTGCCGATTTTCTGAACGTTCTCACGATTCTTAAAGTCGGCCGGCTTTGGCACAGGGGTGGGTGACCTTGATTGGAAAATGCTGAAATAGTTAAAAACATTGCCTACGGATGTTGATTAGTTAAATATCGTTGCGTTGCGTTCTATGCGGGGCCACTATTAACAAAATAAAGCACTTCACTGTTGTTTTTCATTCAATTATTTACTTCTTTGTTCAGTTAAAAATTTCACTCTTCTTCTCTCGACTTGTTTTTGTCTTTCAAGACATACAGATAATTTGCTTTTTGCAGTGCTTGACGTTTGGATGGTTTGGAGTCAACAAATAAAACAAAACGAAGGAAAAACCCAGGAGCAACACGATACACACGACCTGTATCGCTTCTCCGAGTACTGATCAACTATTGCGCGGGCCGATAAGATTCTACCACTCGTGTGAGATTGGCCAATCATGGTTGAACTCTTTCGCCTTTTCTTGTTGATTTATGATAATAAAGTGACGCTGAAAGCAACAATACAGGCCGCGCAACTTGTTGTTGTCCGTTTGAACTCATCAAAGCGCCACGAGCAGCGTCTTAGTTGGGAAAAAGGTGTATAGTGGATTAACATGGTTGGGGACCAGCAGGAGCCTTTTGTGTCAGGTCAGCGAACTCCTGTAACAGTTTATGAACGAAACTGTCATTTTCCAAAGCGTTTCTCGTGAACTTTCACGTTTCTTCGGATGCGAGCGTATGCCGTCTTTTGACTTTGGACCTTGAAAATGCTCTATGATCTCTTGCAGAGTCATGGGTCGTCTATAGGTCCCTGCAGTTTTACCTGCCAATTCATTCCAGACTCTCTTTACCACGAATGGTTTGCACTTTCATCGAGTGCGTATCACTGTTTGGCTGTTGACCTTCAGAATGCTCTATGGCGTATGGTCGTTTATAGTTTACTGCAAAGTTTGTTTGACGCTCCAGGCTCTGTCGACAACGAATCCCTTGCATTTTCACTGAGTTTTCTCGTGAGACGTGAGAATTTGAAGTGTCTCGTAGTATATAAGCTTATCACACTGAATGCATTCCCATTTCTACTGTACTAAGAGCTCCCTCGCTGGACAGGCAAGACTTTTTCACAGTGGGTGACAGGTCGGGAGAAATTTCGCAGATCTTGGGCTTGGTGGGTGAAACTGGAATAATCGCGGGAAAAAAAACGATTTTCAACTCTTAATAGCTAATTCCTGTTTGGGATCATTGCGGGACGAAGAGGGCCCGTGGATACTCAATTGGATAGGGTCAGCCAAAGTGCAGGGTGGTGGGTTATTGAAGAGCCCAATTATTGATCCGCGCTCTTCTCTTAGTTTTTATTCCTTTTGTCGTTTCAGTTACGAAGGGGAAAGATCCACCTCCGGCGGACACCTCTGGCACATAGAGAACCGCGGATGACAAATTTGGCCACACAGTACCCCTGGTAAGTCAATTTAGCTTTTTCTCGGAGGGGAGGGGGAAGAGAGTTCAAACTTTTAAAAAAGGAACTCCAAATCCATCTCTATGCTTCTGGAGTTTCAGTGATAATTTGTTTTCTGGCGGTGGCGGTGTAGCAGAAGCTATACTATATGTAGATATTTCCGATGAAACTGCTTACTTATCCCAAGTCTTTCTTACGACGATCAGGAGTCTAACCTTTGTCAGGAGATTTTTTTTTTTTTTTTTTTTTTTTTTTTTGCACCCGAGTGTGCTCGTAACTTTTGATTGACTAACAGTTTAGATACGACCATTTTTCACGTTTGTGTTAAAGACCATCAAGGATAGCCATGTGAAGAACACTTTTAATTCGTACAAATCTTAATTCGTACAAATTTTATTTCGAGACTTTTCTGAGTATAGCGGTGCCTAGTGTTGGCGTTTGTTCGGCTTCCCTAAGACGCAAAAACTAGTCTGTGCTTTCATTTGTTCTTTAATTTCTAATTTATTGCAGTGCTTCCCCTCACTTTGAACAGAATGGAGCTTTTCCTTCAGTAAATTCTCGTCCTCAAGCCTGGTTTTGTTGGCCAGTTTAGTCATATTCTCAAGAAGACCAGCTCCTTTCAGGTAAGTGATCAAAGAACTATTCAAATCTGGAAAATACATCTGACATATCAACATTAGGTAGACCAAGAGCACCACACATATTTTGTAATTATTAGAGTGTTCTGATATAAAATTGTTAATATTGGTAATCCGTGATAATGATGGCCTATGCAGTAGATACAATGGAAAAAACCGTTCTAAAGAGATGCTTTTTTGATGCTTGATAACGGGTGTCTCGACCATTTTGCGTTTGGTTGTAGCGTAACTGATTTTGCTCGTAAATAATGTTGATCAATTTCCTGAATTTTAAAGCTGCACGAGCATTAGTAGATAATATAATCTTTAATCTTTACGGGTGGAAGCGCCCATCACGTGAAGAATGTGCTTTCAGGGAGAATCTATAAGCCAACATAAAGATATAAAATGTGAACTTACAATACAATCTAAAAATGTATAAAATACCTCAAGGTCCATCAGGGTGTCCATATATAAAGATGTACAAGTGGCATTAGTATTGTGTGGATGTACGAGCGAGTAGAAGACGCATGTGTTCCTGGATACAGACGTTTGGATAAATTGCAATATTTACAAATATCCAATTTATATAAAATCCAATATTTACTATTCTGCATGAAATACGATGTCTGATTTACTTATTGCTTAATTGGTTCACAACCAATTGCAAAGTAAATTTTGCGAGAAAAACGTTTAAACTATCTGGGAAAAGGAAACAAACAAAATCAAAACGTACGAACACAAATTTAACAACGTTACTGTACTTAGATACAGATGTAATTTTAGAAGTAACGTTGTTAAATACTTGCAATATTTGGTTGTGCAGACATCATGTCAAACGATTGCTCTAGTAGTATAATTTACAAAACTTGACTAAGAAGCAACAATTAACATAGAAGATATCCACGACTAGTTAACAGCCGTACTGTATCAGAATCCGGCCAGCCTTGGGTAAATTGGCGCATACCTCTGCCTAGTTGTCACCGTGGGCTCATTTTCTGCTTTTGTATGATAAGTTGTTTTATGTTCGGCTCAAGGTGACGCAGTTTTCAATAAGCTCGACAGGCGCCCTGGTACTACGTTAATAAAATAATATAATGTCCATTTTATTGCGAAAATGCACCTAATTTTTACTTTGATAAAGAAAAATGTGAGGCATGGGAGAAAGAAGCTACAATATCGGACAAACAAACAAACACGCAAACGAAAACAGCAAATGGAAGGAAGTCAGCACATGAGATGAAAGAGAGAAAAAGAGAAATATAGAGAAAATGATACTGAAATATTGAATAACAAGGAGAGGTTGAAGCTCAGACAAATCTTTCAGGGAAGGAGAATGGGCAACATTCTAAACTGATAGCAGTACGTGTCCGGCCTAGAACACGCAAATACTTTGAACACCTGAGTCATTGCCAGTTGACGCGCTACGTGCACGCAGGATACACGATAACTCACAACAGACATGTCTTTGTCCTGATTCCTACAAGTGGATTTTTGGCATTCCCAAACCCGTCAAGTATCTCGCGTACCCGGCTGCACCGACAAAGTCAAATTGTTTTGTGATATTGCGCTACAGCCTGAGTTGAGTACAATTTGCAAGTAAAGTAGCTGCTTTTCTAGAACAAAAGAATTCCACACTGTGCATGTATCGAGTAACAACAATGTACACTGTATAAAATATCGGAATACCTTAGGAGAAGTTGCCAGTTCATGGTTTGTTGGGCTGTGCTTTTAAAATTATGTCACCAAAAGTTTCGGGGCAAACAGGCGCCAAATTTGATTGGGTGACTCCTTTTCCCACGGCCTTCTACGAGAAGGACAGATATTGGATCAATTAGTTCTTTTGTGTTGTAAATCCATTAAATACTTCATTGTAAAGCGGTATAAATGACATTTTCATTGAAAGTAGAAGTGTAAGATGATTGAAGTGTAGCTATAGAAGGCTTTACTATACAACCCAAGCATGAAACTCCAAGGCTCCACCACGTAAACATGCAGTTGCCCAGTTACTCGTGCATTTTCCAGAAGTATTGTCATTGCCGGTGTTGTTTTTCGTTTATCTTTTATTTTTTGGGTTTGTTTTTTGTGTTGGAGCCGGTTGAGTGAAGTCCGTTTACCCCATTCATGCGAGTCTTGCAATGTGTCCAAAAGGTGTGTTTATTAAATATGGTAAAAATTCATTTTTGTGGGTTCCCATTGCCGATTTCCGCAACAACCAAGAGAGTGAGTCCATTTTCCGGCCGCGACGGGCGTTTCACTTAAAAGCCCACATTTGTGATTTTGTTATTTCACGCCCTAGTTCGCAACAAGTGCCGTCCTTGACAACCTCCTAAAAGTGCGATTCATTCCTTAAAACTACACCCTTATTATCATACGAAGTCCTTTGCCCACTTTTTTTTTTTTTCTTTCATTGACCGCAGCAAGAATACCGCTGGTAAATAATTTCCTTATGATGTGGAAGCGGCAATTTTTTCGCGCCATAAAGTAGTTAGTGGAAGTTTCATTTTTTTGCCAGTTAACACCTGTGTATTCGATTGTCTGTCAGTTTGCCTCAGGCTTTATTCTACTATAAGTGGAACCCTTCAACAAGACTAGATAACCACACTCAACTCTCTGCATTTGGTTACTTGCTAAATGTGATTGAGTCCGCCAGGCATTGATATGCCCGCATGATTTATACAGTCCCGTTTAAAGTGCTTAACTTTCTTCGTCTTAGATTCCACCACACACCAACCAAACTCCCCTTCGATCGAGTCATCTCTGTAATTTGACCAAAACTGCTGGACAACAAAGGAGTAGAATGAGGCTTTTTATGTCTGAAACAATGAATGTTCTCTGGGTCCTTGTTATTCTGCTTCACATAAGGCATAATTATATAATGATGCCCTTTGCTGCATGTTCTTTCGATTATCCTCTCGACCACGTCCAGCAAATGTTGTTTCAGCTCCTTTCGTGCATTTCGATAGCTGAGACCTGTATTATTTATCTTGAGACCTGTATTATTTATCTTGCTTTTCCTGTGGTCTGCGTATCACTTTGCGAGAAAACTAGAATTTCTTTGCTGTGCATTTTATTGTGCATCCGTTCCGCTGCTTTGTGTGTGTAATTGAAGACGTCCTTATCATTTCTCTTGTTGAAACGACTACTGTCTTGAGCTAGAACCGTGGCACAACTGATTGCTCGTTTGATAACTATAACATGGCGTGCTATCTGAATGCTAGACTCTGTAGGAGCTACCATCAGCCTGCGTCGGCGTGAGGTTGTATCAGTTAAGCTAAACCCGGCACTGTATGAAATGGACTCAGCTGATGCTCAAAGCTTTACGAGCAAACGACGAACACATGGAGAGGGATAATCAGAGAGAGACAGACGAACACGCGGGAGGCAAACAGGCGATGGAGGAAGCGTGTTGTTGCGGCAAACGTGAAGAGTAACCGAGAATTGTCTGTGTTTCGTTGCTGTTGTTATTGCTCTGCTCGAGTATCGGCGAAGTGCTCTGCCTTTATTTAGTTTCCCGCCTTGTTTTTGTATCTTTAATTCTATGAACACCAGTTTACTTGGATTTTGCCGGACCCTATAGCGTGTAGTAAGACAGGCGTGGCGTTGTCCAAACTTTAATTGATAAAACTCCATTTACATGCGTTTAGAAAAATGGCCTCGCACCCCCCATAAGTTAGCACCGTGCCAACATTTTACGGTACGGAATCTTTAATTTGTCTCATGTAAACGGGGCAGGCCAAACTTTATTGACGAACTGGCGCCTGAAATTTTATGGGTTCATGCCAAAGACTAAGCCTGGGAGAGGTAGTCTTGGCAAGGGTCAACAAGGTACCTTGCTAACTTTGTGAGTGTCGCGGTATATTGTAGCGCGTGAACGTAGAGATAAAGCACCCAGAAATCAATACTTCTAGTTTGCTCAACTGAATTTATTTTACTCGCTTGTTAAACTCTGTTGTTGCGAAGTCAAATTTAGGTTTTTGTACTTGATACTGAAAAGCATTAGGAAACCTTAGGTTTAGAGAAGTCTTTTTCAAGTGAAGAAATCGGGTGACTGAAATCCCAAAGTCGTAAAACTTCTGAACTGTTAAATGAAACCTGAAGGTGCGAGCATTCAAAAGGTTCATTGCACAGAGCAATGCATGTCACTCTCTACAGTGATTTTTAAACCAAACTATACATGCTAATGGCAGTGTTCGCGTTGCTGTCGAGTTTCATGCGTTTTTCCATTTTGGAGTTTAAATATGGAAAGAGAAATCATGACAGCAAAATATTTAATAACGTCTACCGTCGGAAACTATACTATTCCACTGCTGAATTATATTGAAAATAATCAGTTGAACAAGATTTACTACAGCGGCCCATAGAGTATTTGAGTGTTTTCAAGCTGTAGAACTGGAAACGCAAATTAACACGCCAAACATGCCAAGGTAACTAAGCTATTAGTTCATGTACTCAAAGAAGAATGTGAAGCTGTCTTAACACGTAGCAAACCTTCTTTGACGTATCTCTTGACGACTTGTAAAACAACGATAGCATAGAAGTGGAAAGAACAGTTTAACTGGGTGGAAGCGCTTGACTTGGAAGTAACGCTTGGCTCTGTTAAAGTGGTTTCGTTGCTATGATTTTTACACTCCTTCCTGTTATGATAGTACACTAACCTATACTAAGTCCCTTCGAATCTTCATCTCCAGTTTCTAGCAAAGCAGTACTGTATCCTCCGTGGTCTTAATCTTTCAAGCGCCAAAGTCCACTGTCAATAAAAGCTGAAGGTGTGAACACTCAATAATCATTTGTGCAGCTGTCCTCGCGTTGTTCATGAACGAAGTTCGTGTTTTTTTTCTTGCACGTTTCTTAATTCAGTTTGGATATAGAAACATGACTTTGAAAGTGTTAAGTTAATATGGTTTCCGAGCTTTGTATGTTGTGGTTTCCGTGGCCATTAGAACCGTCTCCTGCTCAATAATTATACCTCGGTTAGTCATTTTCTCGACAAATGAAGTACAGAATGTAGGCTCACTTACCATACCCCTACCACACTTGAAGCTTGTTTTCGTATGTGTTTTGAATTACGTGCGCTTGGCATCATATGTGTATTAGTTATATGACTTATTTTTGAGCCAGGAAAAGTTCACATGACTACCTTGTAACCACAACGACACTCCAACCAACTCCGTCTCTCCTCTGTCGGTTGTTATCAAAATCTTTATGCCAGTTACGGAAATTTTATGTAATATTGTTCAAAGTTTTAATGCGAAGGATTCGTGGATTTGAAACCGTGTCTGCTTTTCGTGCACAGGTAATTTGTGGCATTTGGTGACGAACTTTTGAAGTTCAAATATTGTGCTTCTCTATTAGAATCTCCATTGTTTTTTGTGAGTGTTTTTTTTTTTTTTTTTTTTTTTTTTTTTTGTCCTTTATAACAAATCTTACCTTGTCAAAATTTCGCTCAAATCACGCAAGGACAGATTGCTAATCTAAACGATGACCTCATTCAAGATTACAACTAATGAGGTAATTTACGTCAGCGGAAAAAATGCCCAAAAATCCAATTCTTCGTGACACTGCTAATAAAAATATGTTTACCCCGAACTCTTATTTTACCCATTAACAAAGAAACTGTACTTTTATCCTTTCGCTCCCATACTTTGCTAGGCAACAACGTGAACACTGCTATCAGAATCATCAGATCATTGAGAGCTTTCATTTGAGTGGTCACACCATTCGATTTCAGTTGATAGCTCAGACGTTGGAAGTGAACACTGCTATCAGAGCGTACTCATTGAGAGCTTTCATTTAAGTGGTTACGCCTTCAAATCTACTTAACATGTGATCGAATTGGAAGTTTTCCAACGTTTTCGTCTTTGTAGTAAAATAGGTTCAAATCTCATGAAACTTTGTAAGTTAGATCCAGTTGGATCCAGTTATTTCTGAGTAGAGGACACATGTGCAGCACATTTCCTCCCAATCAGAGCCCCTTCTTGGTCTCCATGTTGCATGAGAGATATATTTGTAATTCAGTGATCCTGCGATAGCAGACCTGTCTATATTTGTCGCAAGGGCAATATTGTACTGAACAAGGCATCAACAATTAAGATCACGCCCGCTTCCGTGCCACATAGCTGCGTTCTAAATTCAAGGTGTTAAACAAACATGCCTGTTTTGTATCTGTCAGTGAGTTTTACCCATCGTAAATAAAGCAGTAATGAAATGTTGTTTTAGTCGAACATATCTTAGGTTTATTGGTCTCCAGTTGGTAAAATGAAAAGTTATTTTGAGAAAAAAACAATTGAGGGATATGAAAAACGTCCAACAGGCAAATAAAGGACACTTAGAGTAGAGACAAACATTTACAGATAATCTAGACACTGAGGAAAGGAGAGTTATTTGAGATGTATACGAGTTATGAGGCTGTTTCACTATACGCGTCTTGACAACCACCACGGGTTGACAGGTTTATAATTAAAAAGTCGTTTAGTCGCCCAATTTCTGGTTAGCGTACTTCCAAATGGCAGTAACTTTAGATACCTGTGAATTCAGCGGCGCCGTTTTCTGCTCAGATAACTAAGAACTGCTGAATTTTGGATAACGCATTTTAAACTGGAAGATAAAACCTCCAGATTTGTGTGATAAGATGCGCCGCAATGCAATAAGGGCAACTTAGGGCCACTTTAACCCTCCGTAATTTGCACGTTTCGTTGAAGATGAAGTAGTTACTAGCTTAGTGCCAGACTTAGCGTCATTTGTCTTTGTTGTTCTTGGTTTTAACTCTGGTTTTCTGTGTCGTGACAAACCAGTGATCTTCCTGTTCCTGTTCTGTCGCGTCCGGAAACTAGTGTTGTCCGGTGGTTAAACGGTTTTTAAATTTATTTGAAGCCACGTTGCAGCAATTTCCTTGTTGTTGCGTGCTTTTAGTTGCTCTGGATCTTTCGCCCGCCTCTGAGAAATCTTTTACTGCCGTCAGTTAGATTTCCTGAGGGGCCACTATAAGGTTGTGATGACGCAAAGGGTTCTCAGATAGTCGATCAGTTTTATGCACTGTCTCTGTTTTACGGCTGTTCTGATTCAGCGCCAAAGGTATTGAAGGCTGTCAAACGAAACCTAAAGGTGTGACGACTCATGGAAGGTCTCGTTGAGTACACTGTAATAGCAGTGTTCACTTCCAATTCATGAACTGTCAAATGAAACCAAAAGGTGTGACCATTCAAATGAAAGCTCTCAATGAGTACATTCTAATAGCAGTGTTCACTTCCAACTCCTAAACTGTCAAATGAAACCTAAAGGTGTGACCACTCAAATGAAAGCTCTCAATGAGTACATTCTAATAGCAGTGTTCACGTTTTTGTTAAAAGGAGCTCATGTTTTTTTGCATTTTGAAGTTTAATGTGGGTAGGGTGGAGAGATAAACAAACATTTTGCCTGACTAATGGCCGATATTGGCAATAGCCAGTACTAACACACAAACACTGTACACTCAGATACAGATGTATTATATACATGTCACCCCGAATGCCGAATAGAATTTCCCATTAGTAACTTCTTTTACACCACTGTAACTTGAATGTAGTAACTGTGCAGTGTTTTTTTTTTACTAATTTTAAGCGTGACTTATTGCGCAGATTATACAAGGTAATGATCAAAGTTTCCTATAAATACTCCATTATTTTATGTCAGGTTGCTCTCGAGCCCCCGACCCCCTCCCCTGTAGGTCCTAGAAATTGCCAATGAACATTTAGTCCTGTCGAAATTTCTGGCAAGGTTTCAAATCAGTGACGAGTTGTTTTTGCACTGTCACAAGAGCCTGTTTAAGTGTAACGGAGGCATTTATGGCTCAGCGTCACGAGAAGTTAAATATAAACCTGCTGAGTAATAATTTCTGCGGTCATACCAGGATGAATTTATAAAAAAATGTCTCACTTCTCTGGCATCTACGATTCTTGTTTATTTAAAGTTGTCAGTTGCTCTCTTAGAGCCCTTGGCGTGAGAAATGATCGGAATGGCGAAAAAAGGTTTCAACCACATGCCTAAGTAGCATGGACATGATATTGAATTGTCTGAAACTCTGTGAACTAAAGGATACAGGGATATTTGTCATGCAATTTGGCTGATTTAATGCAATTCGTCTGGTTGTTTTTTGCCTCAGGGACACTGTAGCAATCCACGTGTTGATCTTTCGTTCTTCTAGATGTCATAAGCGGTTTAGCCGATACCAGTCGATACTGACTAATTAACGACGTGCATTGACAGTGTTTTATACCAGTAAACCTCTTCTGAAGTCAATGATAATTCTCTAACAACTTTTAAAGGTACTCTTTATAGTCTGTTTACTTTCCCTAAAATGAGTTCATAGTTTGTTCTCCACCCTGCTAATCTGTGAAAAGTAAACACAATCTCGGGTTTACTATAATCCTCATCGTACATGAAGTTCGTACAATAGCTTATCAATTCAAGTATACCTCATGCTGGTTGGCGGTTTGTGCCCCGAATTAGCCTATTTTTATTTTTTGTTTATCAGAGTTAATGTGTGATCGTAATGTCTCCTTCAGAGAAATGTCTGACGTATGCAGAGTTTGGAGATCATGAAGTAAGACCCTCACCCGACGACGTCGAGTGCCAAAGTTGAAAAATATCGACTGCGCTTTCCGATTCACTTTCCGCAATTACTACTAAAGCACTTAGTGAACGCTTCACTGCTGGAGCATTTTCAGATGGAGGTCTCTAAGTGGGCTTTAGTTACTACTAGGAGTTTTTTTAATACCTACCACTTTTAATCGAAATGGTATTTTTGCGCCAAAGGGCGGCGGTCTAAGGTCCTGGGAATTTCGCTCAGAAAAATGCAAGTCATCATTCATCTAGTAACGCGCGCGTGAGGCTTCACAGCTGAGCAGACCACAAATTTGAATGGGGTCAAGTGGGTCACAAGGATCATCACGTTTTACAGGAACAAATTATGTTCTTATGTCGTCACTCACAGTCCTCCCGATAAACGCTGGCCGCTTTTTGTTTAACCAGTTTCCGGTGGCTGTGTTTAGGGTAGCAACGGAACCGCTCTGAATTTCGTCTCCAGGAAGCGGGCGATGATTGAACAAGCCACATCTTTAGACCACATCGATTTTGTGAACTGTAGTTCTTGATGCTTTGTGAACGCTTTTCAAAATTCAGTGTTGATTCATCTGTCGTGTTTGACAGGATTCACACGACGCGCTTTCAGCACACAATAGCCTTGAGTGGAAGTCATTGCAAGTGATTTTTTAGTTCGTTCAAGGAGATTTCAAGCTGTGCGCCATCACGCCCCGACCTGTTAATTTGTCGTCCAGTGAATCTTACCGGCGTGAGCTTTAATTCACATCTCCGCCTTCGACTTTCAAAAACCACAATGGTTAATTTGTAACGTATACAAAATATCTGGGGTGCTTTCATTGTGGCTTGCAGCCTAAATTAAACAAGATTCGCTTTTGTTCTTCCACCTGAAAGCCCACTTCGCCTTTTATTAAAATCGACCTCGCTAGAAATTTTATCGAAAAAAATAAGCCTTTAAAAAATGGTTGTGTGAGAATTAAAATGCACAACCAAAACGGGTGGGATTAAACTTTCCATGCTAAGTTCCTTCCAGTCACGTTTCGAAGCCAGAACACAAAGTTAGAAATTACATTTCGCCTTTGAAACGATAACAAAGGTGAAAGCTAGGCTTTGTTCGTTTCTCTGATAATGCGTCCTCAGAGGATAACGTTCATCCCAGTCGACACTTCGCTCGTCAGAGCTGTCATCATTAATCACGCCTAAGTCGTTTGAGTGTTATGTAAATGAGATAATCGCTCGCACTTCGCACCTTGTTGCAAGGCTTGCTCTAGCTATTAGCTTTCAAAAAAAAACGAACGCCTGCTCAAAAAAAATTCACAGGAAACCTTACAATTTGCATGTCATTGTTAAGAGTTTCCACCGAGAAGACGGCCCTGGGTGACGTCAAGATTTACTGCTGCCATTAAGGCAATTTATGTTTTCGTGTGCGGCTCGCCTCGGAAATGACACAAAACGCTTTGGGGGAGGTAGTTGAATTCGTTGCGTTTATGAACAAAGCCACGTGCGAAGCTTGCCAAAGCGAAGGCACACTCGTGTCTTTAGACGCCTGTTTTGTGAACAATGCGCTGTTGTTAAACTTGCTTTTTTCTTTTCGCCCTCAAATGAGCAGTGCTGGCTTTTTGACCATCTATTCAAGAGCGTCATTATCCCAGGCATAATAATTCCCCTCCCCATTTCACTGATAAAATAATTTACTGCTTTTTATAGTCTGCATGTAAGATTTTTAGGTATAATTAGATTTTGTCGTCAAGGGCCTCCAAATTAGGAATTAAAAGTGCCTCCCTCCCAGTGGACTGTCATTAACTATTAATTGCGCCAGCGAATGCACGTAACACAGGAAGCATATAAATTCATGAGAACAATAGCGCCACTAAAGAGCACTGTGGCTTTGCCTGATATAAAATGCGCATGAGAACAAACACTCGATCACTCGAAAGAATGCACGGCAACAGAGCGCATGGACTAAACGTCTCTGTTTTCGTTCGTTAAAAACTTTTCCAGTTGAGTTTTAGTCATGATGGATGGACCAATTCCCCCGTTTGGCTTGGGGCCGTTTGAATTTGGCCCCGAGTTTTGTGGCACGGTTCCTTCTCATTTGCGACATAACCCGGAAAACTTCAAGCCTCCTGGTTCTCGTGAATTTCGCCTGCCTCCGCCGCTCTCGTCGATTTTCAGCCGAGAATTTCTCAACAAGCAGAGCAGTAGCGACGATGCGAGGCACATGACGGGTAATCTCGAAATCTCAGACCTTCCAGAGGAAGAACTGCCTGGAATGATGCCCGCCATGAGCGATAGCTACATGAGTTCAACCTCCTCATCGCTTGGATGCACACCACAACAACAGAGCAGTTTACACACGAGCCTCACTGGGCTGCATCCCCCCAACTTTCTACCAGATTCAGGCGTTTCTGACGATGGGTCCTACCCGAGAGATTCCCATCGCGACTCGTTCAGTCAGTTTGGCTCGTCCGGGGACTACGGGATGAAAAGTGAAGCCATGTCTGACGCGCGCTTTCAACTCAACGCTCCGCCGGGAATTTCGCCCATGGCAGCACTACAAGCGCCCAAGATGCGGTCGATTTATGGGCCGAACCTAAACCCGACGTTCAGCGACTCACCCACCCCGCCATCTATGTACAATTACTTTCATCAGAATCCGCCCAACGACAGCCACAAATCGTCGCAGTTCTTCCCTAGACCGTTCCAAAGTTTCCCGTTCGATCCATCCGAGCCAGTCGGTACGGGTAGCGGCGCAGATCACGGCTTTCAAGAGAAAGATACGCGAAGCTTTGGGCCTTCACTCAGCCAACGATCGAGCAGCGAATCCAGGCAGAAGCACGCGCCCCCTTCCCACGGCGACTCCCACGATGTCGAAGACGTGGAGGACACGAATCGCTGCAAGAACACTGTAGAAGGGACAAAGACGTCAGTGAGAAGGTTCAAGAAATGGTACAAGGACAAGTTCGGCAAGTCCGTGGATATGAACTCCGTGACGCGACAGACGGCCGTGGAGCTCCTCAAGGATTTCTTCCTCGAAATTCGCGACACTCGGCCGGGCAAAGAAGGCAACGAGTACGAGCCAGTTACCCTCACCACGTATCGCAATGGATTGCGGAGGTATTTCCTCGAGCGTAAAGTGCCACCAGCCCTAGAGAACTTTGACTTGGCTGACCGAGAGTTTGACGTGGTAAATTACGGCTTGGTGACGAAGAGGAACGAGTTGAAGCGCAAAGGCAAGGGAAACCACCCCAATGTGGTCGAAAGCATAACCGAAGAGCAGCTGGAAAGAATGTGGGCTTCTGGAGCCATTGGCGTGCACGCTCCAAGACCGCTTCTTCGCCTGCAGTGGTGGATAAACACAGTGAGCCATGGCATCAGAGGACGAATGGCGCACCATGATCTCAGCATAGACGACTTCAGAATCTCTCGGGGACCCGATGGAAAGATAATCATAGACCACGCGAAGGCGGGCTCCAAGAGACCGCGCGCTGACGACGAGAAGGAAACGACGCGAAGCAAGAAGAAATGCAAAGCGCGAGTGGTGGCCACCGATGGTGGTGAGCGCGATCCCGTTCGCGCTTTTGAAGTGTACCTTAGACATCGCCCCCCAGGCATCTCTTCCTTCTACCTGACGCCCAAGCACAAACCCAAGGGAGATATATGGTTCAACAAAGTGCCCATGGGAAAGAACTCGATCGGAAGGATCATGCGTGAGATTAAAGCCATTGCTGGAATCGGATAAGACTTTCCCCACCGCTCACGCAGAAATCAAGGAAATGCTGGGTACAGAAATGCCTTGAGACTGTTAAAAGAACAATTTGTAACCCCAGTGTAAAATTTATCTCGCTCTGAAAGTCGCACTGAACAAAAGAATAAGTATCGCTTGTTGAGTAAACTGTCCATTCTGATTTGCTTTTCAGTGAAATAGGTAACAATGAATTCAGCTGGTAAGCATCGAGAATTTGAAAAGATGGACAGTGCTTACATTGAGTATACCATAACATGGAAAGTTTCCGTAAGGGCAGAATAGCCTATTCAAAGTTGTACATAAGATATTATATAGGGACGAAAAACAAGTCTGTCAAAAATAACTTATTTCAAAGCGGAGAATCCCTGTTGGAACAAGGATAATTAATTTTCCGTCACGATTCATGGCCTAAGTTTCGAATTAACGTCGTTGTTAGAGAGGCAATGACAGCAAACTTGTCAAATATTTGCCCAAAAGTTTAGCTATAGCAAAATATTGACTTTAATGTGGGTAACTTGTAAATTTTATCATGCTCGATCTTGCATGCGTTTTTGTGTCGTAAGCATGGCTTTGCGCCAATTTGGTACACCGCTTTTATCGAGCACTGTTCATTCTTTTAAAGAAGAGAAATTGTATTTAGTTTAAATGATTTATTGCGAAGGATATATTTTTTACTAACTCCAGTAAAGGTATTTCATGTATTGGAGCCATTGTGACACTCGTTTGTCTCAACACCTAACAATAGACGTGTTAGCTACACATTGGCTGTTCGGCAAAGATAGCCGTTTTCCATAGCGTTCTCGTCTAACTGAGCAGCTGTGGCTGTTTGGTAATGTCTTGTAATACAACTAAGTCATTCTGATATTTTATAATAAAAAAAAGATATTTGAAAGAATACCTCAGTTAAATTGTCTATTCCGCTCCGCGCTATTACGTGTCGACTAAATATTTTCTCGACTAGGCGTGTCTATGTATCATTTCAAGCCTGAAAACGAAGAATTTAGCCAAAAACACTAGCACATTTGACTGCTTCATAGTCATTATTGTAAATGCAGAGTTATTGCTTTTTTTTTTTTCAGAACTTTCAAAGCTTTTACATTTGTTTGTGTTATCAGTTTTGAAATCCCTTTCACACGAGAACTCTCAAAAGTTCAGTTATGTTTTTCTGAGTCTGGAACATTTCGTGTAAAGGAATGCCTGATTGTTTTTAGGGGCGTACTGTTAATTACAAGGAGTGAATTACAAATTACTTTTTATTGTCTTGAATGAGGCGTACAAAATGGTAGCCTTTGTGTGCTGGTAGAATGAAGAGACGAGAGTTGGAGTCCGTCTAAAGACAAAGAGTTAAAGAAAGCGATAAAAACCTGGGCTTAAATAAAGAAAAAAACCTGGTTACACGCAAAAATACAACCTCGGAACTTAACGTCCCAACCTAAGGAATGAAAATTAACCAACGCTTCACGAAAAAGAATTCCGTGACATGGCCAAAACTCATTTTTCAGAACAAAGCATTCCATGAATGAGGTGATGTCGCAAAAGTAAGTGCTCTGTCGGAATAACCGGGAACAAAGAGCTCATAGGTCAGTAAAATCCTTTCTCAAGCACCGCCGGGAAAGCGTTTTAGTTTAGACAGCCGATTAATATCGCGATGTGTTAGGGCCGCCAGCACCAAGCCGCAAAAACACTCGAAGCTTTAAGTATGTGTCCGGTTTTTCCTTTAGATGCTGAGGTCAAGTAGGGATCTGTAAATTGTTTCGAGGACGTGATTATCGGGCCGAGATTTTTGATAATGATGAGCTCGGAGCCCGCTCAATATCAGTTCACCACACGGTGATAAACTCCAGTTGGCCGATTTGTGGTCACAAAAGGTTTTCGAGTTCTATTTTGGACAAAAAATCTAAATCTGACATTTTCAAACGGATGAAGTCATGTTCCGGTTTTTAGTGCTATATCGTGGGAAAAAAAAGAGAAAGGTGTTTGAAGCCAATTTACTCTCTTTTTTTTTTTCTTTAATTCCTACCCCTCAGTCCTGAATATGGACATGTTGGTATTAAAACATAGCGTATTTTAGCCTACGATTTTTTTGTGAGAAGTGGGAGCGACTGAGAAATGGCCCGGTCTCTCTCTGACCAAGCACCGGCACATCAGAAGATAAAACGGCTTTGTTATGTCCGAAACGGAAGCTGAATCATTTGAAAACAACTCACCTACAATGTGGGCCGGCCTTTGTGAGTTTTTAGGAAATAAATTGAAATTATGTAATGCACAGATCAGGTATAGCGAGCAAGGAGAGTGAGCGCAATAGAACGTATCGCGTCATGGCGTTTCGGATATATCGCTCCCTTGTCTCATACGATAACAGCATGTTTGCGTTTAAAGAAGAAAGTTTTCAAACCTCTTTCTTGCCTATAGTTCTAATATACACCGTCTTCTGTATCTCAACTGCATTACAATATATATTGCGCGGTTGAGCTGATTTACCGATCGGATGATTTGGGTAATTCTCTGTTCGCTCTATATCGTGCAACCGGTATTTGTTGAGGGCCCTGGCAGTGCTTGCAAATGCGTGTGCCAACAGAATATATAGCTAAAGAGAGCAGAAGCCAAGAGGATCACATGTCGAAGGAAGCATAGTTGCGTAAAAGAGAAAGCCATGGAAAGTCTGTATGCTCTGCCAGCACTAAGCACTGCTGTTCCGCTAGCTTCAACTTGAACATACCAAGTATTTGCTATACGAAAACGGGAATCAAGGCCCTCAAACTTCTTTACAAGTGTCTGATAGACTGACGGCGAAGTGATAGAGATTCTAATTTCTTGGTTTGTTTTTAAATTAGGCACTGATGCGATGCGAAAATATAGGGAAGGCTGTCTGTATGTTGGAAAACTGTATCGGCTAAGACCTCCTTTCAACACTAACTGTGATTATAAGTAGTTTAGACTGCTTTCAAAATTAAATCTCTAAAACTTTAGATATTAAGGCAGTAACATGTTTATGCAGTATCAGTGTGATTTTGCTATTCCTTCTGAAACGAAGAAGCGGGAGAAATTTCGATGGATCAGCCAAGCCCGAAACAACAGAGGAATTACATGTTCAGGAACGCAGCTGCCGGGTGTTCCGCTTTGCATATGAAATGTTTTGTGTCTGTTACCTAGGAGCTAAAGAGCTACCCTTCATAAAGAATGCCTTACTTGACATTTTTGAGTAAAAAATAGACAGAAAATCAGCCGCGAAAGACCTAGGAAAACACGAATGTTAGCACCCCAGGTAACCTTGAACTGATTATCGGTCGTGAAAGATAGTCGTAGAAAATCGTGCTTTTTCTGCGTTTTTTTTTTTTTTTTTTTTTTTTTTTTTTTTTTGTAGTAGTTTCTCTATTTAAGTTCACCTGACAGTTTTGAAATATGAAAGCAGACGATACAGACAAAAACCGCCCACGTTCATTCACCTGAATAACATCTAATGTGCATGTAAATGCGCATGTAACGTGAGTTGATAAAACAGTTTGCGTGCACTTTGAAATGTGGTGTAATTTTGGAGCAAGTGATAAGGTGTTGCCGTGACCATGAACACTAAAGAAATAACAAAACCCCAAGCGTCAAACAGTCGTTTGGTTTGACGGGTCCATGCAGGTGTCGGTCCTTATTTTATTTCTCTCCAAACTTTCGGCGCCCTTCCCGGCGTCATTCCAAATCTTCAGGTGTTTCGATCATCTGACGTCAGCAGGGCGATATTGAGTGAATGGTCGTTTTTATCTTTCGAATGGAAACTTACTGCCTCTTTTAGCACTCAAGCACTTGATTGCTGAAAAGAGTTTAGAGATCTCTAGCGCTTCACTGCGTTCTTGCAGTCTTAGTTTAATCCGCGTGACGCAAATGCGTTTCAAGTGCACACTCGTGCGGGTTTGAATCGCCGCCCCGCACCTGGGGTCTGCTCATGAATCTGCCATCTTTTAAGACAAAAATCTTCTTTGGAATAAGGAAGATATTGGCGATCAATGCGCCCTTCCTGGTTCTGTTATTTCGATGCTTGAATTACAGTGGCGTTCCCAGTTCAATATTACTGCGGTGACTAACCAAAACTACCAGTCCTTGTTCACGAAGGCCTTTTTCACCTTTTTTGTACATTTTTGTTTTATTACATAACTTCACAGCTTCTGATTGTTTTTGCGTTTTGGAGTATATGAGGTCCTTCCAAGCTTCTTTGCGTGACTTCTGGGCGTTTAGGGCGATAAGACCGTCGTTTCGTTTATCGTTCTTTTGTGAAATTCATCAGTTAATACCGCACTAAAATTTTGTCAACGGAAAAAGTACTTGATGTCATTGAATAGCTTGGTGGCACAGGAAATGGCAAACGCTCTGAGTGGGGGAGTTAAGAGAGATATAGAGAATAAACACTTAAAGTGAACGTTTAACCGTCAATCGAGATGTGCGACAACTGAACTGAAGGCGGCGCACTGGTTTTTTTTTTTTTTTTTTTTTTTTTGAAAGCCAGGACTATTTAAAGTCCCTAAAGAAACCCCTCTTATTCTGGGAAGGCATTATCGCTACTGCTGTCAGCACTTTAAAACCTCCAAGAGTGTTTCTTTGTGTTCTCCTGGAATTTTAGAGCGACTAATATCAGAGCTGTCACGCTCTTTTTACCCGTGGCGCTAATTCAATATCCGCGGCCTCAAAGATAACATGGTCAATGTGAGGCTTTCCTGTGTGCAGATATTTGACTTTTGATAGAGGAAGGCTTCATTTCGCTTTGTTGTAGTTACTGTTGCTGTCTAAACACTCACCACTTTAACACCATGACCCTACTTTTGTTTAATACATTTTTTTTTTTTTTTTGAGTAAGCTTTTTAAGGCGCTGGTCTGTTATTCTATGACACGCTTGCTCATAGGAGTAGATGTAAAATGTTGTTATACCCATTGATTTTGTTTCTGGATCTCGTTTTTTGTATGCGCTGATATTTTTAACCTTTCAACCTGCTTGTACAGCTGGGACGCTATCTCTTTCTATACGTTTGGTTAACGTTTCAGCGATGGATAAATAGAATAACTGGTAATGGAAAACGTGTTTAAGATTTCTAAGTGCATCTAAACGCCCGTGAGTGGTAGACTCTTGACTAAGCTGCATTTCTAGAAAGAGATAAGGAAGTGGGGGGACACGGGAATTCCCACAGACTGTTGATATTAATAGAGCCGACACAGCGAGAAAGTTTGAATTTTTTGCCGACTCATGCACATAAACTTACGTAGCGTGAGAAAGAAAGTCGAGCTGAAGCTCCGATCCTGGAAGGGATTGGAACGATATCAATTATGTCCTTGATTTCCCACCCTCCCCTCTCCCAAAGAATGTTGGAAAATGCTTACACAAACATAATAGTTGTACTGGTAATCATCAACGTAAAACAACATAGAGGAAAAGAGTTAAGTGTATGTGATATCAGGCTGTTTCCAGGCGGACTCCAATCCAAATGTTCAATTAAAATCACGCTACCGTTACCAGCACCACACCATTTGAAACAAAACAGATGCAGTAAGGTGCTCAGGAAAGGAAGTTTAGTGTGTGTGGTTTTTTTTTTACAAAGTAAACACAAAAAATGTAGTAACAACGGTATCAGCAATCGAAAAAAAACCGCCGAAAGCGCAAATGAACGCTGTGTTATAAGCCGTGCACCAACACCTGAGCGAGGAAGAATAATCGAAAGAACGGAGTGTGTATTTGAGAACTTGAGTCTTGATGTAGTGTTACTGAAGGTTTTGCACGTGGAGCAACAACACTGCACACAATGTTACCAAAGTATATTGAGTAATTTCAGCAACATTGCGCGCCACAATTGTTGGGTGTGTCCGCCCAATTGAGTGCAACTTTTACTGACTGTGTTCTGACCTTTCAACTGGTCTGTGTAGTTCTGTATTTGTATTATAAGAGAAGAATACAGACACATAGTGATATTAGAAGGGAAGTATTAAAAATGAATTAAGGACAAGAGAGAGGGACGCACAGAAGTGCAACAACTGATAATGAAAAAGAGCGAGAAATCGGATCTTAAAGTAAAAAAAATCATATGTTTGAGCTTCCGCTGCATTTCAAGATTGCAGTATTTATGTTTAAGGAATGTTGAAGAGACTATTCCAGTCTTCTGTCAGATAGAAACATTACTATTTCACAAGACAGTACTGCTGAGATCAGTGATTGTGGGACATGTAGATTGTGCCAGCCGCGTCTTTGACTGTATGAAATTTTCATAACGCGCCCTCTGTGATTCAATGTGTAGTGAATAAACTTACGAAGCGAGACCAGAAACAGGAAAAGGCCGACCGAAATGCCACAACTTATAAAACAGAATGAATGCCTGAGCTGTTAGAAGTCTGTAGAATTTCTGATGAAGGAATTCGGGTTATCCACCCGTATGACTCATCAGTCTGTTGTTTATGCAGCAACGTTTGTGTTCTGGCGTTTGTTACTCCACCCAGTCTTCGTCATCTGACGTGCGTTAACGCATGAACAACGAACGCGGAGTTGATTCTTTGTTTCCTTGTTCATCGATTACGTGAAACCACTGAAGCTTTAAGCTTTGGTTACCTCATTTTTAGCTCCAAAGCGACAAGCGTGAAGTATTCCGTTGCGTAGTTCTTGCGTTGGTTTCTGCAATGTCATGAATGACATTGCAACTAGCAATTTCTAGAGGAAAACGACTCCAGGAGTGTTCGCGCTGAATCACAAAGTTACTCAAGCATGGTGAAAGTGTTTTGATTCTTGCTTGATTAACTCAATGGACAGTTTCTCATGAGTTCGGCCTCATTCGTTGGGTAACACGGCATGCCAATCTAAATACATCAGCAGAACCATCTCTTAAAGCAGACCCTTTAACGTCTTTCACTGCTACGAGATGTATTTTTATTTAATTTTTGTTTGATTTACGTCTAAAACACTTCAAGTGAATCTACATTAAGCGCTATAACTTTACTCTTAAATTCAAGTTAACAAAGACTAAAAATTCAACTGTCAAACGAAGTATAATCACTCAAACGAAAACTCTCACGGATTTGATTCTAGTTTTGTACATAACTTAATTGAATTCATGCGTTTTTCCTCCGCATTTTGTAGTTTTGGGTTAATTTGAACAGAGTGGTACTGAAACATTGTTCAACTCCGTGTCTTTGTCAAACTAGAAAATTTAGCTTGCTGGTCGGTTCTTCAATCCACGTAAAAAAAATGAGACGAATCTACAACTTTTGCGTTTGGAATACATTATTAAGCGATATGCCTTAAGAGTATATGAGTCACATAACTAAAACAGGGTTAGTAAATTGTAGATTTTATCTGTAAAATTTCTCTATAATTATTCAACGACAGGGACGTGAAAGTATGCTGCAGTTACGCAATTGTTAATGTGTAAACTATAATTTGGCTTTTTTGTTATTTGGCCCGAGGCTATCTGGTCAGTATTATTATTCAAATGACCAATTTAAGAAGACCACAAAATGTAAACATTCCCTCGAGACGAAAATTAGCATTCTACTTGTAGCAGCTTCGTTGTGTTTAAAGTTAAACAAACTTTGTTTAGTATTTACACTAGCTGGCTGGCTCTAATCTTGTGTGCATCTTTGGAGTTGGAATTAGTTCAAGACTTTTCTAGGGTTATGCGTGCGTTAGAAGCAAGGAGCGTCCTTTGCCTATTCCTTCCGTTTTCCCGTTGTTGGATAATTACGTTTGATGCCTCCTTGAGTCGTTAAATTGACACGAGGCCCTTAATTACGAAGTGCCTGCTGACGTCTATTAGTTAATCTATTCTCAGCCAGTCTAAGCCCCCGACTTAAAGCTAATAAACCCAAATGATCTCAAGTGTAGATTCGATTAGTTCCTGTGGCACCTATTTGCTAATTGGAGCCCTTTCAGAAGTACTCTAGCATCTCTTTGTGCTTCGGTGAACTGTTCAAAGCATCACGCAATAGTTCGTGTTCAAAATAAGTAAAGTTTCATTTTCGCCTTTCCACAGACACTTAAAAACAGCTAAACCGGACCTTTTAACCCGGAATTTTACCTTCTGGCGCATTTTAGTGAGCCGAGCGTGCGTGTAAGCCATCCATGAAGTTCCTTTTGTCTTCAATCTTTACACAGGTTCATTGTTAAAAAGTTTTCCCTTCTGCTTGCTGACGTGGGTGGTATACAGGCTCTTGTAGTTATTACATCCGGTCCCCTGGGGAAGTCATTTTGTTCACGCAACATGATGGTGAGGAAATAATCAAGTGATAATTATTATCATTTCCTCGTAATAACAAGGCATCTTGAGTAATTGTTTCCTACAAGGACGCTTTTGTGGTTTGCAACTGCTACTAGTTCCGATTATTCTGACTGATGTTGAAAAAAATATTTGGAAGTGGAAGCAAAGTCTGATAAGCCTGGTTTTTGCGAGAGACGCGATCGCATGCGCAGGGTGCTTATTTCACAGTGAAAACAGGCTCGATGCAAAAATGTTTTGATTCTTGTGCTTGCACTTGCGTAGAGCCTGTTATCAACATGAAATAAGGACTTTTATGTTTTACGCTTTGCTTGTTATTGGTTTTGTGTCGCTCGCGAGACCGGCAAACTCTGATAAGCCACTTTCACGGTCATGCGCAGTTCGTGAGCCTGGATATTTTGGCGGGCACCTGATATGATTGGCAGAGTGGAGACTGGTTCTTTGGTCATAATGTGTAAAAACAAAACCAAGCTCAGCAGAGAGATTTACTTGACTTGCTTGCTTGTGTTGGCTATTGCGTAAAATAGTGCAAGGGTTGTTTTCCCTCTCCCGCAGCTTGGGACGTGATCAAAATGATAATTAGCATTCAACAGTGAAAAGAATAGACCACGAGTTCATCAGAGCGAATGAATCATAATTCAGTTGGTGGCCTTATTGAACACTGCCTTTATCGGGGATAACTCGATCTGAAAAATAACGCACGTAAATCTGAAAAAATCGACTCAGCTTGGTCTCCTTAATCGCATTTAATCATTGATAGTTAAGTATTAATATTAATATTTATACTTATTACAATAAAAAAAAACCGCAGCTGTGAACCCACATAACAAAACCGCACGTGTGTGACGTGGATACAAATGACTCGCGCAAAGTAATTACACTCTTTGTTTGCTTATAAAATACACCAACTCTTTCGTCCCAGGCTGGAGATCTGATCCTGAGAGTTTTGACCCTTCCACTCCCAAGAGTGATCAACTTCAATCTTCTTCTTCAATTTCTCGCCAGAAATTTACCATGCAGAGAGGAGAGTTTTGCTTTTGATGAGGTTCTCAGATGACAGCTGATTGAAGTATCAATTCTCGTTACATCATTCATACAATTTTTTCTTAAAAGGTTGGGAGAATCTGCATTTTGAGTTTGAAAGTGATAGCTGTAAGTGTTTTGCGTTGATCTCGTGTAGAAACGCACTCTGGCGGATGATTGTGTAAATAGTCGATATTTAGGACAGTTTGTAACTTTGATATCTTTAGTCGTTATAAATGCGGGCCCGTTATGTTATGGCCCTTTAGTGCACCGGGCAGGGCGTGAAGTCTAAAGGCGACGAAAAGTCAGGAAAGTTATACGAATTGTACATCAGACTGATGAACGCTGATCAGTAAGGTTGACATTAATCTGCCAAAGGATTCGCTCAATAGCCTCACTCTTCCTCTCTATATGAGCAAAATTGGGATCTGTAAAGCAAACAACTCGTTCAAGTTCAAATAGTCTCTCAACCGTCCTTACATGTAGCAGCTCCCGCAGTTTTACCTGCCATGTCTCTATAGTTGTTATTCACAATGCATTTTGCTCATTCTAAATTAGGCCCGCAGTAATTAGCTCTTCTGTTGTTTGGGCTCTTACTTATTCATTCATTCATTCATTTATTCATTCATTTATTTATTTATTTATTTATTTATTTATTTATTTATTTTATTTTATTTTATTTATTTACTTTTTGGGGGGGGGGGGGGGGAGGGGGGACATTTAAGGTTTAATTTCAATAAAATAAGACCAAAGCCATTTTTTAATAGTTACTGTCATACGGACCCAGTCTCCACTTTCATTCATGCGCAGTAGCCGAAGTACTTTTTACTTCCTGTAAGAGCCATTTTGGAGTTGTACGCGTCCCCCACTTCATAACAAATAGTTTGTGTTTCTGATTTTTTAAAGCTTGCCATTCAGTTTCTGATGGGCCAATCGTGCTGAAACCTGGAATAATTACTATTATTTGTGCGCTTTTTTTGTGATAAGGTTCTTTTTTTTCAATTTGATTAATTTTGTACAACTTCGAAAATTGGGCGGGGCAAACCGCGCGAAAACGGGGCTCTAAATGGGGAAGGGGCCTGGGCGGCCCTTTTTTACAAGCGTTGCACGAACTACGAAAACTACACTTGCATTTCTGTCGTTTCCTCAGTTTTGTGGAATGACCGCTGACTAAAAAATAAAGTGATCGCGTGGTCGAAAAATTACTGGCGCCTTTGATACCTTTGAGTCAGCGGCATTCTTGCGTCTTCTTGTTTTTACTAGAAATGGTTTGGATTCAAGTCTCGTTGTCGTATTTTCTCTTCAAAGTGTTCTTGTTGATCTCCATACCCTTTTTGGTGTTCAAATTCCTTTTTTCGTTGCAGTACTTCCAGGAACCACTGGTCTGTGCGAAACGATGGCGCAGGTTTGTCGTAGAAGATAACATGCTCGTTAGTGCGGGTTGGTGGACATTGCTTCTCTACACTGGACAATTCCACACCCAGGCTCGTGTTGGGACTACACAAGCTTTCTAAAGGTGAATCCCGAAAGAGTCAGTGGATATGTCACTAAAGGCAGGGGACGAACAGCCTGAAAATATGTCATAAATTTTGCCTAATGTTGAGATTTCGTCGTTTTCTGAGTGTTGGAGGATGAGTGCATTGGGCGGGCGATAAGACAACTTTTGGCGATATAAAGTTCAAAGGATCCCAGTTCAAGCGCCACACTAAATTTTCTAACTTTAACCCTCTGCCGCCTTGGAATGGAAGGTTTTGAAAACTAAGACTTTCGAATACGCGGCTGGCCAAGGTGGGGGCCTGCGGAAACGGATGCGCATTCTGTAAATTAAGAAGTTCTGTTTCTGTTCTGTTTTTAAAAAGTGAAAATTGACAAATTGTCAATCAAAAAGAGAATCGACTTTACAGCGGAAACGCTGCTTTGATTTATTTAATGATCCGGAAACTTCTGTGCAAACAGTTAAAATAAACTTCTTGTTATTGTTCTGAATAGCTACGTGTGCATCACAGTATAGTTTCTTTTAACCCTTTCACTCCTAAGAGTGATCAACTTCAATTTCTCCTTCAGTTTTTCAGGACAGATATATATGACACAGTATGGAGAATTTGCTACTTGATAGTTTGCTTAGATGAAAGTTGATTGGCCTATCAATTCTCACTACATCGTTCATACATTTTCTTCTCGAATGGTTGGGAGAATTTGCATTGTGAGCTCAGGAGTGAAAGAGTTAAATGTATCTAATGCAGTAGTCTTGGTCGCGAGACGACCCATCACAACCAAATACACTTCAAATTCTTCAAATGCCGTTGTTCAATTGCTTCACTGCTAAGATATTTACTCTGCATGTCCATTCAACAATGTAAATGATGCTGTACCCAAACTGCATTGACAGTTCAGGACACTGCTATTATAATGCACTAATTGCGAACTTTTATTTGAGTTGTCAAACCTTTTGAAGAGTTTCAAGCTTTATACATTCAATTTTCAGCAGAGTGACGTGCAGCATTAGGTTACAAAGAAAAACAACGAAACAACTAAGATGAACAAACATGATTGAAAGATCTTCAAAACTCTTGAAGCTGCTTAGTTTAACTCAAAGAAAAGCTCTGTTGCTTACTTTTGAGATAGCAGCATTCTTTGTTGACAGAAACCGCCTGATTTTTTCCCTTCTTTTTGTTTGAATGTGACATATATAAAGCTGCGTTTTCCGCAACTTGACATCTGGTAAATGATACTCCACCGAGATGGTTTTTGTTTAGACTAGCCAGTTTCCCTTGACGCATCAAAGGTCAGCAAAAAACATTTAACGAAACATTTGCACACCCAACCATTTTTGGTGTATGGTTTCCGATTTCTCTTAGTTTAATTCAATCCGATTCCTTCCTTAATCCTGACAAAGCTGCTAAGACAATTATGAAGTTTTTATCGCAGAAAACACGCACTTTTGATCGCATTATGCGCCATCTCAAGTGCGAAATGGAATCTTTATAAAATCATCCAATAATCAAAGAGTCGGATGCGCTCGGCTCAAACGCATTTCCTGTGAGACGCGGTGCTAATGGAATGAGTACACAGTTAACAAATCTGATCAGCTGCAAATGCCGAAAACAATAGCACAATAACACAAATAAACCAACATGATTAAATTTGATCGCTCAGAGAGCGGCCTGAATGAAGCATTTTGAGGGTCATGAGCCAGCGAGCTACCGCACACGTTGATAATTTCCCTCTGCGTGCTTACGCGCGAAATTGCTAAGCTTTGAAGGTGTCGTTTCTACATGGTAACATTTAACACCAAATTAGAGGTCCTAATTTTCTACTACTGCGTGTTCCCGCCCACAGTTTAATTACGCGACAAAAATCACACTTACGGCGCTCAAACTCAAACAACGTTGACACTTCAACCGTACAATGTTTGCTCTGCTGCCCAGCTCCGCAGACGCTTGCTGATTAGACTCGGGCCACGATGGCAACGAGAAAATTCCCCAACTCTTAGTCCGTTAGAGAACATTTGCGTTGAAACTAAATCAGTAGGCACAAAGTCATAAATTCGTGATTACACAGTACCGCAGAGCCTCTTGATGTTGCTTCGGCCCTTGTTAATATCGCTCCGCACCGGCTCCAAGTTGCTTTCAATCCCTAGCGTCGGAAGAGTTCGCATCAGTTTCAGTTCGCGTGGAGTAAATCCTTGTCAGTTGTCGTGTAATTCTGGCCTGCGTCTGCCTGGCTCGTCCGCCGATTTTTGCGCACTTTATTAGGGCTGCTTTGTATCCTTGACGGAACTTGTCGTCTAGGGCGCCGTAAAGATACGGGTTTAAGCAGCTATTAAGCCAAATACAAAAGTGCGAGTATTTCATAAGGATACTAAAGTAAGCAAATTCCTGCCCGCTGCCATAGTCCAACCAGAAGAACAAGACGTGGTTTGGGAGATAGCAGAGCGCGAAGCTTACGATTAGCACGATCAGCAAGCGAATGAATTTTCTGTGCCGAGTCTTGGCGTCAACGCCGCGTCTGTTGCGAGTTCCTTGCAGCATTTCGTTTTTTTTGTTCAGGACGAAGGACATTCGGGTGTAAGTGACTCCAATGATGACCAAGGGAAGCAGGTACTCAACTAGGAAGAGGTACAACGTGTAACCCTCTCGTAATATCTGGTTGCCCCAGAACTCGTTACAGCTGAACTGATTCGCACTGACAGATTGTTGCACATCCATAACCACGATTTGCGGTAAAGCGTTCATAAAAGCGAACAACCAAATAAGCACCAACAAGAGACGGATTTTAGTGAGCGTCAGTCTGTCTCTTAACGGGTAAACAACTCCCATATAACGCTGAAGCGTTAAGCAAGTCAGGCTGAAAATAGACGCACCATTCGCCATAAGACTCAGAGCGGGGATGAGCTTGCAAACGGCAGTGGAGCCAAAGAAACCAAACGGATATTTACCAGTCTCGTAGTACAGCAAGATAAACGGCATACAGAATAACCCCACTGCAAGATCGGCCACGGATAAACTCACCAGAAACAGCCCATAGTAGTAATTCCTACAACTCCGCAATTTGCGATTTCTTTTCACAACGATGATGACGAAAACGTTGCCGACGATGTTCAAAGTAAAGATCATCGCCGATAGCAGAAGACGGATAACCAAGGATACAAACGGTTCTGGCTTCTCTACAGTATGCAAGATTGGCGACGTACTGCCGATTTGTGAATCCATCTCTTGAGTTATTATTTTCCTACCCTCGGCAAAGGTCACACCCGCTGTCTTCCTTGTTGAGAATCATCAATACGCTCGAAGCCAAAGGATTTTCTGAGTGGTCTCGGTGGCTTTGTGACCAAACAACTTAGGCACGGTTTTATGGTGTGGCTGCGCTAAGGAGATATGCGTAAGATTATCTCAGAAACACCGACACCGCAATTCTATTCACACTCAGCTTATCAGCCTCTCATCATGGAGCATTAAGTAAGCGCTAAAAACAAAGACAAGTTTGACAGCATGGAAAATTGACTTTTCATGACAGCTTTTCCGGGGCAACAGGCTTTCACACAATTAAAATTTTTTTTAATAAAGACACATGAAAATATGTCAGACGGTAGTTCTGACCTAGTGCTTCTCGGATCCATAAGTGGACCATTATTGATCTATTGATGATCTATTTTTACCTTTTGCAAGCCCGGGTTTTACATTTTGATTATACATTTGTCAGTTTTAGCACTGAAATGATTTTGTTTAACATTTGACCCAAAATTTTTACCTTTCAAAGACAAGAATTCTATATTTTGTTAGGTCGTGTTGGGTTGGTCATTTTTTGACAATTGGAATTTAATAAAGGCAAAGCTTATCTGATTTGTTTTGATAAGAAGTGTTTACACAACAAAACACGTACGGGAATATCGTACGTGTCGTACTGCTATCGAATCAAGAGTGACTTAGCGTGTATTTTTCCTCTGTTTTGCCATAAAACTTTCTTTTCTGCTCCGTTGTTGTCACCTGTCACTAATATAGTTCCTTATCAGAGAGTTCTTCTTAGTAAGATTTATCTATTCGTTGTTCTTTTTTCTCGTAAGATGTTTGATAAACTAGCAAAGAGCTTTATTAGTGCGTTGCTCATACTTTATGAGTGTTTTTATTATGATGTAAAAGAATAGATCATTTAAAAGAAAATTGAGGAGTAAAAACAAAGAAAATATAATCGTCGTGAGAGTGAAAGACATTTGCTCTCTTCCATCACTAAACACTCTACTTGGGTACTATACCTAAAAATAAAAAAAACATAAAAGCGTTTATAGTCCCAACAAGTCGTAAAGGTTCACCGTGGACCTCATGCATGGGGACTTCCGAGTCAAAAATTATCAGATCCCGGAAACTGTTTGATCCAGGTTTTTTATTTTTACTAAGTTGTTTTCTGTAATTACACTAAAAGATAAGAGAGCGGAAAGCCGCCCAACACAAAGATCCTCATTTTGGCTGGTGTGACTTGACAAAAATAACAGAAAACACATTCAAAATGGGAAGCCGCCCTGAATTAGCGGGCCGGCCTTTTTCAGGATGAAGGTGTCGATAACAAATTGATATCAAAATATCTATCTCTATAGAATTGAATTTTGGTTAGAGTTGTGAACCCGGCAAACATCTGTTGCTTGTGATTGGAACGATTCGTGGGACTAAATCCTTGCCGGAAGTTTTCTCTGTCTTATGAAAGCCAAAGGCCACAGGGTCTTTGTCACGCTTATCTTTAATTCAAAATCTAGACAAACATGACGGTTCAACTGATAACACACATGGCCGAAAGGTAGTAACCGTAATTGTTTCAGCGTGAAACAATTAATGTCAAATAAGGCGGACTACATCTAACACTTATCTGCGCTTTCATTTCTTCGCTGTCTCCAATAAACTTACAGTACCTGCCATTTTGCATTTTGGCTTTATTACCTATCGCGCATGCCAAAGATGCAATTGTACGCTGCCTTCAAAAGTTGTCAGGCTCAAGCTAGTCGTAGTTCATAATATTCCGAGCCAAACTTGTAGAGTGGCACAATTTATTCCACAATGAGACTGTCTTCTGTATTGTTTTGACTTCCTTGTTGTCTAGCGAGGGTCAAATGTGGAAAGCCGACAAGGACCAAACTGTGTTCCGGAAAACGGCAAGTTGTCTAATCTTATTGGATTAAAATTAAAATATATTTGAGACCAGATAAGGTTAAAAATATAGCAAAAAAATGAAATGCCCGTTCGCGTTTGAACCGATACGAAGTCGGTTCTGGCATCGTATTCACGCCGCCAAAAAATTTAGTCAGATTGGTCTAAAAAGTTCACTGCTTACACTCTAGCTCGCACAGTTAGCATAGATCGATATCAATTCGCTTTAACTGCTATTTGAGCATTTTAGAACCTCCTGCCAGCGAGCATTCAGTGGAAATTTTGAGCATAAGCATTAGCATTTTAGCGAGATGAAAAAAAGACAGCATAATGTACAAAAGCCTATTTAGCTTCATGAGTTGTCACGAAAAAGCCTCGTCTTTCCCCGTTTAGCTCTGAAAATAGCATCGCGTGCATTCTTTTTGTTGTGAAACGATTTGTTTCTTTTCGACGAAAATAATGACCCTCGTTAGGGTTGCTACACCTGTCTGTTGAACAAAAACCGCAGCCATATTTGCAATGGGGCCTTTACGTCACATGCGCTACAGCATAAACTGCGCACTATCGCGTGCATGCAAGCTTCACGGGATACAACTTTTAATATAGGAGTTACTGCAGTTCGGCTGGTCACTCACACGCAAAGGTTGTAGAAGCTCGCGATACTCTATATTCTTAACTTGAATGTTAGTGCATTTACACTGAGGTCTAAGACAACCGCGATAAAAATTGAACACGGAGTTGAGAGTTGCGGCTTCTAGATCCACGCGCAATCTTGGGCAAAGTTGTCGATACTACAGGAAATGAAACAGTGCAAATACACTAACAAACGCACGCACTAACACAAGCTTCATAATAGAGGTCACTTGTAGCGCGGCAACAGTTAACAGCTATCTTCTAATAGGAAGCCGCATGATTGTTTTAAGTGAACGTACTTCTGAAAGATGGAATTTGATCCTCTCTGTCGCGAGCTGCATTGTTTTATAGTCTTCCTCCGTCTCGTCCAATTGCCGCCTTATTTGCCACAACTCTTGCTCACATTCTCTGATCCGCTGTTCTTCTCGCATCTGATTTTCCTCGTCCACGGATTTTAGAACACGTTCTGGTACCTTACCGCCTTCAAACTGTTTTACAACGTCTATGAACTCCCTCGATCTTGCTTTCACAAGTGGAGGCTTTCCTTTCACTCCTCCCTTTACGGCTTTAACATTAGATTTCTGCGTTCCGTCTTGAGGACTCGTCATGTTTAGCGCCGTCGATAAACCTGATGCTTTCTCTAGTCTCTCTTGCGACGAAGACTTGCTGAGAACAGGAATTCGTGATCGTCCAAGGATTGGAGATGTCTTAGAGCTTTCTGGAGGCGAAGGTAGTTTCCTCTGTCTTACACCAGCGTACATATTTTTGTCCCCTGTATCTCCAGAACTACTGATCCGGTAAGTTTTAGATCTTCAACAGCCGATTCAGTCAACTTTAAGAACGCGGAGTCGCTCTGATCCCCGGAAGTTTTAGATCTTCAACAGCGATTGAGTCAACTCTACGGAACGCGGAGTCGCTTCACCCGTGAGTGCATCCTTTTGTTTGCAAAAAGATATTCATACTTGAAGTACTTGTCCGGATCTTTTGAGAGCAGCTTGTAAATCGTAAATTAGTCACGTACAGGCCAAATGGTACGCGCTGTTCATGAATGGTTGCTTTACTATAAGTTACATCTTTGTGGACGTCAGATTGCTTCCTTGTGAAATAAATATGCGCAGTTTTGGAAGGCGTGTGTTACTGCATGCGCAAATGAGGACGCAATTAGTGCATGAATTGACAAGTAGTGGCTACTTCTATTGTTTATTCTGAATCAATAGTTTTGCGGACAAAGGTGATAAAGATTAAATATTGATATTCTGAAGCTCTCATAGAATACTGTGTTGACCAACTGTAGCCTGAGGATTAATTTGATGATTTATGATGCGCGCACACTGTATTCCTGTAACCTGGAGCCACAGCGAACAAATGGATGTTCATTTGTCACCCTTCCCAATGTTCCTTCTCTTGGCTCTTTTCCTTCAACAACATAGACTACAGTGGCGTTTCTTCTCATATACAGTTGGAACGTTCACACAACCTCAGACCTATAAAGTCATGCATCTGGTGGACTGGGTCCAACTGTAGCCTTAGGCACCTGGTTAACCTGACAGAGCTGACAAACGCATTGCGCATGTTGGTGACGTCATCAGTCCGTACGCTTGTTTATCTTGTTCAGAGTCACTGAGGTCAATATTTTAATCTAAAATTACCTTAGAGCTTTCCTTTTCATTGCAATGCTTGACCGGTCCTTTCACCTTGAGTATATTGTCCTTTTATACTATCTACGACTATCACGGAACGCAGCAGTACCACGGCCGCTATGGCGATGGCAACACTTCGACAAGGACGAAATTGTTTTGCAATTTTCACCACGGGTGCAAGGAGGAAAGTGGTAGGTGCAAAAGCTCAGGAAGAGAAAAACTATTGAACTGCAAACTCTAAAAATTTGTAGCTTAACTTTTGCTTCTGCGTCTTAACTTTTTCAAAAAACTCCGCCGGAAGTTGTGTTTCGCCACATAATTCAAAAATACAAAGGGATTCAGTGGAACGTACACCCGCGCCAGTTTCCGCGGGAAAGAGTTTGCATGCGCGGTCGCGCATGCACAGTGCGTTTGTCAGCTCTGTCGGTTAACCTGAGTATCAGGCTAATAAGTTCAGTTAATTTTTCCCTCGGCCTAATAGACTGGGGAGAGAGGAGAAAAATGAAAATTACGCGTGACGCGAACCATTTAATGCCCCGTGTTGAACGCCGTGCGCTGATTGGATAATAAACAAAAGAATCGGCACGTGCAGACACTGACTTGTCAACATGAGCACCACGCGCATATTTAATGAGCTACGGTGGTCACTGTGTCGCTCAATTTGCTTTGCTTGTAAACCTTAAAGAAAGCCTAAATCTTTCCCAAAATCACAGCAGAATCTTAAGCTTTCGCTTCACTAGTTTCTGCAGCGCTCTAGTCTATTTCCAGCGCCTTGTATTATTGCCGTCGAGTTCAAGTTAAAACTGATGCGAATTGAAACACAAGCGATAAATTTAGAAATAGACTTACAGAAAAACTAAAAGAAACCACTCCCTGATTAAATGAGCAACTGTTTTAAATGCGCTGGCAGAACCGGCAGAATAATATTCAATGTCTCTCTCAGTCAGCTAAAATTACTCGCAAAAATGAATTTCATTTTCTTAAACAAGTCTACTTTGTTTGTCAGGAGCCGCTTGCGCCCGAGAATGGGGACCAGTAACCTCAGGCATCTAGTGGATTGGGTCCAACTTACCCCTCCGGCACCTGCCTCAGGTATCTTGGGGACTGGGTCCAACCACAACCTCAGGCATCTGGGAGAATGGGGACCAGCAACCTCAGGCATCTTGGAGACTGGGTCCAACAACAACCTCAGGCACCTGGGAGAATGGGGACCAGCAACCTCGGGCATCTCGGGGACTGGGTCCAACCACAACCACAAGGATTTCTTGCTGTCCCTGGGAACTAGAGTACCGCTGGACACATCCACTGGAGCTCACTCCTAAAGGAACAAAAGCCGGTAATACTTCATGTAAGATTAACTGTAAACTTCCGACATTTCTTTCCAACAAAACATCACAGGATTCCTGTGCACTGAAGTCTCGAGTATTACCCCCAAACCTGTTATTGAGTTTTCGTGATTTCATATTCTCCATAACGAAGCTTTCCAAATGCAAGTTTTCATATTTCTGACAGCCGGAACGTTTTGATTCGACTCTGAAATTGGGCAATTCCTGAAAAATGCAGGAAGAAAGCCGGCTAAAAGGATGTAGAGCCATGTTGTGCCTATGAATAACAGAAATAACGGACGTTTAACGCAATTTGGGATTTTCACGTAGTCTAAGGGTGTGTTTCTTTTCGGATCACTAATCGAAAAACATATTCTCTGTTTCTTTATTGAAATCCAAATCCGGACAATGAATCCACGTGATCCACACTGAGGACGGATTCACTGGATCATATCCAAAATTGGATATTTTGAATCATGGATCTATTAAAGAAACGCACCCTTACATGAAGTCGGGATTTCATGAAGTCAATCTCGTTCCCAGTCTCTGTCATCTCCCTCGGCCCGGGGACCAGGAGATGAAAGAGCCTGGGAACAAGGTTGACATGAAGTCAGGTTTCCACGTAGTCTTACATGAAGTAAAAAACGTAAGTGACCACTGCACCAGCTGGAACGCGCTTCTTTTTTTCCCAAAAAAGTAAGTGAACTGTGCAGAGTAACTGCAATTTAGCGATTGCTAGTGATTGCGAGTGTTTTCGCACAATTTCTTTGCCTGTTTTAGCTTCTTAAATAGTGTACGCGGACATTCATTTGCAAGTTGTTCGTGTCGAACCCATAGACATTTCGAGTGCGTCAATATTTTTCTATTTTAGCAAATATTTAGATGCATCTTTGTTTCGCATTTATATACCTGGCACACAGTAGGTTTTATTTCAGTGGAATTGTAAACCTCACTGTACCATTGACAGGTTCCTTTCACAAAGCTTGATTTTTAGCAGAGAAGCTACAATCCTGATCAAAATTATGTGGGACACTGTATTATGTGTCACAGCGTTTTTCGATGTTGTCGTACTTTGAACTCACACAGAAGTGTCTATGACAGATTCTTCCTCCCCCCCCCCCCCCCCCCCCCTCCCCCTCCCCCTATTCAATGTTGTAAAGTAGGTACAAGGCAAACATCTTACAGAACTTGTACCCAAAATTTTCAACATCATGACGGGGGGGGGGGGATGGGGTGGCAGTGCTGAAGTCCTTGTAATGGCTCTTGTTGGTGTGTACCAGTATTTTTGTCTTGGATTGTACATATCTTTAAATTGAAGGGTAGGAAAGAGAATTTTTGAGGTTATGATACAAGATGATTTCATGGCTATCTAATTAATTGTCACTTTCAGGTAGCAGCACCATTTATTTGGAACATGAGCAGCATCATGAAGGCAATCCGTGTGGCAGAGTTTGGAGGACCAGAAGTGTTGAAAATGATGACTGACATTCCAGTACCATTGGTCTCCAAGGGTCAGGTTAGAGCACAAGGTCCCTCAACAAAATTGTACTTTATTGTCACAGTATGAGGTGGAATTTATATACTGCATGACATGCTGGCCGACCCTGTGTATGGCTCTCACAAGAATTTATATCTGAGAATAGGCCATCAGTCTAGATATAAAGTGTCTGCATATGTTGATCATTGTCAAGTCTATCAAGGCACAGCGAAATCTGTGTCTGCTTGCCCAGGGGGTAATTACCAAGCTTTCCAATTGGGCTAATAGTATAGATTTTCCTGACAACTTGTTCAGAAGAAAGCTGTTTGAGTTATTTAGACTAGTGAGTCATGGCTATATACAGCTTAATTTTGCCAGTTTTTGTGTGTGTGTGTGTGTGTGTTTTTTTTTTGTTTTTTTTTTTGCCATGCCGTGGTCGGTATTCTCTCAGATAAGTCGTGCATATGTAGTTTGGTCTGAAATAGGGTTGCATGTATAAATAATTATATGAAGGCATTTGAACTTCATTTAGTGCTAGAAGCAAGGATTTTAATTGATATGTCTATGGACCTGTTGCATCTAAAATGGTCTCTGTCTTTTTCACTTGAAGGTCCTTGTCAAACTGTCAGCTGTTGGTATCAACCCTGTAGATACTTACATCAGGAGTGGGACATATGCTAGGAAACCCACTTTGCCATACACACCAGGCAGTGACGGAGCTGGAGTAGTCCACACGGCCGGAGAAGGAGTGACTGCATTTAAAGTAAGGATATGATACTGAGCTTTATGTACAAAATCACGACCTGGACTGGACCAGCCCAGGCTGTTTTAAAACCTTGCAGTAATTTAGAAAATTGTGGCGTCAAAAAGAACATGATTAATACATACAGTATGGCCCAAGATTGGCCTTAACTCTTTCACTCCTGAGAGTGATCAACTTCAATTTTCTCCTACAGTTTCTCTCCAGGGATGTATTATGCAGTATGGAGAATTTTTCACTTGATTGTTCACTCAGATGAAAGATCATTGGCTTATCAATAAATATCACTATATTGCTCATACGTTTTTGTTCTTGGATACTTAGGAGAATTTGTATTCTGAGCTTAGAAGTGAAAGGGTTAAAATATATTAAATAGGGAACCTGCATCAAGTCACTTTTTTGTTCCCCATAACCCTGAAATTAATTTGTTTCAGTGGTTGTTTGTTTTTGTTTGTTTGTTTGTTTTCTCTTTATCCCTCAAGCCTGGAGATCATGTTTACATCACGCAAAGTTTGACAGGAACCTATGCAGAATTCAGCCTGTGCGACATGAACTCTGTTCACAGACTTCCAGATAATGTTTCATTTAGTCAGGGTGCAGCCCTTGGTGCCCCGTATTACACAGCATACAGAGCTCTCTTCCACAGGTAAACACTGACAAACTCATGAGTCGAAACATCAGTCACCAACAACAGTCTTCCTGTAGACCATTCTAACCCAGACGGTCGAAACTAAACGTGTACTGCATATTTAAGTTAATGTTAACTAATAAATGATCAGCTAATATTGCAGCCAACAGTCAGAATCTCTTAAAGTGAGCACTAGGTTTAACAGTGAATGTTTGTTTTGTTTGTACAGCTTAAAAGTTCGACCTGGTGAGACTGTACTTATCCACGGAGCCAGTGGAGGGGTGAGTGAATTATGCACGAAGAACACACTCAGATGAAAGTTTACAAACTGCCATTCTTTCTATTTTACTGAAAGGAGCTGAATTGACTCCTTTCAAGTTAGAAAACCATCTATTTAATCACTGAATACAGTCAACTCTCTCTTAGCAGACACCCCTGTAAAGTGACAGCATGAAAACTTGGTCCTTGCCAATTTCCACTTGTTTCTCTGTAACTGAAATCATCTTTAAGAACTTGGACACCTCTCTAAGGTGCAGACATTAATGCTAGTCCCAACGGTGTCCGCCTTAGAGAGTTTAAGTGTAACTCCAAGAGAGCACATCCTCTTTGTGTGCCAGCATGCAGAAACGTTGCGGTTTCAAGTTGTCCCTGTTGTTGTTTTGCTTGTTAATGCTGCAGGCCACTCTTTCCCTTTAGGTTGGCGTGGCAGCAGTGCAGTTTGCAAGGGCCTATGGGATGGTTGTCATAGGGACAGCTGGAACACCTGAAGGGGAGGCCCTGGTTAAACAAGCAGGGGCACATCACGTGTTCAATCATCGCACTGCAGATTACACAAAGGGGATTATGGTACATGACCTGTAGCATGATTTGTGAGTCGTTTCTCAAATAATCTGAAATGTGGTACTTTCTATTCCTTGACTGCCAAATGAAACCTGTTAGGGAGTGTTAGGGAGGGGGCATGTGAAAATTTTGACAACTCATGGTTATTATTATAAAAGAATACAGTTTTTGCATTGTTGTTGAGTAGAGTAAAGCTGCATTTAATGTCACAACTTGACCATTCCTTGGACAGTTCTGCTCATTTCATGGAAAATTTAAAGGATCAGTTTTACTCTCTTGTGTTGTACAAACTCTCCCTGTTTTAACTTACACAGGACATTACGGGTGGACGCGGCGTCAGTGCCATCGTAGAAATGTTGGCGAACGTCAGCCTGAATAATGATCTTCAACTAGTGGCAAGAAATGGACGAATAGGGGTGGGTAAAATACTCCACAAGTTTGCAAGACTGCTCACTGCCATTGATTTGGATCACATAATTTTAACAGCAATTTCTGTGTGATTTAGGCCCATTTCAAACTTCAAGTTTTACACTGAGTTTGTGCTCATAAAAAGTTTGGGCCTTTTAAATGGTAACACTCTGATATATACTAAGCGTACCATACATGGTATAGCCAAGAGTCCTTGTAATTTTTTGTGTCTTGATAATTGCCAAATGTCATCTTGTTTAGAGTTTTTTCATATCAGCTCTTCTTCTATTGTAATATGGTTGATGGTGGCGAGTTTACTGTTTCTTTTATGTTTTACAAAATTGTATTTTAGCTCTTAGGTGATTTGTGTGTAAATAGAGGATTGATTGATTGGTTGATTGATGTGTTTGATTTTTGATTGACAGGTTGTTGGCAACAGAGGCGTGATTGAGATCAATCCTCGAGACACCATGGCTAAAGAGTCGAGTATTGTGGGTGTTATGTTGGCTGGGGCTTCACAGGTTAGTCTTGCTCTTCTCTTTCACTTGTTTATGTATTTGTTCCTGTCCTTGTCCTTTTTGCGGTGTGTGTTTATAATTAACTCTTTTATTGTCCTTTTCTTCGTCCTAGTCCTCTTTCTTCTTCTCCTTCTTTTCAGTTTTAGTCCAAAACCACGGCTTGTAACCAGTCATAAAAGTGAATTGTCAACTCATACAAGTTGTACGACTCGTTTAGGGTAGCTTTATTTGCACTACAGGTTTTATCTTTACCAAAATCCATTACTTTCCAGAGCGATCGTGATGAAACAAAGGCCGCGATGCATTCTGGTATGGAGGCAGGCTGGATCAAGCCAATTGTAGGCAAGGAATTTCCTCTGGACCAGGCACCCGAGGCACACCGGGAAATTATCGAAGGCAGAGGTGCAAAAGGGAAGATGATTATGCTACTTTAACTGGCTAAGATATCAGGATGCAATATTTAGTAATGTCACATGCTCATATAACGTGAATAAATTGTATTTTTAACCCACCGGCCTCAATCTGAATCAAGCTCATTTTCTCTTCTTGACTTCCGTTTCCGGTTTTGTAAAGGTGCTTAGCCAAGCTACATGGTTACCATGGAAACATGATTTGTATCTACTTCACTAGAAGCAAAAAGCTGTGCTCCCAGTTCATTTCATTTCTCTTTAGCATGAGTGTCAAAGTGGCTTACTGACATAGAACACTGCAACTCCTACAGGTGCTGTTCTAGTCATACTCTGAAGTGTTTATACTTATACCTAATTAATTATTATTACCAGACTCGGAACTGGCCTCCTAGACTAGACTATGCATATAAATTGCTATTCAGAGTGCTTTGTGGAGATTTATATGGGCCTGTGAAGTATTAGTAAGGTTACATTATAAATTCCAAGATAATTTATTTCGTGCATATTACAAAACAGATGAACATTAAAGGCGTAACTGACTCAAAAGTGACAGATTTCTGACTTCATACAAAAACTGCAGGAATTGAATGTGAGATTAAAATACGAAAGTGAGCTTTTTTCTTTTTAGCGAAATAATATTACAGTAAGACAACATGAACATTCGGGATATGAGGAAGCCAAATGAGCAGTGTGTATTTTTTCGTGTTTGTTTTTCCCACGTCTTTTGTACCAGTAATCCGACTCATTATACCATGGCGCTGATTGGTTTGCTGTTATAACAATAATAATAACGAAACCAATCAAAGCGCTTGTTAGGAAATCACAACCGTGACGCTCGTGAGTGAAATAAGCTCATGCGAAATGTCGCTGTACATTTGTCAGCCATTCCTCAAACCAGACAGCTAGGTGGCTGGTTTACCGGCTGAGATGCTTCTCGCTGAAGCGGGAAGGTCGCTTACTAAAGACCTTGTGAGTCTTTTCCGTCATGACCTCAACACGCCTAATGTACTGGAGCGCTTGGTGCAGGAAATACATGCCAACAAAGAATTGTATAGTTACATGTTTTTAAACCATCCTGGATCTGAAGACATGCTCTGGGGTATTCTGAGGCTTTTGAGCAATGAAGATTCAAGGTAAGTAAAAGTATTTCCTGATGCGATGGCGTCCGTTTTAATTTGGCGTAAAACTTTGTCGTTTAATATTTGACTTAAATATAGCGTCTGTTGTTATTTTGGTCAAAGTGATTTAAATTACATTGCAGTTTGTGTTCTGTTTTCAATAACTTGAGAACATTCTGGCTTTATGATCTTTAGTCATGTTTAGCTGGTGGTCGAATGTAGTTCACTTAGCGGCCGCTGTGCTTCACAAATGATTTTCATTTCATTTGTTATGCACAAGTTAATCCTTTCTTTTCTTATGTAAACATCTCACTAAAGCTGTTTAATTGTACCAGTACATGTAACTTCAATTCCTGATAATCTGCACGGCGATCGTTTCTGCTCTTTTACCAACTATCCTTTAGAATTTTTTTTTTTAAATTTATGTAGAGTGGTGTGTCAAAATACAGCGAAAATTTCATATTTGGGGTTAGATCTTCCATTCGTGCTTACGAGGAATTGTAATTATCACAAGCTTAAATTTTGGACGTAAAGTGCCCGGAAATGTAGGAAATTTAAGAAACAGCCCCACACGGAAGTTAAAAAACAAAGCAAAACAAAAATTAAAATAGGCAGCTGTTTATAATAATATTGACAGCTGTTTTTCAGTAATATGAATTAATTGCTTCCATCTCGTTGGTAGGCAGTGACGCAGTTTCTAGTTTATTCCTGACATTATATCTTTCAGAACCTTACATTGGCATACAGAGATATGAAGAAATATTTAAGTATTAAATTGAAATGAAAGCTACGCTTTGTTTACTTAGCAACTAAACGATGGTTTTCATGCAAAGCCATTATTTAAATTAATCATTTATATGTGGGAAGCATGTTCTCCCCAAGAAAGCCCACATTATAATTCCGAAACATTGTACCTGCTAACTTATATTTTTTTATTCAGACTGGACAGTGTTTATTTTAAGATTTAAAAATGTTTATGAATTTTATGAATGTATAGATGTCATGGGCAGTTTGCTTATGAACGATTTAGAGATGTTCAACCATTCTGTCATAAATTATGTGCACTTAACAAGAGAAAAGTTAGTACAAAGAAAAAAAGGGTAACTTACTGTATGAATGAAAATTCAATCTTTGAAGAAGTATGAAAAAAGGCTTTTTTAAAATATATATATATTTATTACATAAACTCTGGTGTGATTTCCGCCACTGAGAAATGTCGTATCTAAACACACGTAAAAATATGATATTTTTACGTGTGTTAATATCAGCCAAGCAGTGATCTTGCATGTTTTTGCATTTCTTAGTGGCGGAAATCTCTGTATCACACCAGAGTTTATGAAATAAATAGAATAATACACGGACGCTTGGAGATATGAAATTTATCTTCTCGTGTTCATCTCGATATCTCACTCGTTCGCTTCGCTCACTCGTGAGATATTGAGATAAACACTCGAAGATAAATTTCATATCTCTGCGCGCCCATGTATTATTCTCTATATATCTTTAATGGATAATACACATCTGTCCGGAAGCTCATTTGGCTCAAGGGAGGAGAAGGTGGTTAGTGTACCCAGCAGAGAAACAGTCCAGGGATAGGGTAGTGAAGGGTGGGGCACTTGCTGTTGTGAGGTGTTAACTCAGAAATGACAGGGTTGCACATTTTTAGGTCTCTTCTAACTAATTCTGCAGGATTGCTGGAAATGCTGCCTATGTGATTGGAAGCCTGGCAGAGATAGACCCAGGGAAGAAACGTATTGTAGACATCTGTACTGAGCGGAGCAGTGACACAAAGCGCATTCTGCCTTCTCTGACATCCATGCTGGACATGACAGATCCAGAGACAGTGATGAATGCTGCAGGGACTATGGGCACGCTGGTAAGAAAAAAAAAAATCAAGTTCAGATATTACAAAATATAATTTATGAGTACTCAAATAAGAAGTGATTTTGATTGACAGCTTTTATCTCAGCAACTCACCAAATGCAAATTTCATAATCCCGGGTGGGATGGTGGGATGGTGGGATGGAATCCCAAGTGGGATCCTGCCTGGGATGTTCCATAATCCCATGTAATACATGTAAGGAAGGTGCATACATGTAAGGAAGGTGCATACATGTAAAAAGGTGCATACATGTAGGGAAGGTGGATACATGTACGAAAGGTGCATACATGTAAGGAAGCTGCATTCATGTAAGGAAGGTGCATACATGTAAGGAAGGTGCATTCATTTAAGGAAGGTGCATACATGTAAGGAAGGTGCATTCATGTAAGAAAGGTGCATACATGTAAGGAAGGTGCATTCATGTAAGGAAGGTGCATACATGTAAGGAAAGTGCATACATGTAAGGAAGGTGCATTCATGTAAGAAAGGTGCATACATGTAAGGAAGGTGCATACATGTAAGGAAGGTGCATACATGTATGGAAGGTGCATACATGTAAGGAAGGTGCATACATGTAAGGAAGGTGCATTCATGTAAGGAAGGTGCATACATGTAAGGAAGGTGCATACATGTAAGGAAGGTGCATTCATGTAAGGAAAGTGCATAAATGTAAGGAAGGTGCATACATACAAGGAAGGTGCATAAATGTAAGGAAGATGCATACATGTAAGGAAGGTGCATAATTGTAAGGAAGGTGCATAATTTTTAAGGAAGGTGCATACATGTAAGGAAGGTGCATACATGTAAGGAAGGTGCATACATGTAAGGAAGGTGCATTCATGTAAGGAAGGTGCATATATGTAAGGAAGGTGCATACATGTAAGGAAGGTGCATACATGTAAGGAAAGTGCATACATGTAAGGAAGGTGCATACATGTAAGGAAGGTGCATTCATGTAAGGAAGGTGCATACATGTAAGGAAAGTGCATACATGTAAGGAAGGTGCATACATGTAAGGAAAGTGCATACATGTAAGGAAGGTGCATACATGTAAGGAAGGTGCATACATACAAGGAAGGTGCATACATGTAAGGAATATGCATGCATGTAAGGAAGATGTATTCATGTAAGGAAGGTGCATACATGTAAGGAAGTTGCATACATGTGAGGAAGGTGCATACATGTAAGGAAGGTGCATTCACGTAAGGAAGGTGCATACATGTAAGGAAGGTGCATACACGTAAGGAAGGTGCATACATGTAAGGAAGGTGCATACATGTAAGGAAGGTGCCTACATGTAAGGAAGGTGCATTCATGTATTTATAATGGGTTTTATCAGATTCTCAGGAATTCCCATATATTCCAATAATTGTTACTTGTTGCAAGATCGATTTGTGTGACTGAATGAATATTTGGTAATTCCTAGTAATGATGATGATGAACTGAAACAAGTTCATTAGAATTCACCAAGAGTTCATGAAAATACTTATGCACATTTGATGAACTCTGATGAACTGAAACAAGTTCATGAGAATTCACCAAGAGTTCATGAAAATATTTCATGCACACTTGATGAACTCTAATGAACTGAAACAAGTTCCATAATCCCGGGTGGGATCCCGCCCGGGATGTTCCATAATCCCGGGTGGGATCCCGCCCGGGATGTTCCAGAATCCCGGGTGGGATCCCGCCCGGGATGTTCCAGAATCCCGGGTGGGATCCCGCGCGGGAAGTTCCAGAATCCCGGGTGGGATACCGCCTGGGAAGTTCCATAATCCCGGGTGGGATCCCGCGCGGGATTTTTGATAATCCCGGGTGGGATCCCGCCTGGGATGTTCCAGAATCCCGGGTGGGATCCCGTGCGGGATGTTCCAGAATCCTGGGTGGGATCCCGCCCGGGATCTTCCAGAATCCCGGGTGGGATCCCGCGCGGGATGTTCCATAAACCCGGGTGGGATCCCGCCCGGGATGTTCCAGAATCCCGGGTGGGATCCCGCCCGGGATGTTCCAGAATCCCGGGTGGGATCCCGCCCGGGATGTTCCAGAATCCCGGGTGGGATCCCGCCCGGGATGTTCCAGAATCCCGGGTGGGATCCCGCCCGGGATGTTCCAGAATCCCGGGTGGGATCCCGCGCGGGAAGTTCCATAATCCCGGGTGGGATGCCACCCGGGATGTTCCATAATCCCGGGTGGGATCCCGCCCGGGATGTTCCAGAATCCCGGGTGGGATCCCGTGCGGGAAGTTCCAGAATCCCGGGTGGGATCCCGCCTGGGAAGTTCCATAATCCCGGGTGGGATCCCGCCTGGGAAGTTCCATAATCCCGGGTGGGATCCCGCCTGGGAAGTTCCATAATCCCGGGTGGGATCCCGCGCGGGATTTTCGATAATCCCGGGTGGGATCCCGCCTGGGATGTTCCAGAATCCCGGGTGGGATCCCGCGCGGGATGTTCCAGAATCCCGGGTGGGATCCCGCGCGGGATGTTCCAGAATCCCGGGTGGGATCCCGCCCGGGATGTTCCAGAATCCCGGGTGGGATCCCGCCCGGGAAGTTCCAGAATCCCGGGTGGGATCCCGCCCGGGATCTTCCAGAATCCCGGGTGGGATCCCGCCCGGGAAGTTCCAGAATCCCGGGTGGGATCCCGCCCGGGATGTTCCAGAATCCCGGGTGGGATCCCGCCCGGGAAGTTCCAGAATCCCGGGTGGGATCCCGCCCGGGATCTTCCAGAATCCCGGGTGGGATCCCGCGCGGGATGTTCCATAAACCCGGGTGGGATCCCGCCCGGGATGTTCCAGAATCCCGGGTGGGATCCCGCCCGGGATGTTCCAGAATCCCGGGTGGGATCCCGCCCGGGATGTTCCAGAATCCCGGGTGGGATCCCGCCCGGGATGTTCCAGAATCCCGGGTGGGATCCCGCCCGGGATGTTCCAGAATCCCGGGTGGGATCCCGCCCGGGATGTTCCAGAATCCCGGGTGGGATCCCGCCCGGGATGTTCCAGAATCCCGGGTGGGATCCCGCCCGGGATGTTCCAGAATCCCGGGTGGGATCCCGCCCGGGATGTTCCAGAATCCCGGGTGGGATCCCGCCCGGGATGTTCCAGAATCCCGGGTGGGATCCCGCCCGGGATGTTCCAGAATCCCGGGTGGGATCCCGCCCGGGATGTTCCAGAATCCCGGGTGGGATCCCGCCCGGGATGTTCCAGAATCCCGGGTGGGATCCCGCGCGGGAAGTTCCATAATCCCGGGTGGGATGCCACCCGGGATGTTCCATAATCCCGGGTGGGATCCCGCCCGGGATGTTCCAGAATCCCGGGTGGGATCCCGCCCGGGATGTTCCAGAATCCCGGGTGGGATCCCGCCCGGGATGTTCCAGAATCCCGGGTGGGATCCCGCGCGGGAAGTTCCATAATCCCGGGTGGGATGCCACCCGGGATGTTCCATAATCCCGGGTGGGATCCCGCCCGGGATGTTCCAGAATCCCGGGTCGGATCCCGTGCGGGAAGTTCCAGAATCCCGGGTGGGATCCCGCCTGGGAAGTTCCATAATCCCGGGTGGGATCCCGCCTGGGAAGTTCCATAATCCCGGGTGGGATCCCGCCTGGGAAGTTCCATAATCCCGGGTGGGATCCCGCGCGGGATTTTCGATAATCCCGGGTGGGATCCCGGGTGGGATCCCGCCTGGGATGTTCCAGAATCCCGGGTGGGATCCCGCGCGGGATGTTCCAGAATCCCGGGTGGGATCCCGCGCGGGATGTTCCAGAATCCCGGGTGGGATCCCGCCCGGGATGTTCCAGAATCCCGGGTGGGATCCCGGGTGGGATCCCGCGCGGGATCTTCCAGAATCCCGGGTGGGATCCCGCCTGGGAAGTTCCAGAATCCCGGGTGGGATCCCGCGCGGGATGTTCCATAAACCCGGGTGGGATCCCGCCTGGGATCTTCCAGAATCCCGGGTGGGATCCCGCCCGGGAAGTTCCAGAATCCCGGGTGGGATCCCGCCCGGGATCTTCCAGAATCCCGGGTGGGATCCCGCCTGGGAAGTTCCAGAATCCCGGGTGGGATCCCGCGCGGGATGTTCCATAAACCCGGGTGGGATCCCGCCCGGGATCTTCCAGAATCCCGGGTGGGATCCCGCCTGGGAAGTTCCAGAATCCCGGGTGGGATCCCGCGCGGGATGTTCCATAAACCCGGGTGGGATCCCGCCCGGGATGTTCCAGAATCCCGGGTGGGATCCCGCCCGGGATGTTCCAGAATCCCGGGTGGGATCCCGCCTGGGAAGTTCCAGAATCCCGGGTGGGATCCCGCGCGGGATGTTCCATAAACCCGGGTGGGATCCCGCCCGGGATGTTCCAGAATCCCGGGTGGGATCCCGCCCGGGATGTTCCAGAATCCCGGGTGGGATCCCGCCCGGGATGTTCCAGAATCCCGGGTGGGATCCCGCCCGGGATGTTCCAGAATCCCGGGTGGGATCCCGCCCGGGAAGTTCCAGAATCCCGGGTGGGATCCCGCGCGGGATGTTCCACAATCCCGGGTGGGATCCCGCCCGGGAAGTTCCAGAATCCCGGGTGGGATCCCGCCCGGGATCTTCCAGAATCCCGGGTGGGATCCCGCCCGGGAAGTTCCAGAATCCCGGGTGGGATCCCGCGTGGGAAGTTCCAGAATCCCGGGTGGGATCCCGCCCGGGATCTTCCAGAATCCCGGGTGGGATCCCGCCCGGGATGTTCCAGAATCCCGGGTGGGATCCCGCCCGGGATGTTCCAGAATCCCGGGTGGGATCCCGCCCGGGATGTTCCAGAATCCCGGGTGGGATCCCGCCCGGGATGTTCCAGAATCCCGGGTGGGATCCCGCCCGGGATGTTCCAGAATCCCGGGTGGGATCCCGCCCGGGATGTTCCACAATCCCGGGTGGGATCCCGCGCGGGATGTTCCAGAATCCCGGGTGGGATCCCGCGCGGGATGTTCCAGAATCCCGGGTGGGATCCCGCCCGGGATGTTCCAGAATCCCGGGTGGGATCCCGGGTGGGATCCCGCGCGGGATCTTCCAGAATCCCGGGTGGGATCCCGCCTGGGAAGTTCCAGAATCCCGGGTGGGATCCCGCGCGGGATGTTCCATAAACCCGGGTGGGATCCCGCCTGGGATCTTCCAGAATCCCGGGTGGGATCCCGCCCGGGAAGTTCCAGAATCCCGGGTGGGATCCCGCCCGGGATCTTCCAGAATCCCGGGTGGGATCCCGCCTGGGAAGTTCCAGAATCCCGGGTGGGATCCCGCGCGGGATGTTCCATAAACCCGGGTGGGATCCCGCCCGGGATCTTCCAGAATCCCGGGTGGGATCCCGCCTGGGAAGTTCCAGAATCCCGGGTGGGATCCCGCCTGGGATGTTCCAGAATCCCGGGTGGGATCCTGCCCGGGATGTTCCAGAATCCCGGGTGGGATCCCGCCCGGGATGTTCCAGAATCCCGGGTGGGATCCCGCCCGGGATCTTCCAGAATCCCGGGTGGGATCCCGCGCGGGATCTTCCAGAATCCCGGGTGGGATCCCGCCCGGGATCTTCCAGAATCCCGGGTGGGATCCCGCCCGGGATCTTCCAGAATCCTGGGTGGGATCCCGCCCGGGATGTTCCAGAATCCCGGGTGGGATCCCGCGCGGGATCTTCCAGAATCCCGGGTGGGATCCCGCGCGGGATCTTCCAGAATCCCGGGTGGGATCCCGCGCGGGATCTTCCAGAATCCCGGGTGGGATCCCGCCCGGGATCTTCCAGAATCCCGGGTGGGATGGCCGATCTTGGGTGGGTGCCGACGTTCCATAATCTCAGCTGGGATCCCTGGTGGGATATACTCGGGATCCCGTCTCCTTTTTTTACCTGGGTAGCCCTTTGTCAGAGCGAATGAGAAGGGGTAGTGCTCGAAACGTCAGCTATTGTCTCTTTTATGGCGTTCCATTCTCATCGACACACAGTTGATACACCATGATGTATTTTGGTGAGAAAATAAAAAGTTGCATAATATTGTTGTATACTTATATAGTAATATTATAATACAACTTGGAACTAAGGTGAAATAGATCCTTATATAATCATTACTTAGTGAGTCTCACTTTGTCACCATGTGGCTTCCTTCAGGCAGAAGATGAAGGCTGCAGGATGTGGATGTTACGGGAGGATTGTCTGGATGAAGCCATCATGAAGTTGACCAGATTGTTGGCCTGTAAAGACAAATGCACGGCAAGTAATGCTGCTCTGGTGCTGGCAAGGTGTGTGCACGCTCTGAAACACAACCCTCTCTCCCCCATGACTTTCAGTTCAACAATGAGTTAATGCATGCAGGTCATTGTGAAGAAAATGGGAGAGAAAAATATTGTATTCATAACAAATATTTAGTTTATAAGTTTTGCCTTTGGGGACACTTGATAATTAAGTCAATATGGGCTGTCAAGGGATATTTCTGCCCACAAGATGTCAGTTTGTTAAAAAATAAAAATAAAAAATATAGCAGTAGCCTTAAAGAAAAGTTGTTGCCATGACCTACTAGCTAATGGATGCCAGCTTTCACCATACTAAGGCCCTGGTTGATTAACAATGGTCTCAAAATCTACCAGGCCAATAATATTGTACAGTGCATGTATTCTTGATTTGTCTGATTGAAGTGGGTGTCATTGGTGAGTGTTCAGGAAACATCATAAAGGGGCACAATTTGTTTATGTTTCAAAAGGTTTTTATTCATTTTGGCCCCAGGTTGACAATAGCTGAGGAGGGATGTGCAAGAATTTTAAATCTCAGAAGCTCCAAACAAACTCTGGTGATGTTGTGTAGAGCGCTGGGAACAGATGAAACAGGCAAGTTTCTTTTCAATATTAATCTCTGATTCATCTGTCCAAAATATGTTTTGATTCAAAGTTCGTTCTTCCAATCTGTAGATTATTCCTAAAACTATATACTTATATTATTCCTAAAACTACATACATGCAGCTAGTTTATTTAGGCTATTTATTTTAATACTTTACTCATAAACTTAGATGTGTTATGCGTGGTGACTCCAGTGATATCGCACATACTTTCCCCATTCTCTGGAGTCAAATTAGTCCCTTCATCTATGCACAGGTTGTGGTATGAATGCAGCTTTTGCGATTGGAAGACTGTGTGACCTGGAGGCCGGCTGCGCTAGAATTCTTTCGTTACAGGACTCAAGGACTATGGTATGTTGATCACAAGAATGTAACAATGAAATAGCTTTTGTCCATTAAACGCAGGTCTGCCACTCCTCTATAACACGCACCTCCTTCCTCGTGAAATCACACCAGTCAAAGACACGGAAAATCTTTTTTGACCATGTGGCCACTATAAGTCAGTTAAATCAATTTGCACAATAGGGCGCTTTTCAGATGACTGTCGAAAACCAAAACCAAAGCAATCACAGGGCCAATCAGTGAGGCGAGCAAACAGACGCCGTTTGATATTTTGGCTAAAGTCAATTTTGGCTCTGAACTGTACACCAATCAAAAGCCACGCCCCTCAATCAAGTGGGGCCCAGACAAACGGTAATTATTAAATCACGATTCAATGACAATCAAAACTTCTTTGCAGATCAACTCTTTAATTGCGATGCTTCGCTCTGCCGACACTGGTTGTTGTAAGAACGCCTGTTTTGCCCTCAGTTGCATTGCCTCGACGACACAGGGACATGCTCGACTTCTCAGTCACCCAGACATTGAGAACGTAATGCGCGTACTGTGTTTCCTGTTGGTCTCTAAAGATGAAGAATGCGTCTGGTTTTCTGCCATGTAAGTGCTGTCTTTAAGTTTGTAACTTGTGTCAGTTAAGGATCATTATTTTGTGGAACTACTATACCAAGCTGGTGACCACAAAAACGGCTGCGAGGAGACTAAAATACCAAGCCGGTGGGCGTCTTTCTTCTTGACAGGATGCTGCACACATTGTCCAGTCAGAAGAGTGGCTGTCTGTTCTTGAGAAAACAGCCAACGGTCGAACCTTCCCTAAAGGTATGAGGAACTAAATGGCCAATTTACGAATTATCACTGTTGCGTATTTAACCTTTACTTAGCGCTCTTTGAATGACCTCACTGCCGAAAATCAATACTAAAGCAATCGCATAGCCAATCAATGAGAGAGCAAAAACATTTCCGACGAATTAGAAGTACAAGCAAAACCGAAACTAAAGCCAAGTAATTGCGATTGGTTTTACTAACCAATGAGCAGTGCGAGAACATGCCATCGTCACTTGCTTTCTTGCGCGAGATTATTGCAACCAAGTTTTGCTTTTGCTTTTGATTGGCCGGGAATGTAGCTAAACTTATTAGCAAACACAAAACCAAAGCAAAGAAGAAAATCTTCTGATTTTTCATTTGTAGTCAGTATTAGAGAGACCTAGTCTGAAGGGCGACACAAGAGAAGAAGTGGAAACAACTCTGGCGATCCTGGAGACTTTACCAAAACCTTCTCCTCCAACACTGACAGGTCCGTAAAACACTTGTGTCCATTCGTCTTCTTTTCTCTGAATCCGTCTTTTTAGAAGTAACTTTTAGTTTAGACAATGCCGGTTTTCTATTTCACGATGTAGCTTTTCCCTGTTTAGGGCGAGTTTTTAGACTTATACGTTAAACTTCGTTTCATTAACGTTCGCGTCCTCTTTGACTCTAGAAAGTTATTGTTTTCTTCTTCCTTTGGGTAACGTACAGGTCAGACAATGTTTCTAAGTTTTCTTGATGACCTTTACATTTGTTTTGTCTAATTGACTGTCATTGAAGCCTGAAAGGTGACAATTGTTGTTCAATTTCCAAATGAAACCCTTGTTTTCACCCGTGTGATTCACTGTGGTGTTGGTGTGTTTCACAGTGTGTTGCTAAGGCCCGTTTCAAACGTCGCATCACTGCTGTGCCGAACTCAATGCAAGCAATACATTTTGCTCAGTTTGCGTTGAGTTCGGCACAGCAGTGGCGCGACGATTGAAACGGGCCTAACGGTGTTCCATCGTTTTGTTTTTTCAGTGGAAAGTGCCCACAGTATTCTCGTGACGTGGAGCACCATCCAACCCACAAGTGGCCTGAGCGTGACGTATGAACTGTATCAAGGTATCGTGATTATCACAAGTTCCTTTTTACTGATCCTAATAACAATTATCGTGGCTTCTTTGCAAGGCATTTTTGTAAATATTAATGAGTCTTTGTCGGGGTGGTTGTGCTGCAGCGTGTGGTAAATCAACTATAAATTCCGTGTAGAGAAACTGAACGCTGTTTAAAAAAGTTTGCCGCAAATATTCATCAATTTAACCTGAGAATTGGGGTGCATAGTTGACTTGCATAGTTCTGTCCAATGATTTTATTTATTTGTCTCAAAATAGTTCGTTTGGTAAGGGAATTTCTTTTGTTTTCAGATAGCAATCTGGTCTACCGTGGCCCGAGAAACAGCTACATTGCGAGCGATTTGAAGCCTGTCAGCCTTCACACGTTTTGTTTACGAATGTGCACAGAGGGAGATGACAGTCCAATCAGTGACGTTGTTGCTGCAACTACTGCTGAGTCAGGTGAGTGAGTGCTAGGCCCAGTCCCCAGCCGTCGGTGTTTCGGCGCCCTCGATCCTTCCACCCGAAACACCGACGGCTGGGGACTGGGCTTAAGTACAATCCGCTCAATGCACGGTGCCGCAATCTTGGATTCAAAGCGAGGCTAACCTGGCACGAAATCTGCCAGATATAAAACTATCAATCTAAAGCACTAAGGCGTCTACAGAGGAGATGCACATGTTTCATTTTTTTGAGGAGTTACATCCACAAATTTCTAAGGTAACCTTCTCAGTTATGTCAGGACAGCCTCGTTTTGAAGCTCGTGCCAGTTCCCGTGCAAGGAGCCCATTATGGACATCACAGCAAGAGGATTGGTTTTTGCAAATTTATAGTTGTTCCCACCAAGGTTTTGGGGTATTTAACAAATTACAGCAGGACGATTATTGCATGCCTAAGTCATAACTTACTCTCTCGCTAGTTCCTAGTGCACCCCAGTCCCTCCGCGTGATGGCCAAGTCAACGTCACAGATTAAGATCACGTGGCGTCCACCCGAGGCTGCGAACGGAGTGTTGAGAGGCTATCAAGTAGTTGCCAAAGGTTTGTAATAATCTTGTGTACGTGCTTATTTGATTGAGGTGGACAAGATTGACACCGTAACGTGCTTTGAGGAGCACTTTCTTCGAAGGAGGGCTAACGCTCAAGACATCAGCTTCACGGTGCCAAGCTAATCCACATTATTTGCTTTGTTTGTTTGTTTGTTTGATTTTTGTTTTGTTTTTGTTTTTCCAGGCAAGACTACTTGTTTAGGTATTGGCGAGACTAACTTCATACTCTCCAGCCTGCCTCCCGACACAGACTTCACGTTTGAGGTAATTTTAATAAATTTCCACTGGTTTGCCGTGGTGTGGACTCTTATTTACCACGATTTACGTCATCACATGGTCAAAATGTTGTGGACTCACGAGGCGCTTCGCCGAGTGAGTCCGCAACTAATTTTGACCATATGATGACGTAAATCGTGGTAAATAAGAGTCCAATAAGAGTGGTTCGTGGTAGTTTCACGTCAGTATCCGGAACGTTTCACTGTGGTTTTGTTGTTTCTCGTATCCAGGTGTTTGCCTTGACCAGTAAGGGCCGGGGAGAGCCAGCCGTGCTCACCGCGAGGACTGATGACTTGGGTTAGTGAGAGAAAGACTTGTAACTCATTACAGATTTGCTATTGGTTTCTGATTTGGCATTATGACGATGATAATGTTAATGGTGATGATGGTCATGGTGATGGTGATGGTGATCATGATGCTACTGGCGGGGAGGGGAGGGTTTTCTTGAAAATATATGGGAGTGAAGCAGTGAGACTTAACTACCAAATGAGCATTTATTGGTGGATGAGGATTATGATGGTAATGATGGTGATGACTCTGGCAATGACGATGATGATGATGATGACAATTATGATGACGATGATGATGATGTTGGTGATGGTGATGATGTTGGTGATGATGATAATGATGATGATGGTGATGATGTTGGTGATGATGATGATGACTCGATGATGATGACAATTATGATGACGATGATGATGATGTTGGTGATGGTGATAATGGTGATAATAGTAGTGATGACGATGACAACGACGATGATAATTATGTTTGAGATGGTGATGGGAATCATGATCATGGTTTGGAGTTTGTGTCCAGAACAGACAAAACAGAACAATCTTTTTACCAAGTGTCGTTCTTTTTGTTAGCATCGCATGCTCCTCCTAAGCCGGTTCTTCACGTCCTTGGTCGACATGAACTGCTGATTCAGTGGGACAATCCTCCCAGGCCTCTCGGCAGAATCAACAGCTTTGAAGTCAGAGTTAATGGCACCGTAAGTCCTATTATCATCACGAGCAATTTTAAGCGAGTCCCAACAGTAACTAAAAAAGTCGCGATGTTTTGAGTGATCGATCATAGCTTTCATCCGAGCACTGTTTAGTGCCAAGCGCTACGTTAGTCTACTGCTGTATAATACAGTATATCAGTCTGGGGAGAAAATTGCGAAGTCGGACCCTGATTCACACCATGATGTCTAGAGATTGTTACTCCTTGCTAAAATGCTAGAAGAACACTTACCATACTGTCAGAGGTTTTGCAACAGTTTAGTCCTTTTAGTAGTCTTAGCTGTGTTGTCATAATCTGATTAAATGATTATAATTATTACGGTTTTAAAAATGATTTCAAGTATTCTCATGATTAATAGATGTTGTTATTGCAGCCAATTTATAACGGAGTCGACAAGACATGCACAGCAACATCACTCAGACCAAACACAGAATATACAGTAACGGTAAGCAAATCAACTGGTTTATCCGGTTTATCAACCGGTTTGACTGCCGCCTACATGTGTTACAGTGAGATATGTATGAATTTTGCCTGGCTTTCGTCAGGTTAGTGCTTGGTGCAGTGAGGGCCGATGCGAGAGCGAACCGGCAAAGAAGACAACGGCCAGGGAAATATACGGTAAGAGTAAGCATACGTAAAGAGACTGCACTTTATTTGTCTTTGAGAAAGCACTTCACACTAATTACAAAACGAACAGTGTAATGCCAGCTCTTAAGAGAACTAGGTTGACTGCGTCGGCGTGGCGGAAGGCAAACTAGTGTATCAACTGTGTGTTGATGAGGGTAATGGAACGCCCATGAAAGAGACAAAGTTTGGTTACAGAACGGGTGCACAAAGCAGGTGCTAATACCGCGTAACAGCATTATCTAAGATGATCTTTAAGAATCAAACTACTGTATGCTTGTATGGTTACTTGCTGCTGTTTCGTAGATGTTCGTTGCATAAGACAAACTAACCTAATATGAAAGCTTCCCAAGCCAAGCACTTGAGTCCGTTCTGGCTAACACACCCGCCATCTCTGATCTGCAGATGTGAGAGAAAAGCTTCAAACGGCAGCAGACGTCAAAGACAAGAAGTCTGCCACTAAATCAAAAGCAACCAAATCAAAATCGAAAAGTAATGGTAATGGTAAAATAACTTATCTATAGAGATAAATAGGTAACTTGATTTTAATTGCACCCCTGCTAGAGACTAAATGCCATAATGTGCGATTATACTTTTACGATTTGATCGAGTACTAACTTACCTGTCTGTGCTCAAAGTCGCCATTTAATTTCATCTGATTATAACACAAACTATTACTAAGCCTCGTCTAAACACTTATATTGTTCATAACCGCAGGCTAATTGAGAAAGACAGATTCTGCCTAACAAACCGACAACCGTTAACTGTGTAATTGTTTATCATAAATGTAGTCATAGAAGTCTGTACAATCTGCAGTAGTTATTAAGTAATAAACGTTATGAGCATTAAAAGGTGTCAGATCAGTAGTGATATAAACAGTGTAAATAAATTTCGGCTCCGGAAGCCATGTTGTAGCAGTTTTTATTCAGGTTTAAACCACATGTTTCCATTGTGCTTGCTCGTGTGTGTGGATTATCGTCGGCTTAAAATTGGTGGAAATTGGAATCTGTATTTCGTGACGTTATTTCTCTTACTTTAATAGTCCCAACAAGGAAGCCCCTGTACCCTAAGGACCGCAAGATCACCACAAGACAGGACAGAGGTTTATACTTTTATTATATTTAGTTAACTGGCACTCAAATATCAGGCTCGTTTCTAGTTGTAAATTGACCTCTATACAATCTCTCTTGACAAGGGTGGCTCGCTACGTATCTACCATTTTGTTGTCGCACGTTAATTCAAAGCTTCTACTTTCCAGGCATGAAGCGGGCCAAGACTGCTGATGCTCTAAAGCCACCGACGGCAGATAGCGCGTACCCGCAGAACAGACCCCACAGGGCTGGGGTGAGTAGACGTTTGGCGCTTGTGTGTTAATGGGCATGCATCATTTATGAACACATAGTATAAATCTGCAGACAAGAACATCTAACTCATCTTCTGAGGACGACAAAGTGAGAATGAAAGAGAGAGAGTCGGAGATAAATAAGCTAGCTAAAACGAAATATGAATGAAGAAGGGAAAAGAGAAAGCAGAACGTGAAAAAGGGCATGCGGAGAGAAAGGTTGGAAAAGTCAGTGAATTGCTTGCAGCGTGTGTGTCCCGATTCTATCGTTCCCTTGAAAGGTTGTGAATAATTCCAGTACATTCTCCACGTAGTCTTCAGTAGAAAGCAGATCCCGGACAACAAACGTGTTCCTTTCAAGAAACAAGAACGGAGGAAGCCAGGAAAGCCTCCCAAGGAAGTCTCTTGGTGAGCAGTGATAAGTGACCGAAGCTTCTTGTCACATCTATTCTGACCAGAATCTCTGTTGGTGAAGGTTTTTTTTTTTCTTTCTTTTCAAAATTTGCAGACAGTGCAGTGCTACGTCTGTTTTTTTTTTTTTTTTTTTTTTGTCCGTGTCTATGCACCATTGTTTGTGTGTCTACTGGTGTCTGCATCAAGTGTGCGTGACTGTGCAGGTGTCCATCTGTCTGCGTCTAAGCGTGTGTCTGTCTGTCTTTATCTTTGTAGCTTTGTATCATTCTGTACACGTGTCTGCACGTTTGCTTGTGTGTATTCGAGCCTGCGCGTTTGTCTGTATTTGTGTCTATGCGCGTTTGTGTGTGTGTGTGTGTGTGTCTGTTTTATTAGTGTCTGTGTTCTATGTCATCAAGTCCTTGTCATTAACTTCCTTCACCGGTTTTCATCATTTCAGTTAAGCGCATATCAAAACAGAAGGATGGTCTGTCGTCGTCTATGGATTCTCTCAAAGATGCAGACAAGAGCAAGGTGGGTCAGCGAACAGAGGCTATCCTGTCCAGCAGTATCACGCTGGGAGTGAAATCACGTGATATCACAACAATGTTCTGTAACTTTTCAGATTTCGGGTGAAGATAGTAGCGGGTCGAGTCCTGCCTCGTCTGCGAGCTCAGAGAAGATAAGAGAAAGACAAAAAGTAAACTGTAATGGTAACATTACTTCAGTGGAACCTGGTCGGCCCGGCTTGTCCAAAAGGTTGTCTCAAAGTGGATCAGCAAGGTCAGCAAGGGAAAGGGCACCTAAAGGTAACAGGTTCATTTTGTGCACTGGATCGTAGTTCCTCTCTGGGCCCAGTTTCTCAAAGCATGATTAGGCTAATCCTGGATTGAGTCTAAACTTTCTTGTCATTTATAAGCCTGAAAATGCGAAGGTTTCGTCCACGACGACTTCCTTGATACGTTTTGAGCTGGAACAAGCTTTAACAAAACCCTGCAGTTTATTGGCAGAAACGTCGAGAGAAAAAAAATTTGTTAATCTTAGATTAGGTTAATCGGCTTTCGAACAACCGGGCACTGGTTTCTAAAGTGGCCACTGGCCTTCGTTTGGTAATTTCAGGGAGAATCAGGAGGTCTAGCCTTCCTGAAAGTCAAAAACAGCAAGAACCAGTCAAGTCGAGCCCGAAAACGAAGGAAGGTCCGCGTTTATCGACAATGGAGATTCGTCTTGAACAGCAGGACACAAGGTGAACACTTTTGACAGTGATTAGAGGCCAACTTCTCCTCTTAAGCATAGTCAGCTGTAAGTAGTTTAATGTGGAGAAAGTGTTAAGTGATACCTTTGTTGGGTTCAAGCTGTTCACATTATCAATTCTCCTAACACAATTGAGGCATAGATACTTCAGCAATGTGTTAGCTTACTGCGGAAACGGTGAAGACCTGTGAGCGTTCACAATTTTTTTTTCTCTCTCTTTTTCTTCAGGGCGTCCGCACAGCCGGGCCGGGGGATCGAGCTGGTTGTTGGGGGACTGGGTTCTATAAGTATAAACAGCAAGGCAGGCGTTCATGTTGGTGATGAGTAAGTTGACCCTTGGATCTTGACTGTTGACCCTTGACCCTTAAAAACGAGAACGGTGTCGTGCTGCTCCTTACTGGACTTCAATTGGTAGAGATTTTGGTTACTGTTTCTTCTTTCTTTCTTTCTTATTGATTTATTATTGACTTGTCTATTGATGCAGAAAACCGCCAAGACCGACCAAGAAAACCCAATTTGCTGCTTCCTTTGACGAGCTCAAGCAAGTCCACAGAGTCCAGCTATCCCCCCAGCTGCATAAACGTTCAAAGAGCTCAGGAAGTTCCAATGGAAGAAAATCCAAAAACTGAGGGTTGGGAGGATTTAGGGCCAGGAATAACTGCTAAAATGTCTATTAGGACCTGGTTGCACTTGTAACTTTAACGCGAACAATGTCGACATTAAGGTATGTAGTATAAATAGCGCTTTGACGCCGGCCAACAACGCCGGTAAGTTGCTTCCAAACTTTGGATAAGCCGTCGTTTTCCTCTTCAACTATACCATCTCTTGTGAATAGACTTAAATACGTAAGAAAAGAAAAGAAAACGTTTTCGGGCATTTATAGAATATGAATGAGATGTGGCAGACTAAAAAAATGTTATTTAACAAGAAAATGTTATGTAATGTTCAAAAGATAGATTCGTCTCCGGCAACCATAAGATTTAAAATACAATTATTTTAAATGTTCTATTATCACTAAAATCAAGATACTGGAGGATGACATAAGACTCCGCAGTTTTGATTGACGAGAATTACATGATTCATATTGCTTTTATTGTTATTGACTTTTCAATTTATGCATTTACAGATGATTTCAAATACGGTAGATAAATTTGTCAAATTCTGATTCTCAAAGATAAAATGTAATTGAGAATTTAATTGCAATTTTAGACCCAAGTTGACCACTAATTCAAGCGATATAACTACTATCAACTGATCTATAGAGAAACTAATTTATAGTGAAATTTATCAAATAAATTTATTTATTTTGTCAGACTTTAGGGCGTAGTCTTGCTGTACCATTTAGCCAAAAACAGTCCTTGCGAACTCTGGCATGTTTGTCTGTACATAACTACCTGTAAATACTTGGTCAAGGGGCACATTTTTTGCGTCTCTCGGGTGCGATTTACCAGTCGGCTTTGGTGTTTTGTATTTCGGGGCCCGCGATCCGCGATCCTTCATTACCCGCGAGAATTGACCAAGTTCCCCCCCCCCCCCCCCCCCAACCTACCCCCCTTCTCTTCGCAGGTCTTGCCTCGCCCTGTTCCTATTTGGGCCATACACGGGCGTACAGAGCAGTCGTGCTTTGAATCTAAAGCTTAGGAGATAACGTTTGCGTGGTGTAGCAGGAAGGAAACAAAAAATGACAGAAGAACAACGTGGTCGAGCGGCCACAAGCTGTCGCAGACTGGCGTACATTCCAACCAGGCGAATTGCCACGTGCAAATGGAACATTTTATAAAGCCCCATGCACACGAGCAAGTTTTCTGTGACAAATGATTTGCCCGTGTTTTCGGTCGAGCAACTTATTTTTTCACAAGTTTTTTGACAAATTTTCGTTGTTTCTTTTCCTTCTCACTTTGACTTCCATAAACTTTTCGCGTGATCTCAAAGCCTCCAGCAAGAGGCTAACTGCATTATTTGGCTAATTCAAAGACTTTGTTGTCAAAGTTGTGGATGCCGCTATCTTGACCGTGCGAACACGCTTGCAAATGAAGACATGGGAACTAAAGTTTTCCGAAAAACTTGAAAAGGTTTTGGTGTACACGATCAAATTTCACATGTGACAAGTTTTCCTTGTCATAAAAAAAGCTAGCACGCCAGCTTTTCAGCAAACGCATTTGTCACAGAAAATTTGCCCAAATTTTCTCATGTACACGAGCAAAAAAATCTTGTCATAGAAAACTTGCTCGTGTGCATGGGGCTGAAATATGTGGCCTGACCGATAAGAACCAATGAGCGACGAGAGACCAAACACGTAAATACAATGTGTCTGCCATTCTTGCCATTTGGATACCACGTGAAGTGCTGTGATGACTTCAGATGATACTCTGTGAAGTGACGAAAACGGAAGCTTGATCCATGACAAATCCTAGCCAAAAATATCCATCTTGGTCCGAGCAAATCCTAGCCAAAAATATCCATCTTGGTCCGAGGAAGGGGCAGCGCGCTCGCTGACACTTACTGAAACACACGTGGTTTGCATCTGAAGACTTGCCAGCTCTGTTCAAGAAGATAACTTTCACTCGTGACAGCAGGAATAAATTCTGCAAAGTAAACTGGACAGAAGACGAAAGGACTACAACGTGGTTGAGCGGAAGAGGTTGTTCCTGAAAAACGACAGAAGTCCTGACACGTTCTACAAGCTGCAATTCAACCAGACAAACTGTTACGTGCGGGAAAAGCAGCAAGTTTGATGAAACAAAACAAAATTTTTAAGAAACGGCTGTTGGGGGTAGGACGGCGAGCTCGTTGGTAACGAACTGCAATGCGCGGAATAAAGTCTGCAAAATAAACTGGACAGAAGACGAAAGGACTACAAGGTGGTTGAGCGGGAGAGGTTGTTCCTGAAAAACGACAAAAGTCCTGACACGTTCTACAAGCTACAATGGAACCAGACGAACTGTCACGTGGAGAAAAGCAGCAAGGACGGCGAGCTGCTTCATAACGAACTACATCGCGCGGAATAAAGTCTGCAATATAAACTGGACAGAAGACAAAAGGACTAAAACGCGCGCGCGGTCGAGCGGAGGAGGTTGTTCCCGGAACAGTGAAAAACAACAGAAGTCCTGACACGTTTTACAAGCTGCAATTCAACCAGAAGAACTGTCACGTGCGGGAAAAGCAGCAAGTTTGATGAAACAAAACTTTTAAGAAACGGCTGTTGGGATTAGGACGGCGAGCTGGTTGGCAACGAACTGCATCAAAGAAAAACGCCTTTTGTGCAGGCTGCTAAGGCGAACTCGGCAGAAAGAAGGAATGCGACACGAAGGTAATGTCTTTTGTAATGACCTGAGAACTGGGGCTGGGAAGCAAGCAGTAAAATGTGGTTGTTGCGGTTTGTCGAACTGGTGGTTGCACTAGCTAAATCAGTTTAGTGCTTGAAACTTTCTGACATTTTATAGAGACCTAAATTTACAATGACAATGCGGTTTCAAAACGATGTTTCACTTTTATCATAACGTCTCTCTTTGTTACAAGTTTCCAAAATTAGACAGTGCTTTCCTGTGTGTACTCTAGATATTCAATCAGTTATTTTCACTGTTGTTTTTACAAGTTCTTTATCAAAACAGAATACCTTAATTTCTTGGAATAAGTAAATTGGATAACCAGGAGACTAAGAAGTTCATTTTCTCCCTACAGTGATTTCCTGGGGCAAGTTTCAATTCTTAAAACCAAGCGGACGGGCTTGGCGAGTTGGTTGGCAACTTTGTCACGGAGCTGGAGGGAGACGGCGAAATTGTCAAGTCGTTTGAACTGACTGGAAAGCAGAAGCTTGACAACACAGCTGGAACAAGCAGATTCGAAGGCAAAGTTCAACTCGAGGAACCAAGCGGACGGCGAGGTCTGGTTGGCAACTTTATCGCCACGGAGACGGACTCACCAAGGATAACATCGTTGTAGAGAGATGCTGAAAAACGAGGTAAAATAATTCACAGCAAAACCCTCTTCACATAGCCTCTGCCGAGGAACGTTACAACCATAAAGTAGACAAATTAATTAGACACCTAAATAGTGAATTCAATGAAAAAAATAGGTTAATTGTAGTATACATTAGATGTGTGTCTTCCTGAACGGGTAAATAGGTGTTGTAAGTCTGTTTGCAATGTTTACAGCTGCATATGCAGGCAAAGGCACCATGGATGTCAATACTTTACAAGCGCTTTTAATTACATTCAATTTCCCTTTAAATTGTGGGTGTCAGAATTCCGGCTGTTGTGAATACTTGCAGCAAACAACTGAATCCTCGTTCACAAATTAAGCTTTCACGGTGAACGGCCCGCAGTTATTTCTTAATTTTGTCACATTGATGTCGAATATTTTTATTTAAATATCTTTTTTCTCTTCTTAATCAGCTCTGTCCCTTTCTCTTCTATTCTCTCCATTTCTCATACTGGTTCCAAGCTTTGGCTAGCTAGTACATCATCGTCTTGGTCCAGGATTTTCAAATTTCAATTTTGCTTCGTGTTTGGAATTTGTCGCAAAGATCACCATAGTCTTTCTGGTGCGAAGTGTCGGCAGCAGTTTTTCCTGCGTCATCTTGCTTTTCTCAGACATAAGTGCATGTTTGGATGATTTAAATGATACATTATTTTCACCAATTCTTACGACACTACATCATTCACGCAGCTTCTCTTTGTATGATCTTCTATTATGGAAGGTTACAATATCTAAAAATAATATACCCATGGCCCTCGATATATTTTTATTTAAATATCTTTTTTCTCTTCTTAATCAGCTCTGTCCCTTTCTCTTCTATTCTCTCCATTTCTCATACTGGTTCCAAGCTTTGGCTAGCTAGTACATCATCGTCTTGGTCCAGGATTTTCAAATTTCAATTTTGCTTGGTGTTTGGAATTTGTCACAAAGATCACCATAGTCTTTCTGGTGCGAAGTGTCTGCAGCAGTTTTTCCTGCGTCATCTTGTTTTTCTCTGACATAAGTGCATATTTGTCTCTGGTGAGCATCTTACCAGAGTTTGTTTTAAAGTGAACCTGCAGGATTTCCGTCAGCTTATAAATAAATAAAAGAAGACTTGCAGGGGACAATATTGCAAAAGGGTGTTCTGCAAAGCTTGTTTCATTTGCCAAGATTCGCCCCAAATATTAACCAAAGTCTCTCAGTTTTACATTGTTTTTTAAATCACATTTGTCACACATTGTGGGGTTTTTCTCCTGTGGGTTTCTGATTCAAGCCAGTCAGCCATTTGCCAGGTCTGCCACAAGTTGAACTTCCTCTGGGTTCCACAGCTAGAGATCTGTCACAATGTAGACAAAACAAAACATACAATAAAGCTTGACAATAGTTCGCTGAAGGGCTACTAAGCATTCCTATATACACCTTATAATAAAACTGGAACAATATATATATATAAATAGTGACATATAATAATAAAAATAAAAATATTAATAATAATAATCTTCTATTATGGAGGGTTACTAATGGGTTATTAATATCTAAAAATAATGTACCCATGGCCCTCAATATGTAAGTATAGAAGCATGAATAATGTAGTTGGGATTGGAACAATAAATATATAAAAAATAGTGATCTCTATATAATAATAATAATCTTCTATTATGGAAGGTTACATTAATATCTAAAGATAATATACCCATGTGAGTTTTCTCAGTTTTCTTATGTCTTGGTATGTTTTTGGCTTGCGATGTGGCTTGCATACCGTACAATGTTCGGGTGATTTAAATGATACATTGTTTTCACCAATTCTTACGACACTACATCATTCACGCAGCTTCTCTTTGTATGGTTATTAGAGCATTTTGATTTCAGGATAACAAACACTAGAAAGTTCGGACACCTTCTCGTTAGCGATCCTGTAGTTGATCTTGTTGTCGTCGGTACGGAGTAATGATAGCAATGCTCTTCCCTGGAAGAATTTTCTTTGTGATGAGCTCAGCACCAAGGTGTCATGTAAAAGATCCTGAGATCTGTGGCAAAATATTTCAAAACTTCATTCTTATATACACCTTATAATAAAACTGGAACAATATATATATATAAATAGTGACATATAATAATAAAAATAAAAATATTAATAATAATAATCTTCTATTATGGAGGGTTACTAATGGGTTATTAATATCTAAAAATAATGTACCCATGGCCCTCGATATATAAGTATAGAAGCATGAATAATGTAGTTGGGATTGGAACAATAAATATATAAAAAATAGTGATCTCTATATAATAATAATAATCTTCTATTATGGAAGGTTACAATTAATATCTAAAGATAATAAGCATTTTTACTTGACACCAGTCAGCCATTTGCCTAATTGTATCTCACCAACAACATGGCATCCCTCTTTCAAGCCTTTTTGCCTACACTTCCCCTTGCACAAGTACAACAACTGATCAGCTAAGCTGCACTCTCCCGATTTTACTATTTTATTATATAAAAAATAATGATGTACAATAATAATAATAATAATCTTCTATTATGGAAGGTTACAATTAATATCTAAAGATAATAAGCATTTTTACTTGACACCAGTCAGCCATTTGCCTAATTGTATCTCACCAACAACATGGCATCCCTCTTTCAAGCCTTTTTGCCTACACTTCCCCTTACACAAATACAACAACTGATCAGCTAAGCTGCACTCTCCCGATTTTACTATTTTATTATATAAAAAATAATGATGTACAATAATAATAATAATAATCTTCTATTATGGAAGGTTACAATTAATATCTAAAGATAATAAGCATTTTTACTTGACACCAGTCAGCCATTTGCCTAATTGTATCTCACCAACAACATGGCATCCCTCTTTCAAGCCTTTTTGCCTACACTTCCCCTTACACAAATACAATAACTGATCAGCTAAGCTGCACTCTCCCGATTTTACTATTTTATTATATAAAAAATAATGATGTACAATAATAATAATAATAATCTTCTATTATGGAAGGTTACAATTAATATCTAAAGATAATAAGCATTTTTACTTGACACCAGTCAGCCATTTGCCTAATTGTATCTCACCAACAACATGGCATCCCTCTTTCAAGCCTTTTTGCCTACACTTCCCCTTACACAAATACAATAACTGATCAGCTAAGCTGCACTCTCCCGATTTTACTATTTTATTATATAAAAAATAATGATGTACAATAATAATAATAATAATCTTCTATTATGGAAGGTTACAATTAATATCTAAAGATAATAAGCATTTTTACTTGACACCAGTCAGCCATTTGCCTAATTGTATCTCACCAACAACATGGCATCCCTCTTTCAAGCCTTTTTGCCTACACTTCCCCTTACACAAATACAACAACTGATCAGCTAAGCTGCACTCTCCCGATTTTACTATTTTATTATATAAAAAATAATGATGTACAATAATAATAATAATAATCTTCTATTATGGGAGGTTACAATTAATATCTAAAGATAATATACCTATGTGAGTTTTCTCGGTTTTCTTATGTCTTGGGTATGTTTTTGGCTTACAATACCTAAAAATAATATACCCATGGCCCTCAATCATATAAGTATAGAAGCAGGAATTGTTGAATATTTATTTGGCTCTTTTCTCTTCTAAATATCAGCTCTGTCATTTTTATGATTACACCTATAAGGACTATAGCTGCAAATTCTGCAGACCAGTGTTCATGTAAAAGATCCCAGATTTGATACCAATTTAGGCATCTGATGGAACTTTTACACAAAAAACGTAACTTAAAAAAATATGGTTTAGTTAATTAAGCTCTCGGAGCCAAAAAAATGAATAGTAATATTTGTCTCTGGTGAGCATCTTACCAGAGTTTGTTTTAAAGTGAGCCTGCAGGATTTCCATCAGCTTATAAATAAATAAAAGAAGACTTAGAGGGGACAATATTGCAAAAGGGTGTTCTGCAAAGCTTGTTTCATTTTCCAAGATTTGCCCCAAATATTAACCAAAGTCTCTCAGTTTTACATTGTTTTTTAAATCCAGGAATACATTTTCTGGCTTTACATCGCCATGAACGTCACAAATGCAGTGGAGGTAAGACGACAGGGTTTCACTCGAGGAGTATCAACATAGTTCTTCTCAAAGCAAGCGAGAGAAACATTGTCAACACAACCAACTTTCCTTTGGTGGACTCGGTGAAGAATTTTAAATTCTCCCATTTCGAGCGTCTAAGTTTTATAATTTTCACTCTCTGCCGCCTCGTAAATGAGGGTTTTCAAAACTGAGACTAAATCGAATACGCGGTTCAGCAAAAGTGGAGGCCCACGGAAACGGATGCGAACTTCCACATACCTAAAATTGAGCAATTTTTACGATGTGGCCTTGAGCCAGTTCTATTAAATACCCACTCCCGCAAAAGTACTTTTTACAAATTCGCGAGCTTACAGCTGCCTTGCTGCTTTGATTCTCCTGTGTGTACAAGCTGGTGCTTTGTCAAGTCAGCTCTTCTGTGTAAAGCCTTTGCCACTTGTCACCCTAATTGTGGGGTTTTTCTCCTGTGGGTTTCTGATTCAAGCCAGTCAGCCATTTGCCAGGTCTGCCACAAGTTGAACTTCCTCTGGGTTCCACAGAGATCTGTCACAATGTAGACAAAACAAAACATACAATAAAGCTTGACAATAGTTCGCTGAAGGGCTACTAAGCATTCTTATATACACCTTATAATAAAACTGGAACAATATATATATATAAAAATAGTGACATATAATAATAAAAATAAAAATATTAATGATAATAATAATCTTCTATTATGGAGGGTTACTAATGGGTTATTAATATCTAAAAATAATATACCCATGGCCCTCAATATATAAGTATAGAAGCATGAATAATGTAGTTGGGATTGGAACAATAAATATATAAAAAATAGTGATGTACAATAATAATAATAATAATCTTCTATTATGGAAGGTTACAATTAATATCTAAAGATAATATACCCATGTGAGTTTTCTCAGTTTTTCTATGTCTTGGGTATGTTTTTGGCTTGCGATGTGGCTTGCATACCATACAATGTTTGGATGATTTAAATGGTACATTATTTTCACCAATTCTTACGACACTACATCATTCGCGCAGCTTCTCTTTGTATGATCTTCTATTATGGAAGGTTACAATATCTAAAAATAATATACCCATGGCCCTCGATATATAAATATAGAAGCAGGAATTGTTGAATATTTATTTGGCTCTTTTCTCTTCTCAGCTCTGTCCCTCTCTTTTCTTGATCTCTCCATCGGCTTTCTTTATTCAATCATCTCATCAGTTTTCTCATGTCTTTACCACGAATGTCTTGTGGACTGTTGTGGTGTACACACGATTACGTATTGTATGATATTTTCTGTGACAGCTGATATTTGCTCGTGTATCAGTGGGGACATTTTTCTTTGGCATGTTTTTCGACCAAATTTTGTGTTTCTTTTCATATTTGCACTGCAGAGCTTGTGTTTTCATAAGTTTTTTGTGTTATGTCATTAAAAGCCTGAACAAATTAGGCTTATTGCACTTTCTACTATACATCTTGACTATAATTTGTGAACGAGGAATTCACTTGTATCATAATCAATATTTTCAAGTTTTGTCTTCATTTTCACTTGCATTAATTATTTTGCAACTTGCTATACAACAGGCAGCTTTATGTTTGCCCAATAGCTTCTATATGTAGTTGTTTGATACCTTGTAATGTAGGCATCCGATGGAACTTTACACAAAAAATGTAATTTAAAAAATATGTTTTAGTTAATTAAGCTCTCAGAGCCAAACAAATGAATAGTTGATACACACAAAAACCATATTTTAATAGAATTATTTTCTTGTTGGCTCTAGTGCCAAAAACTTTCAAAATTATTATTTTTAGCATTAACCCTTACGAAAATGGAGTCACCCTGATTGATCACAGTACCTGTACTTCAATGAGACCGCTAATTGTTTGTCTCTTCTTTTTTCTTCTCATTATTCATAAAAAAATAATATTAGTACTAGCTTAATAATATAGTACAGATGACATTTTTATGATTACACCTATAAGGACTATAGCTGCAAATTCTGCAGACCAGTGTTCATGTAAAAGATCCCAGATTTGATACCAATGTAGGCATCTGATGGAACTTTTACACAAAAAACGTAATTTAAAAAAATATGTTTTAGTTAATTAAGCTCTCAGAGCCAAAAAAATGAATAGTAATACACACAAAAACCATATTTTAATAGAATAATTTTCTTGTTGGCTCTAGTGCCAAAAACTTTCAGTAGCACTGGATTCCAAACTTTACTACTGGACTGGTGGCTTCTTTGGATTCCAATGCGTTGCTTGGATCCTTTAATGCAAAACAGCCCTTTCCAACAGGCTTGTACCAGAGTTAAGTTGCCTAGTATGGCTGAATGGTGCACAATAATATTGTATTATTCATTAGATAGACGTTTGTGAATTGATCTGAGTGTGGTAAGTAGGCGAATATTACCAGCTCGTTTGTTCATTGCAGTTTTAACAGGGAGCAATGCATCAATTGGTTCTAGCCAGGGCTCATCACCTTCTTATAGCTGTAATGTATAACAGCCCTTTGTACCTAAAACAGAATAGACTAAAAATAGCACAAGTTGTAGTTTCTGATAGAGAAGAATTAAATGCAGAATTGAATGTAACAATAATTGCTGCCAATAAAAGGTACCTCTATTGTTTGCATCCGATGGATTTAATAGTTTGTACTATTTGAGAGCGAACCGCGGGAAAAAAATGCACCAATCAAGAGGCTCGCACATATATTTAGCCATACATGAAGTGTCTAGTGCAGGTTTGCGAGGGATGCGCGGTGTGGCAATGATTTGTGCACCCCCGTACCCAGATCCCTAGTGATATGTGCACCCTTCAAAACAAATCAGTGATATGTGCACCCCGGTATAAAACCTCCTAAATCCTTTCGACTTTCAAAAATTTCGCACCAAATCGTCAAGAGGTGGATTCTAAATAAAGTTAGCGATGAATATTTCGAGGTACAATGAAGTTGTAGAGTACATCGGTGATAATCGGTTACCCAGATGGCTTCACCAAGCAGCGAAAGGGGATTCTCCGCAGGACCTGCAAGCGATATCAGTTGGATTCCGCGAGCAGATCGTACCGATGGAAATGCATTTCATGCAGGCTGGAAGCCGTATGCAGCGATGCTTGAAGATAAAACAGATTTTTAACTGCTGGCGGAAGCAATATTGTTGAAACAATATTTACAGTATAAGGCGACAGTTCCTCCGATCGTTCCGGTTTTTGTGATGCTTTCTGCTGAGTATTGGCATAAAAATCAAACTGAAGTATTCATGTTTTCAATGGATCAATATAATATATATTCTTGCAATCCAAAAGCGATCGCTTCACGTGCTCAAGTATCGAAGGATTTTTATTAAGTTTTAAATCAAAGCACATGAATCTACTCAATAAATCCCGTAATTCGCCGTTATTATACCAATGAATGTCTTACCTTTCTCTACTGCAAAGATTTCTGCTCAGAATACAAAAACTGAACACGAATTTTGGGGATGCACATATCACTGCGCCATGTTCTTTAGGGATCTGGGTACGGGGGTGCACATATCACTAGGGGTCTGGGTACGGGGGTGCACAAAACTCGGGGGTGCACTGCCACAGCGGAACAATATAAACTGTATGAATTGTATAATTGTATGAAGGTATGAACGGCGTCGTTATACCTGGTACCCCCCTTAGTGTTGACTTTTGGCGAGTTCGGCGGTGTCTTAATGCTCGACTGTTCTTCTTGTCGCATCTTCATGCGGACCACACGGTCGGGTTGACTTCTTCATGGAATGGCTACAAGATTTACTGTTCTGAACAAACCAAGTCACTTCTCGTATCGAAACTGCGGGTCAAGAGCGATTTGGTCGTAGGGCTGCCCACTGAAGAGAGTGTGGTTTTGAACGTTGATGAAAGTGGCTCGGAAACGATCACCGTAACTTTAATAAACGCACAACATTGCCCTGGTTCGGTCATGTTTTTCTTCGAGGGATACTTCGGAAATATTCTCTACACTGGCGACTTTCGTTTCTCCGAAGGCATCACCATGCATCCGTGTTTGCTAGGAAAGGCGGTAGACGTCTTATATCTTGACAACACGTACTGCAATCCAGTGTGCGAGTTTCCCTCTCGTGCAGAAGCGAGTTCAGAAATCATTGAGATTATCCAAAGGCACAAAGGTTACAAAGTCAAAATCGGACTCAGGTATCTGGGCAAGGAAAGTCTCCTAGTGAAGATTGCCATTGCTTGTAAGTGCTGGATTGGGGTTGATCCGAATAAAATGGAAACTATGAAGCTTCTAAGAATGCCAGATGTTTTCACGTGTGACATGGAGAACACATTAATAAATGTGGTGACTCTTAAATCTGGCAGAGAATTATCCAAGAGAAGCATGGAAGCATGGAATGCTATTCACCCCACCATTGCTATTATCCCAACAGCATTGTTTTCAGGGTCTGGGAACCCTTACCAATCCATGAACGATGTGTTTGTCATTCCATACTCAGATCACTCAAGCTACTCAGAGCTGAAGAAGTTTGTTGAGCTTGTCAAGCCTCGCAAGGTAATCCCCATTGTGAGAACGCCTCATGTGGAGACCAACATGGCTTGTTTTGACCATTTACTAGACAGTACTCTAGCAGTGAGGTGCATCATCCCACCAACTGTAAAGCAATTCATGGGGCTATCTAGGACTTGTAGTATAAACAAGACAAGGTTTTGTAGACAGAATAACCAACCAGCTCCAAAAAGTCACAAACGAAAGAGGCCAGGTGGAGTGATGTTTGACAAGTCACCAAAAAACAAACATCTACTGAAGGAAGGAGACACTGAATCGGGAGAGTGCAGCTTAGCTGATCAGTTGTTGTACTTGTGCAAGGGGAAGTGTAGGCAAAAAGGCTTGAAAGAGGGATGCCATGTTGTTGGTGAGATAAAATTAGGCAAATGGCTGACTGGTGTCAAGTAAAAATGCTCTTATGGCATGGCATTTAGAAAAAGTAAGTCACAAGTGGTGAATATGGAGCCCAAGAACCACCATACATGTTTCAGGGTGTGACGAAAGTCATGTTCACTGAACCCAGACCTACCAAAATAATCCAATAATGGGTATTGTATAGTTTACCACAATTCACGATGTTTGATCTCTCTGTTAATTAACAAAAATTTCCAGATTCATAAACCAAAATGTCACGAAGCATCACTATTTTCAAAATCATGATTTTTTGTGAGGTTTTGTATGGCAGATATGACTTGACAGGCCTCTTCACCTACTGTAAAAAAATTGTATAAAAGCTACAGTTTTAAAAGTAGCGGCACTTGGCGACATTTTGGCCTATAAGTCTGAAAATTTTTGTTATAACTAAGTTTCCCAATGAATGCTTTTTCCATTAGTGTGTTATGTAAAATATGTTTGGTCAAGCTTTTTCTACTGTGAGGTCAAAGGTCTCTGGAAAACATTTACAGCTGAGTTTTACAGTATGTCTTTGTTGGACTCTTGGATTGTTAAATATAGTAGCTTAATAAAAATGTATTTACCAGTATGGTACATGTATGTACTGTACACTGTTATAGAACACCAAGTTACTGACTTAAATTTGAAATACAGTCAAACACTGCTATTTCAAAGTCCAACAGGACATGAAAAAGAAGTTTAAAGTAGTGGGGTTTTGAAACAACCAAGCTAGTCAAGCTATTCTAGGGGGATTTGGATTGACTTTGAAATACAGGGACCTTGAATGTAGTGCAAGCTCTAATTAGTATGTGTAGTACACTGTTTTATTCTCTTGATTTAAAAAAACACTTCATTCATGTACAGACCCTTCAACTGATTATTATGAAGCATACAGTACAAGCATACTTAATGAACACTATAGTATACGTAGATCTCCTGCAAACAGTAAATGTCTTCTTTCCCATTAAAAGTGAAAACTACCATACTGTATAGCCGATTGTCACATTGCATGTGCTCAATAAAGTTTGACCAATACCACGAAATTATTGCTCTGCTGAAAGGGAAAAGTCCGCAAGTTTAAATAACTGCTCAAGGCGCACAATGCTCTGAAGCCGAAGATGAGCGTGCTGTTCGTTCTTCTTCTTTAGGAACCTGTAAAAGCTCTTCTCATAAAGATGTTTGATTGGGACAATCTCTAGGAAATCACTCGAGGGATCTGAGTTGGCCAGCTGACTTTGAATTGACTCAAAAAAACTAAGGATGTGATCATCACACCCACAAAACTTTTTGCAGATAAGGTATCTCTCTGAGTTATGCAATGGTGAGGTGAGGAGCTTCTCCACTGTGATTTCTTCAAAACAGTGGTGAAGAATGTACAAGACTCCCACTGAGAATCTGGACAGAGTCTCATAAATGCCACAAATGAAGGATCCCTTCGTGGTCAAGTATTGCAAAGCCATTTGGCATGCCAACAGGAGACTTTGCTTTGAAGCAATTTCTTCATTACCAAGGGGACAGCTTTCTGTGGGTTGAACTCTGGATATGATAGTGCCGATTTTCTGGCCTTCTATATCAGCTATTCTGCTCATCATGCCTGTATTGGTTGCAGAACACTGGAACGACTTAAATTCGACACCACTTTTCTGAAAGTGATCAGAAAATCCTTTGCTCTTCCCGTCCAAATTTAAGCCAACAACAATGCTGTCTTTGACATCAACAAGCTGCACAAGTTTATCAAGAACTGTGGCTTCATCAGTGTCAGCAGGAAGCAAGTGTGAAGGGCTGATCTTTTCCAGCATTGCATTCAAATGGGTAGAGTTCTTTTGCTGTAATATGCATGCCCCAGATCTTGCTTCCAGCAGCTTGCCGATGTATGCAGGACTGCAAAATCGAGAATTCCTCAGCTTTTCCACTCTTAAACCTCTTTGTGGTATCCAGTGCTGGATTCCTTTGTCTACCAATCCTTCCAAGGGTTTGTGTAGCCAATCCACTTCAGCTGGAGCCAACGCAATTAGCTGCACTCCATTATTTGTACAGCACAGTCCTGTTGGGAAAGTTAGAAAAATTTTCAATACACAGTTTTACTGTATGTAGAGAGAATAGCAGGTGATTTTTTGCTTGTGTTCAAGCTGGTCAGATTATCAATAGTTCTCCAAGATTTACTCAATACAGTTTATTCTGGGCAGGTTGGGAGAATAAGATGTGTACATTATATATCTTGGGATGTTTTAAAAGGGCACAAGACTGCATCACTCCTAGATAAAACTATCAAATATGGTAAGTTTTCACTTCCCTGCAACACTGGTAGCATGTCCATTTTTTTGTCAAAGCCAGCAAACTCATTCACAAATGCATATGAGTATAATAAAATGGTTAATAAAATATTAGTTAATATTTACACCTTATTTTCTCCCTAGTTTTCGTCATTTATTTTCCCAAACATCATTCTTTCAGTTTTTATTAGAAGCAATCTTTTACATATTTTATGTTCAAATCGATTTCTCCTCAAGCAATCCAATGGATAATTCACAGTTTTTGATCTTTTTTTTTTTCTTTTTTTTTTTGTAGATGACCAGCAGTACAGTATTACCTTCCAAAGTAGTTTCTTTAGATTCTTGGAAAGTAAAGACCTCATCCTGACTTAAGCTGTCCAACCATCCATCAGTTTTCTTCCCTTGCCTCTCATTAAAAGTTCCAGTCTGGTGCCGACCTGAAAAACTCTCACTTAGAGGCACATTGTTTGCAGTACCTCTGGTATAACTCAACTGAGTACCATCTAGGATAACATGTGGGACGACACGATCCTCTCTCCGTATCGATGTAATGTGAAATCGTACCACAAAATAGAGCATGGCAGTCTCGCGTAGTTTGAAAAGTTTTCTCCTATCCCATTGGCTCATGCATGTAAACTGTTGTACGTGCATGTTTATAGCTTCCATCTGCAGTCTGGTGAAATATTGCCCAGAAGCCTTTAACTTTTCTAGGAAATTTCCTGGAATACTGCTTTGAGGGAACATGCTGCATGGTGGGCTCTGCGGAGTGAAGTGTTCTTGAAGCTTTTGGATGTAGCCCTCTGGTACGTTTTCCTTGCCAACATAGTGTAGACAGACCACATACACCTCTGAATTGCCAGCCTTGCTTGTTCCTGAAAGGAAAGGGTAAACCTAATTATTTTAACTGACTCAAAGTGAACTTTTATTGTTTATCCGTCACACAGTCAATAAGGTTGAATGACAAAATAAGAAACAATAATCACCTTGTCTCTGAGTGAGCTATCAAAAGCCAAGGTCTACATACAGTGTAGAGCTGTTTTCGGATGACTGTCGAAAGTAATCGTGTGATTGCTTTGGTTTTGCGTTTGCTACGCTTTCTGATTGGTCCACACAAGTTTGGCAGCATTCTCAACCAATCAGGAACAAAACCAAAACCAAAACCAAACACTTCTCACGCAAGCGATGGCGTGTACTGGCATTGCTGATTGGAAAGTAAAACCAAACGCAAGACCAAATGTGAGTTACTTTGGCTTCTGATTGGCTGAACTGTTTTCTCTCAGTCTCTGTGATTGACCTGTGTGATTACTTTGGTTTTGGTTTTCGACAGTCATCCGAAAATGGCTCTATTGTGCATTATACTGTTAGTAAAAAATCTTTAGTGAGAAACCGAAGGAAAAAAATTGAAGTTTACTTACAGTACTATCTAAATTCATTATGTCATGAGCAGTTTCCAACAATATTAGAACATGGTGGCATTCTAAGGCTATGTGTAATATTAAATTTCTGGTGACCTGGTTTGATAATGCAGACTTCTTTGAATACATTGGACAGCAAGTACATTAGGCAGATCATCTGGTGTTCAAATGCGGTGAACATCTTGAAGACATAGTTTCCTCCTGGGGCGAGTATCATCATGGCGGCAACGGCCTCACAGTAAATCAGCTGAGCTACAAGGCTCTCCTGTTCTGCCGGCTGGTCTGCACAATTGATGCTGCCATCTGCTGTCACCTGAGGTAAGGAAACAACTGATATTTAGGAGAAAGGCAATGTGAAATGACATTACATTTTTATAGTGGAATGAAAAAAAAAAAAAAAAAAAAAAAAAAAAAGCAAAAGAACACTAGACTGGCAAAACTTAACAATCTATATAAATATTGGTATCAAATATACTGGACATCAACCAGAAACAAAGCAGTCTGATTGGCTGAGAAACCTATCTGGTGTACCAACAAAGTCATTTGATGTGTTAACATCTTGTAAACTGTATTAATAATGTACACCATGTTACAGCATTTATAGGATGTTCATTTTTATACCAAATGCACTGTTCCTCTGGCCTCGCACACTTTGCCAAGTCCTTGCAAGTTGGACAATTTCATCAGATCCCCAGTGCTATCCTCCCCAAAATTCCAGTGAGGTAGTGTTTCCAGGATGAATCCGTCATCATCGAGCATCGCTTTCAGATCGTGACCTTCATAGTAAGGATTCAAGGTGCTCGCGACCCAGTCCCACTCGAGATTGTCATGGTGTGTCTTGAGGTAGTGATTCAAACTTGCCACAAATGCGCCTGGGGCTTCACAGAGATGCACCGAGAAAAACTTTCCAGCTTCGATGGATTCTTCAGGAATTAGAGTGTACGTGTTAACAATTTCGTGAAATTTTGCCCAGGCTTGGGTGCACAGTTCGACTTGAAGTTCATTCCTCAAGTGTTTGACGATCTGTCCTGTTTTGTTTACCCGTCGCGTGTGCTGATGCCACTCTACGATGTCCAGATCGTTAAGCAGGCTCTTCGTCTGGTTCAGCTGGTCTTTCATGGTCATCATTTCTTCCACGATAAACTGCTGATCATTGGTAAACAAACAAGACGAAGGCGGAAGCTCCCACAAGTCCTCTTCCGTTTTCAAATTGACCTTTTTCTCGAACAATGCCTCGACTTCTTCTTCGATTTTTACGTCACTTGAAGCACTAAGCTTAGACGCCCAGTTTTTGCTTTTTCGCTTCTTCGGAGCCATTATTTTTCTCGCGTTTCTACAGTACTTGTTTTGTGTTCTGCGTACACGTAAACCATTGACAACGAGACGCCATATTGGCCGTGCGAGATCAGTTGAAACAAGGGGCGAGGGACCGAGTCATGAGCATAAGGCCAGGTTGCTCAGCGAAAGGAGGTGGAGCAAAGTCTGAGGACCTAATGGATCTGGCTTTAAAATGCTGCATTGCAAGCCAGCAGGTGAAAAACTGGTAGTGATAGCATATATTATAGAGAGAAAGGCCTTTCAAAATGATTTGTGAAAAGGATTTTTATTGTATATTATTTGCACACTTCAAACATTTTTTTACCAGATCAATATATTAATATTTCAGATCATTCCACCATCAGCTTCACCAGATCAGTATATATTAATATTCCATCACACTGAGCACTAAATTATCACTTGATTGCAATCTAAAATCCTGTTAAACACCCATAAATCGTGGTTGTTTCATAAATAACAGACTTCCTTTCATCCAGAGGATCATATATGGTCTTCTGGTTTACGTTATTATTACATCTTGAGCTCATTCCTAACAGAAGTGCTATGAAGATTGGCATAAACTCACAGAACTCTAAAAAAGAAAGAACTTTGGACAGCTTCTCTCAGGCTGTCACAAAAAAAAGAAAGAGAAACACCTTACAAAATATTGTTAATCTGTAAATTTCAAATCTGTGCACATCAGAGATTCAAGCAGCTGTTAAAGATGGCTGAAACTGTGCAAAAAGTCTTTCATCAGCTTTCAAGATGGCATCTTAAGTTTGTTTCTGACATTCAATAAGCTTTCTCCATTTTACTCTTAACAATTTAGAACAATACAAAAAAAAGATTAATCAATAAAATAATATTGATAGTTTTCATAGTGTGAGATAAATTCAGTGAAGGTTCAAACTTGACAACTGACTTACAAAAAAGATTACATGACTGTTTCTCCTGAAATTATGCCAAAGAAGGAAGAAAATAAATTAACCACCAAAATGAATGTATGGTAATTTACTAAAGCTAAAAGATCAGACCAAATCATGCATTAACATCCCACACCATTAATCACCCAGCGGTGATTAGCCTGACGCCTACGCAAACGCACAATCTTAGAATCAATCAAGGAAGCACGATGCTTGTCCCTTGCATCCATATCCACTTTCTCTTTGGTCAGTTTCAGCAATCCAATGTTGCGTGCTGTGGCATTAAGGGACTCTTGCAGCCCCTCCCCTCCCTTCACAATCTCACGAGCTTCAGGTAGCTGGTTGCCTGGGTGACGCTGGTGTACCTGTACCATTGGACGATCCAGACGCTCACGAGTTGTCAGATCCGAGTATGCCACAGGACCCTGGTAAGCAAATATTAGGTTCTCTTGTTGAAGATGAACTTTTTTCATACAAACCAGCTGAACAGGATTTAATATAAAAACTCTTTATGATAGTGATAATCAATCCTAGTACATGTAGAATTCAGCTGGGCTTGTTGTTTAAAGTGTGGTTAATGTTTTTGCCATTTTAGCCTGAAAATGAGAAGCTTGTCAAACATTTACATAGACATACAAAATAGTAATATTGAGAAAAAGTGGAAGTCAAGCAATATCAAAAAGAGATCAGGGAGGTTTGCCTGAACAGCATAGCCAATCATGGTGATAACAACAGGTGCTGATATTTATGCATTAGACAAAATTATTGTCTGATACTAAGCAAGCTCCTCTTGCTCTGAAGACCAATAATTTTCTATGCAAGTACACCAGCCTGTAACTGTGTATACTGTAGCATAATTATTCAGGAAACAATATTCTTTTATTGTATTTATCACATACCAGGGTGTAGCCCACTGCCATTTCTGTTGCATCAAACCAGCGCTGGCTTCGGTGAATGGCCATACGAGTTTCCCCACCACCGACTTGAAGATGTTGCTATGACATAGACATAAATAGTATAGACATAAACTTGACAATCCACACACAATACGTATAACTGCAATTATGAGGCGACAGGCACAAATCATGACTGTTGTCCCAACAAGTTTGTCTTAAAATGTGCTGTAGTCATGGCAATGACTCACCCTCATGGTGACTGTCTCTGCCACTTTCTGTGTCAGTCCATCATTGACAGAGTGATGTGCCGCTTGCTGCAACTTAACCGTCTGTTCAATGGCTTCGGCCACCTCCTTTCGCAAGTTGACAGACCTCTCTCTAGCTTCCGTGGCAGCAGATATGACTCTGGCACATTCTGGTGTGTATGGACCCAGTGCCTCTACAGGAGGGGTCTTCGGCTTCTCTGTCAGATCTTTGATTCCTGCACCTCGAACGGCAGACACTGCATGGCAGATCAGGTCCAGCACTCTTGTCCTTTCCTGCAGAGCAGCCCTGAGTCTTTTTCTTGCTCCGTCCAACACCTGCAGTTGCTTCTGCACGGACCTCAGTTGTGCTTCTAAAATACGCTTCAGTTTCAAGAGGTGCTGACGTTCAGCATTCAGTAGGTCATCTGCACCATCAGCATCCTGTGAACATGAGAATATTGTGTAAGTGGAAAATTAGCAGAACCAAATATGATGAAAATTAAGACAGCCTCCTAAAACAATGGATTTTCAATCAACATTGCTCAAATTTCTACACCATACTTAGTGTACCATACTTAGTTAATCTTAAACTTTATATAAACCTTATAAAAATCTAATAAATAACCAACTCTATTCTAAGCATGACTGTGCCCTTCAATGTTCCTATGTTATAATGTTGGGTTGTTGTTGTTTTTATGTTTGTTTGTTTTTTTTATTTTTATTATTTTTATTTTTTATTTTGGGGGGGAGGGGGGGGGTAGGGTTCAACATCTTGGGGAAATTTCAATATCCCGCAATCAAAGTTAGAGCATTGTAAATGTTTTGGCCTTTTTAATTGGTAGGAGGAAATAAGTTCTTTTTGTTTTTGTTGTTGCTGTTGTTGTTGTTGTTGTTGTTGTTGTTGTTGTTGTTATCAAACTATATCAGAGTTTATAAGGCTCAGAATTGAGGACATTTAGGGTAAAAGATTGTTTTCATTTCAAGATGTTAGGTAATATAATTTTTAGCAATGCAGTTCCTTCCTGGATAAACGTCCATCGCATCGTATAAAATACGACTGAATATTGTACAAAATTCCGCTGAAAAAGTCAACCAGAACGGAATCAAGAACACCATTTTACACCGCCGAGTATCTGTCCGGAACCAAAGTTTTGCACGATGATTTAATCATTCGCTTGAGGTTCAATTTCAATATTCTAATTTAGGGAGGTCATCAAACAATCGCCACAAAGATTGTTTATTTTAGCTATTTACGCTTTCATAAATTACATTGATAGCGCCCAGAGACGGCTAATTTGCGACCATCACGTCACGGATGAGGTTATCAGATAACTTTAATCGTAGTACAGTATCTATAATTTGGTGCAGTAACTTTAGGATTCAACGCATTTTGTATTAAATTAGATAAGTCAAAAAGATTCCATTGTAACCAACACTTGGCGCTAACAAGGGCAAAGATTTTAACGCCTCTGATATAATTCTGCGATGAAATGTTCGCCTTTACAGACGCATTATTCAGCTGTGCAAACTCAGATACCAGAATATCAATGAATAATAAGAGCACTTCCCCAGACAAAATCCACCAACCTTTTCCCTTGCAGGCCGTGTACGTCTAAGCGAGCTGGAATGATTGTTTAGAATGATGTCCTTTCGTATGTGTTCCAATGTCTTCTCAAGATCTTCCTTGCCTCTGATGACAGACTTTATTTCCTCATTGGTATCCAGAAGGCTCTCTCTCAGCTTGACTAGCACGGCTCTAGTGGCCCTCACATAAGCGTGAATCCTTGCATTACTTTGTTGTATGCTGGTGTCCCTTAGAGATGGTAAAGGATCGAGTTGTTGTCCAAGCTCGCACGCTTTGTCGCTTCGGTTCACAACTGTCTGTGAGAGTTTGATGTTCTTTATACTTGCATTTTTCCAGGGATCTGAACCGATCGTGGCCGTTTTTATACGACTGATTTCCATTGCCGGTCGACGGCGTGCTCTAAGAATGCTTCTTTTTGTTGTGTACGTCTCGGTGGAAAGCCTTCAGCTGTTGTCAAGGTGACCGACAGCCCTCGTTATCGCGTTAAGTGGGATTCCACTGGTCGTCGTGACCGGAAGCGGAGAATGTGATTCATGATGTCACAAAAATGCTAATTACTTACTCGGTCATCAAGCTTTGAACTCGAAAAGCATTTAGAAAATTAGCGAACGAAAGAGGGGAAGGACGGAAACAAACAGAGCGAAAGAATAATTAACCATTTTAGATATATGCACTTTCAAGTATTAATTCAATTTTAAAATATTACTGTCAGAATATAAACATCGGTAATTAGTTAGATGTAACTAGTTAGCTAAAGTCTAATTTTTAATCCTGATTTATAGATTTTATCAACACGGCCACATCAGCTCTAATGGTGCAGTCGCCTAACACCGTGTATAAATAAATGACATTATTATATTATTATTAATAGCAAAAAGAACGAAGGAAATAAAGAGAAATAAAGAAAAGGAGGAAGAAAATACAGACAAAAGGAAGAAAGAACGAAAGAAATGGAAAAGAACGAAAAAGGGAAGACGGAAATAAACTAAAACTTCCAGGATATGGTGCACACGCGCGGAAAATATATTTTGAGCGCTAAGGAAGCTCTCTATTCAGCTGTTATTATTGAACTTGTATTGGATCTCTCTCTAAGGCGGACACCCCAGGGACCAGCATTTAGTGTCCGCCTTAGAGAGATTTCAGTTACAGAGAAACAAGTGAAAATCGGCAAGGATCATATCTGCATGCTGTCCGCGAAATCATGTTTTTAAAATCTGAGCCCAGGATAATTTAATCAGTAAAAAGTTTATCTTCTTCAGTGTCGCCAATTCAGTTTTGGAGATTTTCTGTTCAATTTTTTTTTTTTTTTTCAGTCTCAGTGCTCTGCCCGTCGCGAAAATTTCAAAACTCGCATAAGTATTACAGAAAATTCTGCACTGTTCAGCAACCAATCAGAGCACGCGACTTGCTCTAGTAACGAAATAAACTCCAATGTTCCAACAGTCCACTAACTTATTAACACATGAATAGCGTCATTGAAACACAATAAGATAATTTGCATGTGTAGTGTTTGTATAAATGCTCGTAGAATGCGGTGAAATTTTATAAAGCTTTGGGTCTATCTTACAACTAAACCATGACCCATTTCCAGTTATACCGCGACAGCACGGGCAGCCTGCCTTAGTAAGTATCTCTTCCGTGAATCCAAGAGATGATTTTAATCGCACGTACGCTAAAGCCGCTCTTGTCTTGTTTTAGTTTGTCCCACTGGGCACGCAAGGAACCGGCCATCAGAAAGCGAGACGTCGGCAACACAGACCACTGGGCCAAGATGAAACACAAGGTCAGAAATAAGCAGCTCTTACTTTACAGTTTGACTCAGCTTTGTTGGATTTCACGTGAAGTTTAACTGAAAGAGGCAAGCGATTTTTAATCGCGTCCTACTTCCTGTCAACATTCTGCGTTTCCATGTAAACGCGCTGGTCTAAATCTGACGAGACGGCACAGTTTGGACTATATTTCCTAAGTTACGAGGATGCGGGGTTGATCTGAAGAGAAACCTTTGCGTCGTGATTTTATTGCCGTGTGTGTTTGACAACCGTTTTGCTTTCAAACAAGAAGCCACCCGCGGTTTATCCCGAAGCACTGTAATGAAAGTCACGCGTGCGGTGAACATCGTCACGCTGGAAACGCTTGGCTTTCGTAAAATACGGTTTTTGCTCGAAATTGAACAGTATTTAGGGGGCATGCCACTATCTTGGTTACCAAGACCATTTGAGCCAAGCACTCGATGCTGGATTGGATTCTATAAAGTTCTTCTGTTATCGACTTGTGAGGCTGTGCCCTCCGGTTTCTGGGCAAAGATCGTATGTGCGAGACCTCACATTTTCAAACGCGTTTATTTTTCACTCGCGCGCACGATCTTCGGCCAGAAAAGGAGGGACTGGCACAGTCTGTCGTCATGTTTACATCACGCAGCTGCTCTGGGGTTTAATTACAGAACACAAACAGATTTCAATGGAATTGTCAAAGCCAAACACAGCAGTGGACTGCAGTATTCCTATCCGTGCGGTTGGAAGTCAAACTTTACAACTGACCTGCTTTTCTTTTAGGTAACGACCTTCACGATTCAAGACGAAACCGGTCAAGTGAGGTCGTTTAAAGGAGACAGAATGCGGCACGAACAATCGGCCTTACGAGGTATGGGCCATAATTTTCTCTTTGTCTTCCCATTTCACTTTTTTTCCTTCTCTTTCGTTTTATCAACTACCCTGGAAATAAGCTTTTTAAACTAGCCACTTACAGAGTCGAACTGATCTGATTTTTCTAAATATTAATATTGTCCGTTTTGAAGCCAAATCTGTATTCTGTGCTAAGGAAAAAGGGATTGAAACCATACTTGGTACAATACTATATAACAAAATGGACAAGTTGCTGTAATAGGAAGCGGCACTTTGTCGGTTTAATTTTCCATGCAGCGAGACCTTTACACAGTCCAGCAAACTTTTAATAATACCCGTGCTGCTTTATTATGTGTTTTGAGTCCTTGATCCAGTCGTTACAATACGGCGGCTCATTCCGTTTGATCTTGACTTTCTTCGCCTCAAAAAGCCATGTCATTAAGTCGTTAGGTCCGCTAGTAACTAATTACAAATGGCACGACCTTGGATCTGAAAAATTCAGATTGGAATCGTACAACGTCTATTTGAAAATAAGGCAAACTTAAGCAGCTTTCTCGCAACTGGTCCGGCGGCGTTCTTGGTGTTTTTGCTTCATTTCACGGATTTTCAGAAAGATTGCAATTAGTTTACATTATTGCTGGGCGGTTCCAAGCGAATGCTTAGCAGAGCCCGTCACAATAGCATGGATCTGAGCATAGTGTTAGGCTCTGTTCTATATCTATCCTTGATCCAAAACATGACTTGGCGGCTGTCTTTATTTTTTTTGTCTTCATTGTCAAGTCTGCAATGAGTTTTGGAATTGATCCAGACACCGGTTTGGTTAGAAGTTTTCTTCCATCTCCTATCATGTTTCAAAGGATATTTTTTATATGACCCTCATCACCCACCATAATCAGCATCATCAGTACCACTTCCAACACCACCAACACCACCATTGTTATCATCATCATCATCATCATTATCATTATCATCATCATTATCATCATCATCATCATCATCATCATCATCATCATCATCATCATCATCATCATCATCATCATCATCATCATCATCATCATCATCATCATCATCGTCATCGTCATCATCATCATCATCATCATCATCATCATCATCATCATCATCATCATCATCATCATTATCATCATCATTATCATCATCATCATCATCATCATCATTATCATCATCATCATCATCATCGTCATTATCATCATCATCATCTTATCATCGTCATCATTATCATCATCATCATCATCATCATCATCATCATCATCATCATCATCATCATCATCATCATCATCATCGTCATCGTCATCGTCATCATCATCATCATCATCATCATCATCATCATTATCATCATCATCATCATCATCATCATCATCATTATCATCATCATTATCATCATCATCATCATCATCATCGTCATTATTATCATCATCATCTTATCATCGTCATCATCATCATTATCTTCATCATCACCATCTTCATCATCATCATCGTCATTATCATTGTCGTTGTCGGTGTTATTGTCATGAGAAGTAATGCTATTTTTGGTCATCGTCCCTTTGGGCTTCCACTGATCTTTTCCGACACTTTGCAGACAAACAAACCCAAGAAAAAATCATTAAGTTCCGTCATGATATTGACGGCACTCTTACCCGCATCGGAGGCCCAAACTTCAGTGATTTGATCGTGAGAGAGCTGCACGGAAACCTGCCGGGCGACTACCACAAACCGCGCCCACTGCCACCCAAACTGATCCGTACAGCGGCAAACGCCAGAGCGCGGGAAGGTCAAGTCTACTGGTACATGGAAAAACCTCAGAAGAAACGTGAGTTTTTTCTTTATATTTTTTATCAGCGTTTGTTATTCTTGATTCGGCTTCTTACTTGTGTGTATTAATGCTGGTTCACAAAAATGCCTTGTAAAGTCTGCGCTTACTTCACCCTTTTAGTATAGTTTAGTTAATGTTTTATCCGGAAGAATTTCACCGACTTAATTTGATGCAGATACAAATAAACGTACAGATACCGGCATCTTTATTGGTTTAAATACAAGTATTAACATTAGTAGCTTTAGCATTTGTATTGTTCTAAGTTTTAGTAATTTATTTTGGCTCTCAAATTTAGTTTTACTAAATACAACAGTGACATGAACGAAAGATAAACTGCGCTCGAGATGTCAGTTAACACTGGCTTTTACGGCGCCCAGATTTCCCACATTAACCTTAGGTTGATTCACCACATCAATAATTTCACATCACCACTAAACCATGCTGTTTTACTATGTTGTATTGAGAAGAGTTGTCCTTTTATTTCAAGTCTACATTTTTAGTCACTGCATGACTCGTTTGAGTGGCACCACAACTGCACCCTTTCGTTACAAGCCGAATCACGCTATTTTGCTTCTTTAAAGTCCTGCACGAACCGCACTCCAATAAGTCGTCATTTTACCGACGTTAGTCAAATTTCTTTCTTCTCAGATGGGAAAAACACTTTTGGCTCCGGAAAGACTTTCCTTGGAATTGGCAAGAGATGTTTCCCGTGAAATCTGAAGATTCCATCGACCAATTTCTCATAGTTATACCGACATTTGTAAAGTATCTTACGTTGTACAAGCCAACTGCATGGCGTCACAAGAGCGAAGGCATTTTGTTACAATCGAACTTTCGAAACAAGGACATTATAGTGGTTAAGCGCATGCGTAGCGTAGTAGATCAAACAATGCGCGCATGCGAATTGCAGGTTTAGCTGCATGCGCGCGTGTACTCTTGGGAAAAAGTTGAACAAGAAGCAAAAAAAAAAAAAAAGCGGGAAGAGGGAAGGGAAAAAGTTGGACTAACAGGTACCATAAATGGTTGGTTGGATTGTGAAGCTAGAATTCAACATGCCTGTATTCTATACCGTTTGTACTACCAATACAAGCAAACAGCAAAATCATGTTCTTACTAAAGAAGTCTTCCGTGCTATATTTCCGTGAACACAACACGTACAAGTTTAGTGTGTTAGATCCTATGCCGTGAAGTCCTTCTCTGCTTTTGCTTATATCTTATTCAATTGTCGTACGCTTAGTGATAAATGATGAGGAAAAACTAAATACGTTACTGAACTTGGACTCCGTGAGTCTTGACCCAAAACATGTGTGTACTGAAAGACACACTGATACATGAATGAGCCTTGGATAAGCACTTCAACCTAGTTTAGCGCACCCCCTATAAATGACCTGAATCCTCTTGCGATTTTTTGTGGTTCCGGAAGTTCTATGTTTACTGTTACGCTCAACGCTAGTCTGTATCACGTGCTAAGAGGTTTTCTAGAAAAGTAACTCTGTACAAGTTTGCTATGCGTACATATATTTTACTTTTCATAGAAAGAAAAGGATAAGTAGTGTTGGTATTCTAACTGAGAACTCGACAGTTTCCTGGCTGGTGTTTCCCCGAATATTATTTTGTAGAATATACTATTGAAGACTAGTTACTAGACAAGTAGCTACTCGACAAGTTATCGCCGTTACCAGCGCTAAGATATTTCCCAGAAAATATATTCTTAGAAAATGACAACTTGCAATATCTACTCGACCTGTACGTATACTTTTTCTGGATGTTTCAAACTCTGGAAACAAACGAACTATGTACAAGATGTAAGTATATACTAGATATATTTACCTCCATTAAGATGTAACCAAGATAAGAAACTTAAGTCCTCGATTTTAAGGCACAATTTTGACAGGACAGGGTCTTTCCTCGGTTTTCCTTTTGTGCAGACGAACATACGCCTTGCCGCTTGTCGTGCCATCTTTACCGCTAGAGAACCACTTCAATGCTGTGGTAATGTCGTCTACGTACAAGACGCGTCGTCGCTTGTCTTCTTTGCCGAATATCAAGTAACTTCTACGCAGCTTAAGATCATTGCAGTCGCATGTTATCTGTGCCCCGCGGCGCTCCAGTAGTTGTCGCGTGTTGATTTTTACTTTTCCTTGTTTAAAATTCTTTATAACTCGCACTCGCAGTTGTCTACGGCCGTGTTTCCGCACCTCGATTTCTATCCTTGCTCGAATCACTGTTGGTTGGAGAAAGTCGTCATATAGTCAGACCTGATAACTAAATGTGTAAATGTGACAAGGAAAATGATGTATACAAAAAAATTTTAAATGCATTTAAGAACAGCAGCAGCAGCAAGAGAAGATATTGAATGATACAGCATTAGAATAAGAAGGGAGAAGACACGAAAAACGCAAATTAAAGCGCATTACAAACTGAAAAAGATCAGACCGTGCGAGAAAAAAAAAAAAAAAAAAGAGCATTTCTCTCACCAAAGTCGCTAAGGCAGAACCTTCTAAGGATAAACTTCCTGCTGCAGCGTTTATTACAAGTTCGTGGAGCGGCTACGCTGCTTATTTCGGGGAAATCTGTGGGCTGCAACAAATTGGGCAACCCTTTGGCTGCCAGGAGTTCATCGTTAGCCAAGGGTTTCACTTCCAAGTTCAAAATACAGATTCACCAGTATTGTTAGATAAAAATGTATGAGTGATTTAGTGAGAATTGATTGTCTAATCAGCTGTAATGTGAGCAAACTATCAAGTGACAAATTCTCCATACCCTATTATGTATCTCTGGTGGAGACAGAATAAGAAGATTGAGGTTGATCACCCTTGTGTATCGGACATAAATTTTCAAGAGGAACGAAGAGTTTCTGAGGAATAGAGCCGCTTGTTTCTCACCTGAGGAGCAGAGTCTCTTGAGTGACAAGTGAAGAGGACCCCACAGCCGTTGATCAGACTTTGTGCTGAAGCTGATGTTGATAGAAAGTAGTACTTCTCCGGACGATTTAGAAGTACACGGAAAATTGATCTTAAAACCTGCCGAGAAAGCCGAACAGAGTTATTGAGACTCAGTATGATGATGATGATGATGATGATGATGATGATGATGATGATGATGATGATGATGACGATGATGATGGTGATGGTGATAATGATAATAATGATGATGATGATGATGATGATGATGATGATGATGATGATGATGATGATGATGATGATGATGATGATGATGATGATGGTGATGATGATGATGATGATGATGATGATGATGATGATGATGATAAGGATGATGATGATGATGATGATGATGATGATGATGATGATGATGATGATGATGATGATGATGATGATGATGATGATAAGGATGATGATGATGATGATGATGATGATGATGATGATGATGATGATGATGATGATGATGATGATGATGCTGACAGTAGCGAGAAGACAAAAATGATAGGAATGGAATAGTTACCTTTAGTCTTTCTGGGGACGTAACCTTGCAGGGGAATATTGGCTCGCGGATGTTTCATAACACTTTCATTGCTCGAGCGGAAAGATAGAGAATATCTAACCTGTACAATGAGAGACAGGAGCAGCAGTCATGAATTACTGGAAATATTACATCAAAATACGACGAGAATCAAGGAAAAAGGAAATAGGAATAGAATGCAAGAAAACGTGCTGCCTGGCGATAATGGCGGATTTTATTTAAACCGGACTAAAATTATGTCATGTTCGAGATAAAGATAGAGTCTTCTCCAACTCAAGATTCAGTCGGCAAAGCTTCGGTCACTCGGGATTCAGTCGGCAAAGGTTCGGAAGCACTCGGGTTCAGTCGGCCGTACCTGAGTGGACGCGTTGAACTTGAATCGCATGTCCCTGATTCGCGGATGAATAGGAGGTATGAGTGCAGGGAGGAGCGGCCGTTTGAGCATGGGAGCAACTTTACCATTCTTGACCAGAAACAGGCTGTTGTGGAGATCTACAAAGGGACCAAACACAAAACCATAGAAAAGCACTTCAGTAATATTTGTGGCGGTTTTCAGCATTTGCATCTGGTCTCCAGAACTAGGCAATCTAGTGTAATATACTTCCTCGTTTGACCCTTGAATCACTGCCAAATGCGAGCCTTGCTCGACATAAAAAAATGCCCAACTTGTGAACTTCGCTATTGAGAACTTCACGTGTAGTGGAAGTGTATGACTCATTTTAGCGCCGTTCGGTTTCATTTTATTTAGAAAGCTTTAAGTCTATCTGCTGTGAGCATAACCACAACTAAATCTAGAAGAAAAAGCTCTTTACGTGAGGAAAGTGATACTTTGACAGTCTATGCTCTATTTAATACACTATTTCCTGCGAGAAAACGTCAAAGTTGTTTGTTTGAGATTTCAGCGCAGCTGGTTGCCTATTATGCTTTTATTCAATAAAAGGTGTCACTAAAACTTCGTTAAAGGATTTATCACTGACTTCCTGATCGCTTCTGGCACAAGAAGCGGCATTCACATTTGCGCGTCGGCATATAGACTAGACAAAGTATCAGAAAGGTGATGAAATATGGAGCGCTTTTGAGCACTCAAACTGAAGAGTGTGTTGAAATGTGAATCAAGGACGAGCAGTTTTACAGCTCCGACCACCCTGAATGGCGAAAACTCTCTCTGACTTAGGACCCTATCGTACGAACGTCGCGTTTGTCATAGTTCACGTTAACCCAAGGTTAAATTTACTTTAATTACAGAATAGGTGATAGTAAAAACTGTGTTGTATTTGAGCAATGAGTGATGATATTTAGAATACTTTTTAAGCTCTCAAACGATCGCGCGTGTTGACAGTTGAATAAAAAATGAACAGCAAGTAGTTACCACCTAAATGGGAGAATAGTTTTCGACGACAATTGTATCAACGATGTTTGTTGTTGCCAGGCCTAGATCCAGGTCTAAATTGTGTTTTAATTACAGAATAGTGAATGATATTGAAAATACTGTTTTATTCGTATTAAGTCCACGAGGTATAACTGCATCTTTGTACAGCCGGTCATATCCTCGCTGAAGATGAGTGGTGACGTTTCAGTGACCACTCGAGCGTGAATTGTACAAAAGCTATGACTTCTTCGAAGCCAAGAATGATTCACAGGCTTTGCCGTCAAATCTAGGCGTCTTACTCGTCGACAAAAACACTTGAAGTCAGAGAATCGCACTGTGCAGCATTAAAGCGGTTTGCTGTCTTAAATTCACCCTAAAAGCGCAACTTACCTGGTAGAAAGCGAGATACTTCATCCGCATCGATAAAAACATTCAGTTTGGCGTAAGAACCCTTACTCAGAAGTACAACAGCAACACAGAGCACCAGGGCTTTAAGCAGCAGTCGTGTAGTTTGAGCCATTTTGCCAACTTCCATCTCGACAGAACCGTGCAGTGCTATAAAAGGCGACACTCTGATCAGTTCTGATTCTCACCGAATCTGTGGCCTCGCGGCCAAATAGTTATTAATCGGTGTAATTAAGCCCAGTGAATTTACTTGGTGACAGCTTTCACAGAAATGTCAACAAGACTCCCAGCAAAGTAAACGAAGATAAATGTGATATGATTATGAGCGAATAAAGATGTCATGAGGGGTCATTCAAGAACGGCTTTCTCGGTTCGCGCAACTGAATGGATTTTGTCTTATGTCTGCAACAGAGCAAATATTATGTCTGCCACAATTTGGCATTGAAATGTGAGCAAATCGTTGCCTTGGTAGCTTCAAAACACAAGGGTGTGTGGGTCGGGAAATGTAACGCCGCGCACGTCAAATTCCAGAATTGGCGGGAAACCATTTGGCGCCGGTGCCCACAGCTGTGCACACAGCAAGCGGCAAGTTCAAAAAAATGAAAGTGCACAAAATTGTACCGTGGCTGTTTTAGTTTTACAATTACTCAATAGAGCCATGTATGTATTCAGCATGTCAAGACTTCTTGGCCAAATAACCGATTCCCGGCTCTTGTGGCACAATGTGAAAACAAGAAGGAGCTTTTTTTTTTTGTTCACCAAATTCAATTCTGAAGTTTGTTGAACGTAACTGAAAATGCCAGGTTTTTATAACTTTGCAACCTGAAATAAATTCTAATAACGCAGCGTCGATTGTCTGCTCCAATTCCAGCGCTGAAATCGAATTGGGGTCGACTTTATGTCATCTTGTAAATTTGGTAGTCATGCGATGCAAGTGCCTAAGTATGTATTGCAAAATTCTACCGCCGGATAAACGCGTTGAAAAAGCGGGACAAACTTCTATTATAACAGATTTGTTTCGCTTACAATACCTTCACTTTTCTTACTTTGTTTTATTAGTCGACCCGGTATTGGGGGGGGGGGGGGGGGGGGGGGGGGGGTGGGGGAATGCTGTTTAGGTTGGTTAGCAAGTTGGTTCAGTTTCCTTGTTGCTTAACGTGTCTAAAAACATGCTTTGAGCACTGCTAAGACACTGTATATTTACTGACAGTTCAATTCAATTCAGATTCAATTCAAAAGCAAGCGGTAGTAATTTCCGGAACCTGGCTGACACATCACTGAGTGAATCTCAAAGAATCAGCACTTATGTGATTACGGTACAGTGATGATGAATTCTCCTTTGATAAGTCGCTGTTTTATGTTTGTCAGCGCGGATTTTCTCTCCATATCTGATCGCCTGGGGTTCAATCCATTTATAGTGTACATTAGAATAAAGGTTATAATTACTTGGCAGGGAACAGTTGGCATGTGCTAACTAGAATTGTGCAGCTGCACGGGAGCACCATTGATACAAATTGAACAACGAAACAAAAAAAAGGATCTCACGAGGCGATAATTTTCGTAATTCATGGCGAATTTGCTGATTCTGTTCATCACACGGCTTTGTTGACAGGTGTATATAAAGCCCCAGGCGAAGATTCATCTAATTTGAAAGAAGTAGATCTGTTTGGTTCAGTAAAGAAACACTTGGCTTTCTCCACTCGACTATGTCTTGATATAAGCTTTTTGGACCGCGATATTTAACGGCTTAACTTAATTCATACCACGCTTTATGGATGTTCCTGTAGATCTAAACAATCTAAAAAACGTTACACGACAATAGTTTTAGGTCAAAACAGTGGTTTTAGAACAATACAGTGGTTTTAGGGCTCTACAGTGGTTTTAGAGCACTTTATTGGTTTTATGCGCACGTCAATGGTTGCGTGGATAGCTCTTGAATGGTTTATCGATTCCAAATGCACTTGAATGGTATTCTTTTTTCGTTTTTTATATACATATTTTGACACGGAGGATTGGTTTATGTTGCTTGTGGAAGCGCGTGCAGTGACAAACAGAACGATGGTCGATGCTAACGATTTTAACTGTAACTTCCATCTTCGTTTCTTGCTCTGCAATCTCTTGAAGTATCTTCGTCGTTCCTCTAAATCATTTTTGTGTTTCATAGCTGGCACTGTGCGCTCATTAATGACTTTAGTGATTGGATAAATTGAGTTGATTTTGTATCCTGTCTGCGGAAGAAGCAGCCACTACAACAGAGTTGTGACTTATCCTTTATACTCTCTTTATTCCACACTTAATTTGTGTTTTAAAGCGACACTTGGGTATAATGTGGATTTGTGATCATGTTTAATTTTCTCCTTCAGTTTTGGCAGCACAAATGTATCATACAGTAAGGAGAACTTGGCTTTTGATACCTTGTTCAGATAACATCTGATTAAACTATCAATTCTCACTGTACCACTCATACATTTTCTTATTGACTGATTAGGAGATTTTGTTTGAGCAGGAAAGTCAGTGTTCTTCCACTCGCCGGTGGTTATGTTGACCTCTTCACCTTCTTTAGCTTTGGCGGGATTCTGCTTGAGTGATTTTACACAAACGCAGCCGTTATCATCTCAATTAGTAATAGCATATTTAAAAGAGGTATTTCTAAACATCCAAAGTTTATCATGTGATCACTGCCTTTAACAGTGTTACTACAACTGAACTTTGGTAGAGTTGTCGATGGGAATGATTGAGCAAAAACGAGAACACATAAGAGGGAGAGTGCGTGCGCGCCTTTTGTCATCATGCGGACTTCCGGCTTGATTAGTCAACTGCTTCTCTTTATGGTGAATATTTCTTTGTCTGTAACGTAGTTTGATGTGTGTGAAATTTAGTGTTGTTCGGCCTTTTGTATTTTCTCAGGAAGAAAATGATAATGAAAATATTATGTCCAGATAGCAATCCACGAAAAAGGAAATCGACGTTGAATTAGAATCTTGACTATGAAAAATTACTTACGTCCCAGAGTAAGCAATGCAAACTATCATCATTTTCTAAACTATCGTTTAGATCCCTTACTCGTTTTTGTAGCATTTAGTATCAACTTTTGTACGTGACAATACAGTGCGTAATAATTTCAAACATAGACACGTTAAAAACATAATTTAATCAATAATTTTGATAATAAAAGGCCAAGAGATTATAAAATACAGTAAGTTATCAGTTCTTATATCTTGCATCCCCTCAACGAAATGCAACAGTCACCTCTTCAGAATCTTAAGCTATAGGACATCAAGAAATTAATACAGTAAATTCTCCGCAGATTTTGAAAATATTGCTTCCTTTTAACGAAACGCAACAGTCACCTCTTCAGAATCTTTTAACCACACGTTCGCGTTGCTGCACGGCTGCTTTTTCTTTAACACGGGAACATAGTACTTAACGGCCTGACAAATCTTAGGGTTGCATTTGGGGAGTTTGCACACTGCCTTAGATAATATCTTGGGATATCTGTTGATGTCTTGGTCGAACTCATGACTAAAGTCACAAGGCCCAATGTATACTGGTGATCTGGTCGAAGGTCTGGTCTTTGACAGTGTTATAAGGGGTACAATCAGAGTGTTGTCTTGGATGAACTGAAGCATCTTCTTGCCTTTGGAGCTCTTGATCAGAGGTACGTTAAGACATGAAGCGAGCGAAGCCCAGGGTTTAACCGTACTGCGTTTGCTTCGGCTGAGGTGCACAGAAGACATTGCGGGTGATCCATCTACCAGGAGATGAATGGCCAACAGGACCTGACAGGCGACGAACATCATCAACTTGGACATGATCACTGTGACTTCTCTCTTTTGGTTGGTTTTGTTTGCCTGTGGTTGCTCTTCTTGTCTTTAGAGTGTGAAGTGTACTGATGTTCTTCGTTGATCCTCTAAATCAGTTTTTTGCTTTGGAGAATGGCACAGCGCTCATTTATGGTTTAGTGACAAGCTAAATTTAGTTGAATTTGTAAGTAACCTTTTTGCGTATTATTATATAATTGAGGGAAGCAACCTACCTGAGACCTTGCTTTAAGCACCATGTGAATGAAATTAGCCTCGGGACAGGGTGCAAATTAATTTACAGGGTGCAGTTAATTTACTTGTAGGAAGTAATTTTAAAGCCGGCTTTCTTTTTTCGTCTCAAACGTAGATTTTTGCACAAAGAAAGTTGAGACATTCTTACAGTCTAGGGAATATCCCGGACCATTCAAATTCCCAAACAAACTCCTGCAATCACGTGCCCCAAGGTTTATATATATGCTGACGAATCGCAACTAAAACACCATTTAGCTATTATGTATGCAAGCTTTGCTTGCTTCCGTTTCAATGCAAATTCCTGGGCCCTTAGTTTCGAAAGTATAGTATACAAATATATGGCTGGCACTACGTGTTGTCCACTTGCATTGTTTTTTCTTTTGCTCTAAACCTCAAATGATGTTCATATTTTGCCCACTTCGTTTCTTATGCTGCAGGTTTTAAGAAACAATTAATTTATTTACTTTGAAGAAAAGCCAGAGTATATGCAATTAAGATATACAAAACAAGATCAATCAGTCACTTCCTTGACCTATATATTCATTTCGAAATATACTTTCTAAAGAGATTAGAAAATATATAGACTCAATGCATTTGTGTTTTGGACATTTTATGTTAAGATAAATTAAGAACGAAGTTTGTGCGGAAACCCACTGAAGTTATTGAACGGGTATGGAGCGCATTCTGCCCCAGGGCATCACAGGAAGTAGGCCGGGTTACTGAGCCGCAGATAGCGGTGTTCGTCTTTCTCGATTCTTTCCGGTCCAAATGCGGTTTTCCGAGATACTAAATTTGCTCAACACCATAGAAATTCAGTATATCGAGCTCACAAACCTAACAGCCTGATGGGAAGTTCCACAGGCGGTTACTACTGAAACTATTCCTGCGGAACCTGATTATAGTGAGGCTATTTTTGGAGGCATTAAATCACTGTGAGGCGCTTCAACGCGATCTGTGCAATGGACCTATAAGTCCTGCGTCATGAAGTGTAGTGACGACTAGAAACCACGAATGACAACCAAATCTATTTCAGGGCAGGACACAGAAAACACGGGTACATAGTTGGCTATTTGACATTTACAAATTTGACTGGATTCATCTTTTACGTACTACATTAAACAGGAAAACTCGTTAAAATACCGGTCTTTATCCCCCTCGGCTCTCTCTCATTATCTCTCTCTCTCTCTCTCTCTCTCTCTCTCTCTCTCTCTCTCTCCTTGGCTGCTTTGGGAACTTTTATATTTGTACTGTAGTGCATTTCTCTGGGCAACCTGGACTACTCTGAAATCATCTCCATTCTATAATATACTTTGTGTTTTAAAGTATATGGATTTTTCCACTTCCACTCGCCAATCGAATATTTATAACCATTTGTGTTGACCTCTTTACCTTCTTTTAGCTTTTGCGGGATTCTACTTGAGTGATTTACACAATGCAGGTGCCGTTATTGTCTCAATTAGTTGAAGCATGTTTAATAGAAGTATTTCTAAACATCCGATGTTTATCGTGTGATCGCCACATTTAATAGTGTTACTGCAACTGAACGTTGGTAGAGCTGTCGAATGATGGAACAGAAACTCACGAGAGACTCAGTAGAGAGAGGTCTTGATGTCAATTACTTCAATTTGTTGTTAACTGCCTAACCGCTTATGTCATTTTACGGACTTCCCGCTTGATCAGTCAAGTGCTTGTTTATAATTGCAAATGTTTCTACGTCTGAAATGGAGTTCCTTGTGTAGGATAGGATATCTTATGGTTCTTTTCGGCCTCGTGTATTTTTTCATGAAGAATACGATTGTAATGAACAGAATATCTCCAGCAATACGCATCAATAGGAAATCGACGTTGACTACGGAATTACTGCTGAGCTGGGCATTTTTAAAACTATAAAGACTATCGTTTGGATGCCTTTCTCGTCTACTTGGCTTTTGGTATCAACTTTTGTACGTCACAGCGCGTAATTATTTCCAACTCCGACACGTTTGTTGATAGAGTGTGATTAATATCTCTTGACGTCAATTTATATACTTTCAATTAAGGTAAGGGGCTTTTAGGGACTTCCCCGTTTGCATGAGTTTATGCAAAATTAAGAACAAAGTCTAGTTACGTAGATTTTGCATAATTGTTTTCCGTTTTTCACCAGACTCATGTTTCTTTTCTTTATTAAAAACAATCTACTTGACATAGTGATCAAAGGCATGACATCAATATATATCAGCGCAGGCAGGTACAATATAAATATTCGTTCTTCCTGCATAGCCGAGCACGGAAGATAAGTTTATAGACAGCCAATATACGTACCAGATATTTCTCAAAGCGATCCTTTCACTCTCTAGCTCGACTTGTTATATTAGAACCAAAGGCCTTGTTAAGAACACTGGCTGTGTTTATTACTAGACAAAGCTTTCTCTTCTTTAACAGGGGCAAACAGGAACACATTCTATAGAATTACGCATACAGAAATTGTTAAAAAGAATATGTTCTTGTACAAATCATCATCTTTTTCGTTGCTATAATTTACTAATTCAATCTTAAACACATATCTTAAGCTATAGGACATCAAGAAATTAATACAGTAAGTTCTCAGATTTTGAAAATATTGCTTCGTCTTAACGAAACGCAACAGCCACCTCTTCAGAATCTTTTAACCACACGCTCGCGTTGCTACACTGCTTTTTCTTTAACACGGGAACATAGTACTTAACGGCCTGACAAATCTTTGGGTTGCACTTGGGGAGTTTGCACACTGCCTTAGATAATATCTTGGGATATCTGTTGATGTCTTGGTCGAACTCATGACTAAAGTCACAAGGCCCAATGTATACTGGTGATCTGGTCGAAGGTCTGGTCTTTGACGGAGTTATAAGGGGTACAATCAGAGTGTTGTCTTGGATAAACTGAAGCATTGTCTTGCCTTTGGAGCTCTTGATCAGAGGTACGTTAAGACACGAAGCGAGCGAAGCCCAGGGTTTAACCATACTGCGTTTGCTTCGGCTGAGGTGCACAGAAGACATTACGGGTGATCCATCCACGAGGAGACTCATGGCCAACAGGATCTGACATGCAACGAACTTCATCAACTTGGACATGATAAGAGGGAGTGCTCGACTTGTTTTTGATTCGTTTTCTTTCCTCTGGTTTCTGCTTGTTGCTGTTGTATTCTCGAGTGTGATGTTTTGACTGGACGGATCTGAATTTTATAGAACATAACGAGAGGTATTTTCAGAAAGATTGCTTCATCTTTGAGGTGGCCAGCACTGTCAAGATTTACCATATGACGTAGGACAAAGAACAAAGAATATGACAGATGGCTGCCAGGATTCTTGGCAGTTCTTATTGCTTTGGGTGAAGAAGAACCCACAATTTAGGCAAGTTACTGCATCCAGTACGTGATCCTTTTTTCCCTTATTGTTTTTCGTAACTCTTTCCTTTGATAGTGTTAAACTTCGGTAGTTAAATTCCTTCAAGTTATTTTTTATGCCTCGAGTGTTAGTCCAGACGAGTCCGCGTGAAAAACGTGAGTTTTTGGTGTTTTGATGTTTATTTTTTACAAAAACTGGAATCTTAAGTTGGCCCTTTTTTGTGTATTGCATCATTCACCACACCTTCAGTTGTGCCAACAGTGCTGAATATTGGCGTTCGAGTTTCTTTTTGGAATTTAAAATTCCACAGTACACATCCAGACGATCAATAAATACGTCAATAGAATCAGGGGAAAATCCCAGGTACAGAGAATAGCTTCATCAGCTAAAATGCTAAAAAATTATATACTCATCATCTAAAATGCGGCTTTAAATATTCATCAGCTAAAATCCTAAAACAGGTCAAAATCTCCGTAGTAGGGTTAGGCCCTATTTGAAATTTAACATTTTAACAATATCGGACTTTAGAACTCTTTTAATTGTGAACGGCACTCTGTGGCCGTCGAACATGTTGTTTAAGTCGCTAATAAACCTTAAACAAGCCGTCGTCTTGCTCTGAGTATTCAGTTGATTGCCCAGTCTGGTGCGAAAGAGTGGCTCTGCCGATCGAGCTTTTGTAGCTGCGTAGCCAGGCCTTCAGTGTCGTGTGATAGAAACCGACTGCCGCTTGATAAAGTCAAGACAAGTCGCCGAGATTATCGTGCATATTTTACGTTTGATAGGAAATTCAAAGAAAGGAAGTTTTGGCATTATTCTGAATAAGTCCATTGCCTGTTTTGTAGATAGTGAGTCAGTTGTCTTTCCTGTGTCCTTTTTGTCCACTATTTTTTACCAGAACCTTTCTTCCGCTTCAACTTTGCTTCCTTTGAGGAGGCCATAGCCGAAGACCGTCAAAAAACTGATTGTACTTCTTCTTCATTGTCTTGCGACTAAATTGCCAACACGGACGATGATGTTTAGTTCTGGAAATAGCCACATGGTATTAGCTATAAAACAAGCGTAGCCGGCCTCTCAAATCCACAGTTAACTGACCTTAGCATCACTTGTCCCAGACGAGAAGCTGATTAAGAAGAAAGAAACACAAACTCAAGAATAAAGAGCAGTTACAACTACCATGGCCAAGCTAATGAAGTACCTCGCATGTCTCCTGTTCGTCTCCGGTATTCTGGTGGAAGGATCGCCAACAAGTCCCCTGAATGTTATCCGAATTAAACGCGGTATTGTGAAACCCTGGTCTTCTCTGGCCTCGTGTTTGACTACACCGTCGGACAAGAATTCCACAGCCAACGCGATGCTCCAGTTCATTGAGGACAACACTCTAATCGTGCCCCTCATCACAACCCACAAGACTAAGCCTTCACCCAGTCCCCCAAAATTCATTGGCAACTGTGTTTATGGTCATGAATTCAGCCGCGATATCTCTAGAAGGCCCCAGATCCTGGCAAAGGCAGTGTGCAAACTTCCCGGTTGTGACCCAGTGTCTTGCCAGGCCGTCGAGTATTATGTGCCCGTTTTGAAGAAAAAGTGTAGCAACACAAACGTGTGGCAAGAAGACACCGAGAAGGTGACGGTTGCGTTTCGATGAAATGAATAGCAAACAGAACGTTTTGTGTTAACAATGATAATGACCAGGCGTTAAATGATGAACCCGAGATTATTTTTTTCTATTAGATATCAGAACAATAGTATGTAACCAAGTTGAGTATTTTTAAAATTCCAACAAAGTTTGATAGTTTGTATTTATGTTTTAAGTTGAATTCAATAAAAAGTACTTCCATATTTGTATCCTCCATATTCGTATTCGGAAGTGATGTGATAGTCATTTGAAGCCTAGACTAACGGGGTAGATGTCGTTTATGTGTGGAGTTTTGTCCATGAAGGTTCAGAACTAATAAGATACTTATTAGATAAGTATCCTGTGTTGTTTTTCAATTCAATTAAGTAGTATACCACCCACTATTTCTCTTTTCTGTTCTTCTTTATTTTTTCTCCTATTTCTTCTTTCTCCGTTTCTCGTGGACTGACGTCTTTAAAGTTCTTGACTATTAAAGATGTACAAAGCAGAAAGTTTGTCTGCCGGGTGGCTGTCTATGAGCGAAACTGCGCTGCGCCATCAACATAATATATATACAACCCCAACTTGCGGTCCAGTTTGACCAGTTCTCTCGACTTCACTGATAGTCCTAATTTGTAGGAAACTATTTTCGAGAGTCTCATTCTAATCTGCTTTGCCACTATTGTAGAGATACTTGTCTTATAAACTGGCACCTTGATTAATCAAGCAAGACAAATTCGGAGGTAAAGTTCCGCAAAATGATGATATGGCAGGAATACAACCAACACTGATTCCTCCAATTATCTGTGATTTTACGGTCCTGAGCAGGTGTAGAAACATTCTAATAATACCTTTGTTAGTTAAGATCTGTAACTCATCATGCTTTATTGATATTCAATAACTTGCACTGTTGTGAATTGACAAAGTGATCACGCCGAACTCGTGCTCAAACTTCCGGGTCCACTCGTGTGTGTCTCTGCGCTTGTGTGAATCATTTAAGTAGAATACCGCCAAAGCTGAAGGAAGGCGATAAGGTCAGGAAGAAATGGTTATCCAAAACAAGTGTAAGAAAGCTTTTCTGTGTTTTACAAATCCACATTAAATGTAGGTGCTACTTAGAGTTATTGAATGGGCAAGGTTTTAAAAGTAAACGACTTTCAGCTACTCAAGAGTCACTGTGAGTTAGAGGAGAGAGAGAGAGAGAGAGAGAAAGAGAGAGAGATAAATACCGGTGTTTTTGTCTAATAATCTTTTCTGTCTAGTTAAAGCGTAAAAGGTAAATCCAGTCAAATTTGTACTAGCTGTCAAATTGTTTTCTCTACGTATACGTGGTCCCCGCACTTCCAGCGTCCTGTCCTCAAATAAATTCGTTCGTCACTTGTGATACGAGTCGTTGTAACTAATGACGCAAAGGGTTCCTTCAATTCATTGCATAGATTGCGCTGAAGCTCTTCACAGTGATTTAATGCTTCCACAAATAACCCGGTTTTAATGGTTCCGCATGCAGGAATTGTTCAGTGGTGACCGGTATACAACTTGCCGTGTTTAACAGTGACGGAAGGCTGTAGAGAATTTTAGCAAATTGACCAAGTTCATATGATGTGAAGTGAAACAGTGAAGTAAACGTGGGTTGCTAAGAAACAGAGGAAAAACGAAGTAAGACCTCAGTGGCAACTGCAGCAACGGAAGAAACCTATTGTAGCCTTCTTGTAGTGAGATACTGGGGTCAAATGCAACCCCCTCAGTTGAATTTGAAGTCCAAACAAGAAAGGAAGGGAGTTTGGCGGGTTTGCACGCAAAATGTCGCTTAAGCTTGGACAGCACAGAGAGAAGGAATAAGTCATTTAAGGACTTGTGAGTTTCAAATTCCTTAATTCACACAGCAACCATTAGCATCAAAATAGGAAGGAAGATAAGAGACGCGGAAACGATTTTAAGGACAACCGGATATCGCATTTTGTATTATATCGTCTTGTGTATGCCGAAAAGTAAATGTTAGCTTGTAAACAAAAATCATAAAATAATATGACAAATAAATGCAATCTACGTTTCTCAAGTTTGCTGAGTTGAGCCCGGAGTCTTAAGCCCAAGATTGCGCCTCTCGGCTTGTCTTAACTGTTGTGATGTCATGAATATCGAATAAAATGTAGTGTTTTGATTGTTAACCGAAAACGCGATGGTCAATTATCAATTGGCGAGGAAACGAGACTGGCGTAGAGAAACTTGATATTTTTCAAACATTCACACATTCAACTTAAAGTGTTCGAAACTCATACCCGGAAGTCTGAGGTAATTTCTATATAGAGATAATCATAAAGAGTATTATGCAGTGTTGTTCTCTAGTTCAAGCAACAAAATGACCCGTAGCTTTTAAGCAACCAGCGACCAGGCGACAAAAAGAACTCATGATAGTTCGAAACGGGTAATCACTAAGAATGCATTCCGCAAAGAAATTTGCCCTGGTTGTCAGTTTACCTTCAGCTTAAGTGTACTTACTATGTCTTATGCGCTGTAGGTAACAACTTACGAAAAGACTAAAAGAAACCTGGGGAAATTTTATGACGAAGATATTCAGATACAGTGGATAACAAGAGACTCGGTCTTAGGGATAAAAAATGTTTTCTATAAACAATGAAGCCCAGACTTGTGATAACTTTGTCGCTTCCTATATTAAGAACTTCTGTGTCCTTTTGCTACTTTCCGGTTGTCTTCACAGATTTTACATTTTCCGTTTTGCTCAGGGAGAGTACGACTTAGATTTGTTACAACAAACTCTGGAACGACTCTTTTGTTCTCCAACTTATTCAATTGCCGATTGCTGCATCCTCAGTACGCGTGGCTGCATTTCAGGATGAGTCAAGTTTTCTGGAAATAGCTGCGATAAAATTAGCCTGATTTTCAAGTTCACATAATGGCTATATAAGCCAGAGTCGAGCGCCTGAACATCACATTCAACTTCAATACTTGAGAAGCAGATCTAGAAGAAGGAAAAACAAACCCAAGGATAAAAGAGCAGTCCCACAGTGACCATGGCAAAGTTGATAAAGTACCTCGCATGTCTCCTGCTTGTCTCCAGTATTCTGGTAGAAGGATCGCCAACACATTCCGTGAATGGTGTCCGAATTAAACGCGGTCTTGTGAAACCCTGGTCTTCTCTGGCCTCGTGTTTGACTACACCGTCCGACAAGAGTTCCACAGCCAACGCGATGCTCCAGTTCATCGAGGACAACACTCTAATCATCCCCCTCATCACGTCCCACAAGACCAAGCCTTCGGCCAGTCCCCCAAAATTCATTGGCAACTGTGTTTATGGTCATGAATTCAGCCGCGATATCTCTAGAAGGCCCCAGATCCTGGCAAAGGCAGTGTGCAAACTTCCCGGTTGTGACCCAGCGTCTTGCCAGTCCGTCGAGTACTATGTGCCCGTTTTGAAGAAAAAGTGTAGCAACACAAACGTGTGGCAAGAAGACACCGAGAAGGTGACGGTTGCGTTTCGATGAAATGAATAGCAAACAGAACGTTTTGTGTTAACAATGATAATGACCAGGCGTTAAATGATGAACCCGAGATTATTTTTTTCTATTAGATATCAGAACAATAGTATGTAACCAAGTTGAGTATTTTTAAAATTCCAACAAAGTTTGATAGTTTGTATTTATGTTTTAAGTTGAATTCAATAAAAAGTACTTCCATATTTGTATCCTCCATATTCGTATTCGGAAGTGATGTGATAGTCATTTGAAGCCCAGACTAACGGAGTAGATGTCGTTTATGTGTGGAGTTTTGTCCATGAAGGTTCAGAACTGATAAGATTCTTATTAGATAAGTATCCTGTGTTGTTTTTCAATTCAATTAAGTAGTATACCACCCACTATTTCTCTCTTGTTCTCTCTTTTCTGTTCTTCTTTATTTTTTCTCCTATTTCTTCTTTTTCCATTTCTCGTGGACTGACGTCTTTAAGGTTCTTGACTGTTAAAGACGTACAAAGCAGAAAGTTTGTTTGCCGGTGTCTATGCATGAGCGAAACTGCGCTGTGCCACCAACATAATAACTTATTTCCTAACGGGAACAAAAGCTACTACTGATTTATACAACCCCAACTTGCGGTCCAGTTTGACCAGTTCTCTCGACTTCACTGATAGTCCTAATTTGTAGGAAACTATTTTCGAGAGTCTCATTCTAATCTGCTTTGCCACTATTGTAGAGATACTTGTCTTATAAACTGGCACCTTGATTAATCAAGCAAGACAAATTCGGAGGTAAAGTTCCGCAAAATGATGATATGGCAGGAATACAACCAACACTGATTCCTCCAATTATCTGTGATTTTACGGTTCTGAGCAGGTGTCAGAAACATTCTAATAATACCTTTGTTAGTTAAGATCTGTAACTCATCGTGCTTTATTGATATTCAATAACTTGCACTGTCGTGAATTGACAAAGTGATCATGCCGAACTCGTGCTCAAACTTCCGGGTCCACTCGTGTGTGTCTCTGCGCTTGTGTGAATCATTTAAGTAGAATACCGCCAAAGATGAAGGAAGGCGATAAGGTCAGGAAGAAATGGTTATCCAAAACAAATGTAAGAGAGCTTTTCTGTGTTTTACAAATCCACATTAATTGCAGGTGCTACTTAAAATACGAAGTGTTATTAAATAAACTAGGTTTAAAAAGTGAACGACTTTCAGCTTAACTCAAGAGCTACTGTGAGTTAGAGGAAAGAGAAAGATAAATACCGGTGTTTTAGTCTAATAATCTTTTCTGTTTAGTTAAACCGCAAAAGGTAAACCCAGTTAAATTTGTAACTGTGAAATTGTTTTCTATACGTATACGTGGTCCCCGCATAGTGTCCTGTTCTCAAATAGATTTTTTCGTCACTCGTGATACAAGCCGTTGCAACTAATGACGCAAAGGGTTCCTTCAATTCATTGCACAGATTGCGCTGAAGCGCTTCACAGTGATTTAATGCCTCCACAAATAACCCGGCTTTAATTAGGTTCCGTATGCAGGAACTGTTTCAGTGGCGACTGGTGTACGACTTGCCGTGTTTAACAGTGACGGAAGGCTGTAGAGAATTTTAGCAAATTGACCAAGTTTATATGATGTGAAGTGAAACAGTGAAGTAAACTTGGGTTGCTAAGAAACAGAGGAAAAACGAAGTAAGACCTCAGTGACAATTGCGGCAACGGAAGAAACCTATTGTAGCCTTCTTGTAGTGAGATACTGGGGTCAAATGCAGCCCCCTGAGTTGAGTCCGAAGTCCAAAATAAATAACAAAGGGAGTTTGACGGGCTTGCACGCGAAATTTCGCTTAAGCTTGGACAGGACAAAGAGAAGGAATAAGTCATTTAAGGACTTGTGAGTTTCAAATTCCTTAATTCACACAGCAACCATTAGCATCAAAATAGGAAGAAAGATAAGAGACGATTTTAAGGACAACCGGATATCGCATTTTGTATTATATCGTCTTGTGTATCAGTGCCGAAAAGTAAATGTTAGCTTTTAGACAAAAATCATAAAATAATATGACAAGTAAATGCATTTTACGTTTCTCAAGTTTGCTGAGTTGAGCCCGGAGTCTTAAGCCCAAGATTGCGCCTTTCGGCTTTTCTTAACTGTTGTGATGTCATGAATATCGAATAAAATGTAGTGTTTTGATTGTTAACCGAAAACGCGATGGTCAATTATCAATTGGCGAGGAAACGAGACTGGCGTAGAGAAACTTGATATTTTTCAAACATTCACACAGTCAACTTGAAGTGTTCGAAACTCATACCCGGAAGTCTGAGGTAATTTCTATATAGAGATAATCATAAAGAGTATTATTCAGTGTTGTTCTCTAGTTCAAGCAACAAAATGACCCGTAGCTTTTATGCAACCAGCGACCAGGCGACAAAAAGAACTCATGATAGTTCGAAACGGGTAATCACTAAGAATGCATTCCGCAAAGAAATTTGCCCTGGTTGTCAGTTTACCTTCAGCTTAAGTGTACTTACTATGTTTAATGCGCTGTAGGTAACAACTTACGAAAAGACTAAAAGAAACCTGGGGAAATTTTATGACGAAGATATTCAGATACAGTGGATAACAAGAGACTCGGTCTTAGGGATAAAAAATGTTTTCTATAAACAATGAAGCCCAGAAGTGTGATAACTTTGTCGCTTCCTGTATTAAGGACTTCTGTGTCCTTTTGCTACTTTCCGGTTGTCTTCACAGTTTTACATTTTCCGTTTTGGTCAGGGAGAGTACGACTTAGATTCGTTACAACAAACTCTGGAACGACTCTTTTGTTCTCCAACTTATTCAATTGTCGACTGCTGCATCCTCAGTACGCGTGGCTGCATTTCAGGATGAGTCAAGTTTTCTGGAAATAGCTGCGATAAAATTAGCCTGATTTTCAAGTTCACATAATGGCTATATAAGCCAGAGTCGAGCGCTTGAACATCACATTCAACTTCAATACTTGAGAAGCAGATCTAGAAGAAGGAAAAACAAACCCAAGGATAAAAGAGCAGTCCCACAGTGACCATGGCAAAGTTGATAAAGTACCTCGCATGTCTCCTGCTCGTCTCCAGTATTCTGGTAGAAGGATCGCCAACACATTTCGTGAATGGTGTCCGAATTAAACGCGGTCTTGTGAAACCCTGGTCTTCTCTGGCCTCGTGTTTGACTACACCGTCCGACAAGAGTTCCACAGCCAACGCGATGCTCCAATTCATCGAGGACAACACTTTAATTATCCCCCTCATCACGTCCCACAAGACCAAGCCTTCACCCAATCCCCCAAAATTCATTGGCAACTGTGTTTATGGTCATGAATTCAGCCGCGATATCTCTAGAAGGCCCCAGATCCTGGCAAAGGCAGTGTGCAAACTTCCCGGTTGTGACCCAGCGTCTTGCCAGGCCGTCGAGTACTATGTGCCCGTTTTGAAGAAAAAGTGCAACAACACAAACGTGTGGCAAGAAGACACCGAGAAGGTGACGGTTGCGTTTCGATGAAATGAATAGCAAACAGAACGTTTTGTGTTAACACTGACACTGACAAGGCCGTAAATGATGAACCCGAGATTTTTTTCTATTAGATATCAGAACAGCAGTATGTAACCAAGTTGAGTATTTTATTTTTATTCCAACAAAGTTTGATAGTTTGTATTTATGTTTATAAAACAACTATGATACTACGCGCGCCCTGATTGGCTAAATAACCTTGTTAGATGAGAGTATATTACACGCTGACGCGATACGCGATGATTTTTACTTGACTAATTATTTTATAAAAGAAATATATAACGTGTTCCCGTGTAATATAGCCTCATCTAAACACGCGGGAAGTTGGGAGAACACTCGAGTAGCACCGGAAACCACTCGGCGGCCTCGTGGTTTCCTTACGCTACTCTCGTGTTCTCCCAACTTCCCGCGTGTTTAGGTGAGGCTATATTACACGGTGACGCGTTATATATTTCTTAATTTAAGTTGAAGTCAATAAAAAGTACCTCCATATACGTATTCAGAAGTGATGTGATAGTCATTTGAAGCCCAGAAATAACGGGGTGGATGTCGTTCATGTGTGGATTTTTTTTTCTCCTATTTCTTCTTTGTCCATTTCTGTCAAACCCTGGTCTTCTCTGGCCTCGTGTCTGGACGCATCTGCATCGCTAAACTCCACAGCCATGCTCAACTTTATCGAAATCCAAACCATTGTCGTGCCCCTTATCATCAAGAACAGGCCTTTAAAAAAACCCAACAACTGCTCGGGACTGCCTGCCTCTATAGTTAGAAGGAGTTCAGTATCGACCGCACTGGAAAGCCTTACGGCCTGGCAAAAGCACTGTGCGAGCCTCCCAAGTGTGATCCAGCGTCTTGCCAGCCCGTAGTACTATGTGCCCGTTTTGAAGGAAAAGTGCAGCAATACAAACGTCTGGCTAATGGACACTGAGAATGTGACGGTTGCATTTCGAAAAAAGTCTGCAAGCCCCCGTTGAAGGCAAAACAGTTTAACTCTTCACTGGATTTTTATATATATGACAGTAGAATGAAGGTTGAGGGACTGGGTCTGAGTTAATGCCACTGGTCGTTCGAGTCGCTCAGATTTGAGAACTAAAGCGGAGATTTCCAGTCTGTAGCGTCCAGGTAACGATTAAAATACATGAAGTGCGAATATGCAGAAGCAGGAATGTGCAAAGAATTGGAATTATGCAGTGCCGAAAAATAAAAGACTAAATAGCAAAGAAAATGAAGGCAACACTAAGCAAATTACTGATTTTGGCTGTGGACTCAAAGCATTGATCTATCTGTTTTACATGTTCGAGTTTATTGCAAACAGTGTACAGTGTGCCAAATACGGTTCTTGTGAACAGTTTCAACAGACAATATGTCAAATGTACTTTCTTTTTAATATTTTTAACAGAAGACCTAGAATTATATTATTACATATGCTCTTAATTTAAACTATAATAACCAATGGCTTTTTTGTCATTTAAATAGAAATAATTTTAACGTCTTAAATATATTATCTAAACGAATTCGTGTATCCTATTTTGCATTTTACAAACGGGCAAAGAAAGAAAAGGGTGGACAATTTAGATGGCCGTTGTCCACTAATTCTTGTCTCAGGCGTTGTCCTTTAGATTTAAAACTCCATTACGAATGCAACAGGGAGAGTCTTATCTTCCCATTCCCAATACGAGCCACATTTCTTCACCAGAACCTGATGGCTGTATGTCACAGGTTGACAGAATGGATTGCAGTTCTTGCACACAGCATAGCTCAGGAATCTGGGAGCTCTACTTTCTCCAGCGTCGTCTACTGTCCACTCGACTGGACAGTGTGGTGCAGGCTTATTCCCTTTTGATGCCCGACGCGGCCGAGTATGGCTGGGACTCAGTGACGTGTCAGACATTTCTGTGGAAGCCTGATTTTGTCCTTGAGAGGTGACAGATCTAATGGAACGTCTTTTGGGCCCATGGTTGTGGCCCTGAGAGATGAGAGATCTTGAGGGCCTACTGTGGTCTGGCAGCTTAGAGGGCGGCGCAATTATGTAGTTTTGTTGGATGAAAGACAAGATGTCTCGCACAGACACTCTTGCGGATGTTTTACCCTTGTTCATGTTCAGACAGTTAGCCAGTTGCTTTTTCGTTATGGGCAAGGCGTGAACGCAGATTAGGGATGAGAGAACTATCAACTGCAAAAATAACACATATATGTGTTGATGATCATACTAAATACTGTATATAAACCTATACAAAAACCAAAATTAGGCTCTCAAAGGTCTGGAAGTGCCACTGAATACAATCTTTTAGATTGTAACTACGTAAAAGGTAGTCGTTTTTTTTTCTAAAGAAAATAATCCAATTTGATCAACATTTAAGCTAAAATTCCCTCGTCGGACAATCATTCGTTGTGACGTGGTGATTTTGATGAATAGATGTCCGGTAGGGAAAGTCCCTAAAAAGTCTACCAACTTAGAGACAAAATTAATGATTATTCAGCAATTTTTTTCATCGCGAAGAACATTCCATTTAAAGGGTGAAGTGCCGATAAACACCAACTACAAGTTAGATAAAAATGCGTCTCTGTCAATAGTTTTCTTTTAATTACTCGAAAGTCAACTTATTGTGATTAAAGAAAGTCTTCAAGGCTCCAACACTGCTAACAATCAAGTAAAATTGCGCGTATAATATGATTGTATGGGCGACTGGTTAATTTTGAGTTCCGTTTGTTTGATGTAGTTAATGATCCTGAATACTTGTGTTTCTCTGTCACTGATATTTATTGAGTGCCTAGTTGAACAAGAAAACCGTAGATTTAAACCCCGCTCAAGAACAACGTAAATACTACTATATAATTACAGAACATTGAGAGCCGTAACACAAGTTTAAAGTCCAGTTGGTTAGCTCATTTCACACAATAAATCCTGCGGCCAAAATGGCTTGGAAATAGAAAAAGCAAACTAAAGGCACAACGTCTCTCTTGCTGGCTTTTTTCGCACATAAGACTTTCCACTTACCGTTAATGCAACATTCTTGTCCATCTTTGACGTTTACACTGCTGGGGAAAATCTAGTTTGCCACGACTCTGTGCGCAGCCTTTTATACTTTTCCTGATAGACTCATGGGGAATTTTTTGAGACATTATCTTTAAATAGCATATCTTAACTGAATAATTAGGCCAGTAAATGACTGATGTGATTTATATAGCCATTATGCACTTGGTTGTCTAAGCGTTGTTTATAGGCTCGTGGACAAAATTGCATCCGAGGCTTTTTGACACTAAAACTAAACCCATTTTAGTTACACTAGACTGGATGGTTAATGAACCTCGCCTTACGGCAACCCTGCTATTACGACCACCTCATTAGTACGGCCACTTTTTTGTCCCGATGGTGTCCGTATCAACGGGATTCCACTGTAGTAACTACAGTCAAAGCTTTCTCGGCGGACACTCTCGTAAGCGGACAGCTCTACTTACGAACGCCTGTACGAACCCCCGTTTGAATTCTAGCTCAGTCAAACTCTGTATTTACACATTCTCGTAAGCGGACAGTTCCAGTTACGGACACTTTTTCTGCTTCACAAGGGTGTCCGCTTACGGGAACTTCAACTGTAGTACCCAGAGCAAAACGACAGTTTATTCGAAGTATGGTAGCAACTTTATATGGACGTATTTGGCGGCGACAAAGTACCGATTGCACTTGAAGTCGTAAATGTTCACAAAACACGGCAAAGTGCCACCAGGGCATAGATAAAGTTCTAAAGCTAGAGGAGCAGCACTTGTGTGGAATGGGTTTAAACTGATGGTTTATTTCGCCACGCTCTTACTGCTGTTCCCTTGTATGAGAGGATTAAACAAGTTTCAACCGTAAGAGCTGTAAAAGCTTCAATTGACAACCTTTGTGACTCATTCAACCAAAACTCTACGGTGTCACTTTATGCGAGTGTTTTTACATCAAACTTAATACTCAGTTTAGAGGATATCAAAATCCCCAGGCTTTCTGTTTTGGTTTTATCGTTTTCGGGATGCGTAAAAATACGCAAAATACTTAAAATTCGCGAGTTAGACACTGAAACTGCTTAGTCATACATGTGCAAATTTAAGAACAATTTATCAAGTATTTTCAAAAGATGTCAATTTTTCTTAAGAATTAGTGTGGCACCATTGGTTGCCGGAGTAATTAAGATAAATAGCGAGTCATATACAGGACAAAGTCACACAAATGCATAATAATGTAAACAAGTAAAAAAAAAGGAAACATACTTAGTCCGCGTCAAGTATCTGTTAAATTGACCAGGTTTGGCCGCTAAGTTCCGTTTTAATTGTTCTCGTCTCTTCTTTGTTTTAGCTTCTAGTATGATCATATGTAGTTTGTTTATGTCCTAGCATGTTTAGATAGATACAAATATGAAATGAGTGAGACGAACATTGAGATTAAGTTCCGTTTAGAATGAGCTGAAAATTCCGGTTATAGACTCACGCAAGAGCTGCTCACGTACAGAGCATATATTGATCGCAGACCAAAGCGATACGAGACATTATCTCAGGTTGATATGTTTAATATTAATGCGGGAAAATTCTCTGTGAGATACATACTTGTTTATTTTGAGGAAGGAAGAGTATATGCATACGTATACACACCCGAACATTCCGTCCGCGCGAAATGTTTGATTACGTTATGAAACAGATATTCAAATAGCTTAGTCTTAAAGATAGTTCAGTTTACAAACTGACTTACGACCAAGTAAATACTCATAATCTGTGCTCACGTTTGTTGGTTTATTTTGTTTAAATTCGTCTCGTTTTTGTAGCTTCTAGCAGTATCAATATTTGGTGTCCCAAAATGCTTATATTTCCGGATGGATCTCGAAATGTCTCGGCATCTCGCGATGAGGCTGCATGAACATTGCTCCTTTGTTTGGCAAATTCCTGAGGGCTGTCATCTTGGGCAGTTTGTGCCAGTCATTCGTGTCTGACGGATGGGGGCACTTCAGAGTCCGTCTTCTCAGAAGTCCAGGTCCAGTTGGTTTTCGTGACTTACGTTTTGGTAACAAGGTCTCTCCTACTTCCACCAGAATCGCGTTTCTTCCGGCCCTGGTAAAATAGGAACAAGAAGTTGCCCACACAGTCAACTGATCCAGGTTCGTTTTGTATTCCCATTTCTGTGGCACAGCAGTCAAGGCGACGGCTTTTAGATTTGGTTGAAACGTCTCGAATACCTCTTGGTTTATATGTTAATATTAATTGGGAGTAGACCCCCCATATATTAGCCAAAAAGGTATGTGCCGCCCAAAAGGGTATTGCTTTGAGCATTTTAGTCTGAAGTAGAGTCCGACTCCGATATCCGATTTTTTGTCTTTGGTCTGGAATAAGATAGTAGGTCTTGCCTATTTTGGTATTTGTCTGAACCAAGGTGAACATGAGGTCGGAAAATTGAATAGTTTGGCCTGGAATAGGGTGACAGTTTTCAGAACCGGGTGGCACACTCCCACCCACAATTACGGGGAGTACCCTCTAGGAGGAGAGAGAGATGGGAGGAGGCTGGCTCACTTCATCAAATCGTCAGCGGTTCTCCTGGGTTGGCACAGCAGAGACTGACTGTTGATGGGCTTGTTCGATTCTTGCGCATTTTGCCCGTCGCTTTGGTCGGCTGAGCGAATCCCTTTCAAGAATCTGATTGCCACTTCTCTCTCTAGTAAAACGAACAATATAAAAGCAGAAAAACAAGTAAATACCAACCATGTTCAGCTTCCCGCGATGCCTTGCAAGCCGATTTCTTACCACGTTTGAACTTGTAGCTTTTGTTTGTTTGTTTGTTTGATTGTTTTTTACGTTTCTGGGATTTCTACGGCAAGACAAAAACCTTAAGTTTAATGTCTTGACTTCAATGCGCATTACAATCAACGGACCTTAGTGTACTAAGCTCGGTAGTCACGTAATTGAATACCTTGTTCTTGACGTCCTCGTAGCCACATCTGTATCTGTGGGATCGCTTCTGGTTGGATTATGTTATCAAGGACCTGTAAAAGTGTTGGTTGACAAAGGAGAAAACGTAACTCGATCGAATGTTCGTCAGATTTGATACTACGGACTGGTAACACGCTGCCTTAACCGGCTAGTAAGAAGCAATTTGAAAAAGCTTCTATAAAGTAAAGGCTATTTGGTGTCAACGTCAAAATGTAAAAGGGTAGTTATTCGAGAGAGTCGGTTCATATAACTTTGGAGTTTTCGAAAAGGTAAGACTTTTTGCGGCGCTCCATAATGTTGGTTAGTAGAATACTTTAGAATTTGTAAAAAAATTGTTACCTGTTCCAAGTATCCTCTGTCAGCCGCGTTTAGACAGTCATCCACGATTGTCTTTTCTGTCAAAACGTAAAGATTCTGTTATTATTATTCTTTTAACAGAATCAATAAAATTAAATCATATTTTCGTAGTCACCTTCCGAGGAGAGTTTGACTCTCCAGTCGTTAAATTTGGGCAGAGCTGATTTTTTTATACACAACGGCAGGTGGCTCTGTGGGTTTGAAAACGAGAAAATCGACTGTTTAGGGTATTAATAATGAAGACAAAACGTATTACTCCCACATATACTGACATAAATACACCTACACCTACACAACATACATACATACCACATATAGTAACATAAGCGTCTTACCTCAGTAACACAAACATTTCTGCCTTGTCTCTCTAGAGGTAATGCAAGAACAGTGTTTTTGTCTATCTCATCTCTGTTCAGCAATCTCTGAGACCGTTTTTCTGTCATATCGAAGGGAAAATTGTTTAAAAGATGCTTTATCCTCCATGAAGGAAAATGCATGGAATGTGATACAAGGTCTTATTTTACAAAACACTTTACATAGCAAGACGTACGTTTTTCTCTGTCTAGGAAACACCGCCAGTTGAAAAATCACAGTTAACAAGTTAGTGTTACAACAGGCAGATGAACGTTAAAGGTTTTTAAAATAGTTTGTCTTAACCCCTGTACTCTTTGATGTCTGTAGCGAGGATGACAAGCAAAAACACTTTGCGCAATACAATAAGATTCAATGATAAGTAAGGCTAAAACCGTGTTAAGCGCAGATAACTCGCAATAGAGCTTTATCTACTCAACTGAATCTTCCAACATAGTCGTCATAAAAGCGCTGTTGTGTCTGTGCTGCGCTTAACAGGAGGAAGGCTTCACTGGAAACATCAATATGACCAGGAAATATAAGCTTGCTGGATGGTATCCTCCAGTTTAGAAAATTCTGCAGGAGAAAAAAATATACAATGAATGCATGAGTTGCCAAACTTTTTCACTGACAAACAGTCAAGAACACTGGGTTGAAGAGCTTTATCCTTACACTCCCAAGCATGAATGCAGGTTCTCTCAACCTTTTAGAAAGAAATTGCAGAGCGATGTGGTGAGGCTTGACAGTCCAGTCAGCTTGTTAGCTTGGTCAAACTAAAACTTTCTTGGCATTTTTAAACCAGAAAATGACTGAGCTTTTGCTCACAAAACGATTCTCTTGAGCTAGGACAATTGTATTGGGTTAATCTTTGATTAAAACTCTCTGCAGTTTGTTGAATAAAGTACGAGAGAGAGGGTTTAATTAATCCTTAGCTGGGTTTAGGAGTTAAAGCAAAAGCTCTTCAAACTTCAGTTGGGAGAATCGCTTTCTTTTTCTGACGCCTTGCCTGTGACGGATGAGGGCGATTTCTCCGAGTAACAGAACAAGGCCTCGGAACAGCTGGCTTCCCATCTTTCTTTGCAAAGTCTATCGAGTAGGAGGTTGGACCAAAAGCTCCGACACTTTTTTGTTTCGCGACTTTCTTGGCGGATACGTTGTTTGCTTCTTTGGATTTTACCGGAAAAACATGCGTCGATGAGTCGTGTATCTTTTTCCGTTCCATTGCTGACAAGCTTTCTGAAATTGAAGCCACAGGCTTTTTAGACATCTCTAAAAGCAAAAGGCGTGCGAGATTCGAACAACTCGAAAAGAAAACTCTTCCTTTGGCTAATTAGTCGATACGTAATAATCGGCGCGTCATAATGCGTCGAGGGCTGAGATAGATTTAGGGCGCGTTCGATTGGGTTTATTCCGGAATAGAAATAGCGATACTGATTAATAAAATGTTTTGTTTTGGAGATGAATTATGTCGAGATATATCGGGAGCTGTTCGAAATGTCAGCGTTAAGGTTTTGAAAACAATCCCAAAAACAATTTCCCCCAGAACAAGGAAAAATTTGAACCACTGATTAGCTGTTCCTTTTCCGGAATATGGTCAATCGAACGCACCCTAAAAAACAAACAAACAAACACTATGGGCCAGAAAGTTTGTATTTTCTGTTTACATTTTGTTATTTCTGGAACTCGGAGATAGCCTGAGGAGATGATGGCAATACCGTATTTCCTCGAATAAGCGCCCTACGCGTTGTACTGTACTGGGTATTCGTATTTTGTTGTTCTCGTACTTGCTGCACTCCTGGGCAATAGGATTTGTTGTCTTGAGGATATGGCATGGCGTCCAAACAGAATTAAAATAAAAATATGCGATAAAAGATATAACTTGCCAAAATATGTGGAGGTGGTGAGTTGGGCTGTGTCGAACGGTTCCAAAAATTAATGTTATTTTTTAAGCGAGGCGTCCAGCAAGACTCCTTCAGCGTACATGCATAATATACTCTCAACCACCCCCCCCCCCCCTCTCCCCCACGTGCATCAGCGTATCCTGTCAATCAACAGCTCCAAACGTCAACGTGGCACGAGTATTGAGCCTACAGACGACCAGCGGTATCCCGCGAAACCGTAAACAACCCAAGATGGCGGACTTGGCTGAACGACTCCGCCAGAAAATCAGAGAAATACAACAAAACCCCGACACGCAGGTCAGTTCTTTGGTCATTAATGCAAAAAGTAATACTTGATAGTAGTTTCATGGCGTATTTTTTTCTTTTTAGGTTAACTTAGCGGTCGGGATCGGGTTTCTCATTACAATAATTGTCATCATCTGCTTCGTCCAAAAGAGGTTTCGTCGGAAAGGTTGGTGTTGATCAGGGTTTATTCAACACACTGTTGGGTTTTTGTTGAAAGCATAACTCTTACTTATCGTCCATAGCTGGAGCTCCAAGCGAGCCGCCCAATTTGAGGTTCCGAAAGAGGGACAAAATGATATTTTACGGAAAGAAAATGTTACGGAAGGTAGGCCGTCCATTTTGTTGTAACGCCATGTGTTTTGGGAAACCTGCTTGTTTTGACAACGGTTGCACTTAAAACACATAGTAGTTGTAATTATTTTTACGAGTGAAAGTATTCTGGTTAGTATGCGACATAAACAATAAACTAAAACGACATTTTGAATCACAAGACGCCATTGGATAAATGTATCATCGTCGCGAATGAAGGAAAATTTTGAATCGAACATAAGTTTACTTCGTCACGCGTTTAAACCAGCTAGCGTCAGCTAAAATATTATTCAGTTAAAGCTTGATCACAGCTGATACTGGAAGGAGGAATGGCTTAAAACACGGGGAAAATTTGAACTGGTGGCAATTGATCACGAAACTGAAAGGTCGGACTATTCTGTCCCGTTTTTTTTTTTTTTTTTTTTTGTTCTTCTGCGCGTATTTCGTTAATTTTTTGCACAGAATTTTCGATTCAAATGCGTAGAACAGCATAGTATCAGTGTAGACAATAGCAATTAGGTTTTGAGAATCATCGGAGCAAGTGCGTACATTGTATAGAGTGTAAGCAGGAAATGCGACAACGATGTTAAATTAACCAAAGAAAACAAAGCATCGATCTATTATTTTTATGTTTTGAAAACTTTGATTGATAATTATTATTACTTTGAATGTGCGCCACTGAATTACTCCAAAAGATAGTCGTTAGGGATTTGTGAAAGTGTGTAGTTTCAATGAAAACAAAGATTAACAACATTTATTTAACATCTATATTGTTGCTGTAGTGAAGTTGCTCTTCAGTTATGAATGGAATATTACATGGCGTGCACACACTTACAGATTGGATTGTTAATGTGATATTATTGCTGTAGTTTGTATCAATTGCAGCTCAAAACTAAACTGGTATTGAGTTGATATTAAGCAGTTGCAATACTTTGCATTATTTTGCATGTAACAACAGTTTTTGTCATCAAAACTCTTTTTCTTCCATGACAGGTAAAGCAGTTTTCTCAGCCAAGAGAGGAAGGTTATCGGAAGAAGATTAAGAAGAGGCAGAAAATAATGTTCAACTTTGCTAAACAGTAAGTTTTTGTGTGAATGCTTCTTTTCTTCTTTTGCTGTGACGAAGCTGATGACTCTCAAAACATCAGCCAAGCTATTCTACATGACAATCAGCAGATAAAACCATGCTGAAGTGTTCCACTGACATAAATCAATATTATAGCTTATAGGGCATTCCACATTATTTAGACTTTGCATCTAATTGACTACATGTGTTGGAAGAGTGTAGTTATGCAAAAAAACAAAACAAAACAAAACAAAAAACAGCAGTTTTGTGCTTGCTGTTTGTGCACTCAATTCAAGTGGCAGACACCATGTAAAGGTGCAAAGACTGTTGAGTAAATTACAGGGATTGCACCCATGTGCAGTAATTTAGCTCGCTAGCATATTATATTTTATTACTATTAGATTACTATAGGAAGACATACAGTAGTGCAGCAAACATGTACAGACAGTACTGTATAATGTCACACAGTATGAATCATATTAAGTTTGAGATACATGTGATGGTGTCTTTCTAATAGGACTAAAGAATGTTATAATTCACAGACAATTTACAGTATAGTAGTGCAGGATGACCATAAAATTATTTAGTACATAATTGCCAAATCTACGAACACATTTTGCCTGGTGACAGCATTTTGTAGCCACTGAATACATAATTGTGGCTGTCTTAAAAGGCTATAATCTTTTTATGCTGTAAACTGATTTGTGGGTTTGTTATTGTAGAGTAAATTTCCTTATAGTTTCAGACTCATAAATTCTGATCAAAGAAGCCCTATCTTTGTTTTACATCAAGTTTATAGAAATTAGAGGCAGGTTCCAATCCTCTTTTTCCTGTGCCTGGCTCCACAACTTTGCATACTAATATAAATTTTAATAATATTTATTTAGTATTCAGCTTGTTGATTGTTATGACAGCTCAACAAAATGCCACCTGTTGGAGTTATACCTGCATCCTCTTGTACTTTGTTTAGCACAGGGAAAGCTTTATGAATTATTCAGTACTTATTATAAACCTGTCAGGGATTTCACTAGTTGGGCTACTTTCCATGTTTCAAGTGGGTTCCACGGCCTTGGATTTGCATAACATTGGCATTTTTGGCTGACACTGAGTTCATACAGATTTTGCATATTTTGTATGTCAGTAAGTCTTGACATACTGTGACACAGTAGCAACTGCAGAATTATTTGCACTGCAGCTAGAGTTTGTTGATGTGTCTGTGAGTCATGTAAGACTTTGTGCTAAAGTGCAGTATGTGAAGAAAAGTGTCATGCTATGGATACAGTGCAGGACTTCATCAAAGACACTTGCAGCGCTTGTTTAAATTTTGATATCTTTGGGACCTTGGGGACTTGTTTTGAACTGCCTCTTCGGTAAGCACAGCTGTTCTGTGAATTCTTACTGCGCCTGTTTCTCAGTCACTTTTGGTTGGACTATTTTCCATTGCCAGAAGCCCCAGATGTTTTCTTCTGCTGATTGAATAGCTATAGTTTCCACTAGTGTGTTTGATGTTCTGTTTTGAGATGTAAAGCCTCTTGAATTTGAAAACTGATATGAGATTCATGATCTACATATAATATATAATCATTATAGTATGTTCTGATATAAATTTGGGCTTGTTTTAGTGTTGTCAAGAGTACATTTAAAAAGTAGAACTACAAGATCATTGTGTAGTGTTACTTGTGGTCTTCTCTTGCAGTATTTGAATATTATTTTATAAAAAACAGTATGTACTTGTGCATTTATTATTATAGGAACAACATGGACAAACCTATTTTATACTTGCATGCAGATGCTACATGTAAATACACTGTATTATTGAGAGGTGATAATGTTAGATGGGTTTCTTAGACTCTTTACTGCATTATACAATGCATGTTAGTGATTAGTATCTGTAAATATGTCCTGCAGTATACTATTAAGATGCCTGCCAGGACTAAAGTTGCAGTATAATATTGTAATGTTTGAAGGAGGAGCATTTTTTCTGTATATTAACTTGTTCTTGTGATAGTGTTTATTCTGTTTATTCTTCAAATTCTCTAAATTTATATAATTATGTGTCTTTGTGATTCTTTCTGTCAGGCTTTTGAGATTTGAAGACAATGAACCTGAACGCAAGCTGAAGGAACCTCCCCGTGCATTTCTAGAGGCAGATATCACTGAGGTATATGTACTGTATTTGCATGTCCTTGGCCTTTGTACTGAAAGTTTTTGGTCAAAAGCCCTTAATTCAGTTGAAAGACTTCTAAGCATTCTAATCATGATACTATGTACAATCCTGGTCAAAAGTGTTGGGACACTAAGACAAAGTCCTCAGCTGATTTTGAGTTTTTTGTGCCACCCCCTCCCCCACTTCAATGTAGAATTGCACATCTCTGCCAGCCCTGAACCAACAGTGATCAGGGGAAAGGGGAGGGTGGTGCCTTTTTAGCTAATAAGGCCAGCCAAAGTGAGTGATATCAATGAAATAGCACTATGATCAGGGTGCCCAAAGACTTTTGTCCAGGATTGTAGGTTGGTTGGTTCAAACTAAACATGCTCAATTTCAAATGCTTTGCAAGTGATTAAGAATATGTCTGCTACCATAATGTTCATTGCATGTGCGTTGTTTTATTTTAGGCTGATGTTAATGATCTGAGACTTCCTCCAGATGTTGTCTACATGCTCAAGAGTGTCAGGTTAGATTCTCCCAACCAGCTAAGAGCCAAATGTAGGGGTGATGTAGTGAGAATATGTTTCACTTGAAGGTTCAATCAGCTTTTATCTCAATTAGGTATTAAGAGCCAAGTTCTCCATGCTGTATGATGAAAATATTCAGATTTAGCTCTAAATTTTGCCTTACAATTCTGCCACCACCCCTACCCCCAGAGAGTTTGCCCTGTCACCCATTTGGGACCCAGAGCTCAATCTCCTGCCTGAACGTTTTTACAGTTTGCCTCCATCCTTTTTGCAAGTTATGAGTTGCAGCTTCTTTCTTTCTCTCACAGAGTGTTTGGCCACTTTGAGAAGCCACTCTCCTTTGAGCTGTGCAGATACATTGAAACTAAGTTTGTTCCAGCAAACACACTTCTCTTTAGACCAGGCCAGGTACGTTGAAATGGTAGAGTGCCGCGGTCAGTGAACAAGTTGCATTGTTCAATTATTTGTGGTCTGTAACATGTGGAATACATATATCTTTAGTTATTATGGGACATGCATGTAGAATGGCTGCATGTGCTGTATGTACCACAGCTGTACATGCAGTATTTTGGCGAGCCACTTGTGGGTATGGCCTGCCCCAGGCATTCACTTTTTTATCATGTCAACTATTTTTAAGGCATTTTTTTTACACTGTATTTCAGGCTGACGACAACATATATGTGGTTCAAAGTGGGAAACTTTCTGTCTGCTTAGTGGAAAAGGTATGCAGTATACAGTGTCTGTGTTAATTTAAATTTATAGATATTTTTTCCCACATGCATAAAATACTGCTATAATTGTACAATAAATAACCAGTACATCACCTTGTGACATACAGTAGTGGTCTGTTTAAAACTAGTTGTTATACCTGGTTAATAATTTCTGTAAACTTTGTCTAATTTCAGGATGGTACAGAGATGCCTATGAAGGAAGTTGCTACTGGTGACAGCATCTACAGCGTCCTAAGTATTCTAGACGTTTTGAGTGTAAGTGCTGAATTGATTGTGGACATACAATAGAATTCTGTTAAGGTAACTCTCTCCTTTTCTTCCTGAACTTTTACTTATTTACTTAACTTTAACCATTGTTAATACAAATAAATCCTAAAGTTATGGTGGGGGATGACACAACAGAGCTAGGCTCCAACTAAAGTGTACCCTAGAATGAAATAACAATGGACTTCTGATTTGTCCAGTTTATTGGTTTGTGTACCATAGTGTACATGGACTGTTTAAGGTTACAATTTAGGTATTGGGGGTCAATATATTAATGGTGTCTATAATTTTCCTCTAGGGTCGTCATGTTGGTATTCCCCAGATAAGCTGCAGGGCTTTGACAGACACACATGTTTTGAAGTAAGTTGTTGTTGGACCTCATCAATTGACTCAAATGATAGTGAATAATAGTGGCTTTGGTGATTGTCTGATGTCCTTTGTGCTAATTCTCCTTGATCAACTTTTGGCTGATTTGTTGATTAAGCTTGGGGTAAAACCTCTCACAACCATCTTCAGTAAGAAAAATGTATGAGTCAGTAGTTGTGCCAGCTTTTTCACAGCACTGAAGCTCAAGGTTTATTTGCTTTTGTCTTTGCCAGGCTTCCAGGGAAAGCTTTTCAAACTGTGTTTGAGCAGTATCCAGACTCCCTCGTCAGAGTGGTGCAGGTAATGTACAACTCTGTACTGTATTTACTTATCACAGTCTAGGATGTGCTGCAACATCCACAATTCTATATAATTCTCATTGAATGTGATTTGAACAAGAGTGGAGTAGTTAAGTCGGACAGTGTACCTTATTCAGAACATTCTTTTCCAGATCATCATGTTGCGTCTTCAACAAGTCACTTTCATGGCGTTACATAACTTCCTGGGTCTCAGTTATGAACTGATTGCTTCTGTAAGTACCGTTTGTAGTGATTGACTTGTGGATTGAGAGAAAGAGTGAGTGACTTATTGATTACTTAATTCACAAGTTTACACCTGTACTTGCCCTGATGAAGTCTAGCACTCCAAATGTTAGTTTACTACTTCCTTAATTAACAGTATTTAAGTTCCCAATACCAACTTGGTTCATTATACAACTTACGTTTTGATTGACTAACTGACTGATTGATTGAAGACGTACTGATTGATTGACTGACTGACCAACTAATTATTCGATTAATTGATTAAATAACTGAGTAATTAACTGGCTTGGGCAACTCACCCAGTCTATTCAGTCGGCACGTAAGTAATTCCTACTTCTGATTGACCAAGCTGTCATGAAGTAATACATAACATCAGTATTTACGTGTGATCATACTGTTCACTCTATATTCGTTTGTGTTCATTTGTTTTGATAGGGAGGGGGTCCGTCCCGTCAGGCGTCCGTATCACATGCTGGCCCATCTAAGTCTGGCCGTAAACTGTCCAATGCAAGTGTGACGGGCGTGCTGAAGAAAGGCAAGATAAACCTCGACCTAGAGAAGGAAACTGGTGACATCAGTAGTGTACTTGTCAGGCCAGATTCAGGAGTGAGTCTGGCCAAGCTCAGCTCTGAAGACAAAGGTAGCGTACTGTGTAGCTCTTGTTTTCTGTAGTCCATATACTGTGTCGCCGCTATAGTTACTGTCGGTAGCAAAACAGGACTGAGAAAGTATTCAGGGTCTGGGAAGCAAGTATCTAATATAGTCGGCTCACATTTCTCACAAGTCTCCCCAATTAGCACGGCAGTGCTAAATACATTGAGACTTAAATCAAGTGATTTATTCATTTATTTTTATTTATTTTCCTCTATTTCACTACCCCTTTTTCTCTGTCTCTTTGCTAACTCTACGGTACAATCCTGCCCAGGTTCTGGGGCTCCACATGAATCAGTCCGCAAGAGTCAGTCAGTTCCCATCCCGGAAAAGAAGGCTCTGCGACGCAGCGTCAGCTTCACGGAACCGGAACACGGATCTAAAGCGGAGCAACCGCTGGGCAGGAACAAGTCCATGATACAAATGTCTTCCTTGTGGAACCCAGATTCAGAGGACGGCCTGGGTAAGAGAAACACCTTGTGCTCGTCTCCAGGCTCTTCTTCTGGCCCTTTCTTTGTCACGCTTCTGTGTGTGTCCAACGCGAACATTGTGAAGTACGCTTGGTTAAAACGTGCACACTTCAATCTGTTATAATGTACACTTCTTCATTTGACAGATTTGGAGGTTTTCTAGGTTGAATTAGTTTTGGCAGTAAAAGTGCGACTCAGGTTTAGGTGATCAGAATTTTTATGAAATGAATGTGCAAACAAAATGTGCAGCTAGTTCTTTATGTTGCCACCTTCCTGCACATTCGGTGCTCTGGCTTCTAACAAACCAATGTAGTTAAATGAAATAGCACTATTGTGCGTAAAAGAAGAGCTGGTATCTGGACTGCACAACTACAGGCTGCTAGGACGACATCATTCCGGTATCTGAACCTTAGGTTAATGTTTGCATTCGTTCTGGTTGTCCAGTTTCTCATACCCCATCGGATTTCTTGGCTGCTTGTGGTCGCGCTCGGGTGGTCGGGATTCCCGAGTCTCCGAGCCGCATGGCATCGTTTGACATCGGCTGTAAGTCGGATCAGAGCGAGCCCGAGGGCAGCCCCGTCTCATTGGATGCCCAGTTCGACTTCCCAGCACCCCCTGCGGCTGAGGTGATATCCAAACATTTTTTGTTGATGAACTCGGACGAAGAAGAGAAATTGTTGAAGGAAGCAGCGAGGGACATAACGGCCGGCCTTGAATTACCAGTAGGTTTCTTTCTCTTGTCGTTTATGATGTTGTTAGTCTGGTTTCTCTTGATTTTGTTGTTGTTGTTGGTGGTGGTGGTGGTGGTGGTGGTGATGATGACGGTTGTCTCTCTCCTCTCTTATTGCAGAATGAATCGTATCTCGACAACATGGTGACGCTGGCCAGCATACCTTTGGGCACGGTTCTCATTGAACAGGGAGACCTGGTACGTACCGATAGTGATAGTTATTAAGAAAAGCGGCCGAATTGGGCCTTGTACCCAAAAAGAATCGTTTCAACCACAATCTCTTTTTAAACTTGCCAATTTTGGGTTCTCGAAAATCAAAAAGTAATTGATAGTCATTGTCCAACACGACTTGTTTGGGAATAAGGTTGTGTTATGTCGCGGCGAGTGAGAAGTCTGACGCGATGAACAACTTGTTTACCTCGGTTTTACATTGAGTAAGAAACTTGAGAACAGTTTGGCGTTAAACTGGCGTTTTGTTTTCAGGAGTGTAACTTGTACTATGTGTTGAAAGGAAGCATAGATGTTCTCCAGAAGGACTCAGACAGCGCACAGGTAAGTCAGCACTGCACAATGCGAGTTTATAAAAAAATTATGGGCGATGTGAGGAGAATTGATCTATCATCAGCTTTCATCCAAGCAAGCTACATGTATCAAATGGCAGAAATTCTCCTTACGTAGTTGTAAGTTGAGGGTCTCGTTTAACGCCGGCTTGTTTATTTGTTTGTTTGTTTGTTTGTTAGCACGTGCTGCTTACTGCCAACGCGGGCGAGTTCCTTGGGAGTCTGTCAGTGGTGACTGGGGAGCCGTCGTTCTTCACGTGCAAAGCTACAACACAGTGTGACGTGGCGATTATCACCAAGTCCAACTTCTACAGGTAAGACAATTATCCACCCCTCCCCCACCCACACACACACACCTACCACACCCTATAGCGAATTGATTTGTCTTGTGTATTTTTCTCAGCCAAGAATAAGAATTAAAACGAAATTGATCTAACGACCAGCAGCTGGCAAGCGCCACGGGGTGTTTTGCTGGAGCATTACGAATATTACAACAGCAATTGACCATTTCCTGTAGTTATTTAACTCGGTCGGAGAAATTCGGGAAAACAACCGTGTGATTTTTTGTATTTTCCTTTTTTGCGTTTGCTACGCTTTCAAAATAGCTCGGCAGCCTTCTCGACCAACCAGGTACAAAAGTAAAACCCGATTGTGGTCTTCTCACGCTAACAAGCAGGTTGTGATCGCGTGTTCTCGCACTGCTGATTGATCTTAAAGATCAAACGCAAATTACCTTGGCTTCTGTGGTTCGTGGAAGCGTTCGTGATTGACCCTGTGTTTACTTTGGTTTTGGTTCTCGACAGTTATCCGAAAACCGCTCGAATTAAACGTTTTGGGGAAACTATACACACAGTGAAACAGTGTTGATTTTTGGGCAATGCAGCACACCGGGTGTGCACTTCTTTTTGTTAAAAACAAAGTAATCACTCGTTCTTCAGGAATTATCAGCACCCTTTCCCCAATAACGCGGCCCCTCTCGTTTACACTGGCTGCGATATTTTAACAATTACGGGTGTCACTTATAAATAATTTATATTATCCTTCGCACGACACGAAAGAAAGGCTTAGGATTTTCATTTTCAAATTTCGAAATATCGTAGGGTAAAACGAATCATAAGCGTCGCCGTGCGACTACACTGGTCGATTTATAGCAACGCCTTTTCGTTGTGCGATTTTGCGTAATAAATATTGCATAAAATTTACTTTTCGCAATTACACCAGCCATTGGAAGATGGACGACAATTACTGCGCCTTTGGGTAATTTGATTGAAAACACAAGTAGGGGTTCGGGCCATGTGTGATTGTCATCCATTATAAATGAGATGCTAAAGTAAGTTGTAAAATGTATGGCTTTTACCAGCTTTTGTATAAAATGGAGTTCCTTTGAACGCTGGTAAACCTTTATTGGAACTATTCGCAGAGTTGTTCATGCGCTGTGTTTTTTTATCTTCTGTTTGGGCCGGCGGAGCATCTTGCTGAGTGATTAACAACAACAAACTAATGCAAAACCATTTTTAAATTCACCTTCCATTTGCTTGATTACAGTCTTGTTTTTTTCATCTCACCATTTTAATAATCATCTCCGCTGAAAGTCGCTCGAATTTTTCTTTTAAATTTGATTAATGGTTTGGCTTATTACTTTTTCATAGCGTGTCATTACAACGTCAGAACTAAATATAGCTCAAACAAGGCTTTTATCAAAAACAAGTTTAAATTTACAACATTACCAGTAGCAGGTGAAACGGTTTGAAATTTTAATATTTAGGATAATTATAGTTATACAGCATGTACCTCTCAGGACGCTACAGTCTCAATGCATGTAGTAGTTTCTAAAAATAAACCGAGTCTGTTTGACAGCTTATGACTTTTACTTGCCATTCAAAAACAGTATAATCTATGCCCTTTCCCTGAAGTCAGTAGGGAAAAGTTTAACGGCCAAGGCGTGTTTTTAATTGCTCACAAATGGACAAACGGACAGGAAAAAAGAAACTCGCAAAATTTAACCCTTTCACTCTCAAGAGTGATCAATTTCAGTTTTCTCCTTCAGTTTCTCACCAGAAATATATCATACAGTAAGGAGAATATAGTATTTGATAGCTGAATCTGTATTTTGGGCTTGGGAGCGAAAGGATCGAGAGGATAATCCAAAAACATCCCGAGGCGGTGATGTTCAATTAAAACTTATTCCTTTAGAGTTTCATGTGAATCTCTTAGAAACTTGTCTTTATCGCGGTTATTCTCACAGTGCAAAGGTGGTTCAGTAAAAACTATATATTTGGAGAAACAGGAGAGTTTAGTGGTGTGTGAATCAGTTAAAGAAGGGCGTTGTCTAGGAGCTGCCATGCATATACCACAGGAAATAGCGGTTTTTTTTATGTTAGTTTTTTTTTTTTTTGTTTTTTTGTTTTTTTTGTTTTTGTTTGTTTGTTTGTTTGTTTTTTTACAATGCTCGTGTACCCAGCATATACAGGAATCGATACGTTATTTATTTATTTATTTTTTTCGGCTTTATAAGTTTATAAGTTCGCATCAACATCAACACCACCACCAGCAGCAGCAGGGGCGGAGGCAAGGTGATTCTTTTGTGATCTAAAAGAGCGCCGAAATGCTTCTTGAAACTCTCTGTTTCTCAACGAATACAACCAAGGATTGACCGCCGAACTAGAGAACGCAAACAACTCTACCCAAAGCCACGTACGTCTAATATTCCACTGCAAGCACTCGCTTGTCGTGAAGCGATGCACGAACGACGTGACTAAACTAGGTAGCCAGGCTACGATGAAGACGCCGATGACTAAGCCAACTGTATACGCCGACTTTCGGTTCCTCTCGGACTCAACAATCATTTCTGTGTTCGTGTCCGAAGTGATCTTTCGACTCTGCTCCTTGGCTGCTTTGGAGATGTGGAAGTAGCAGAAGGCGATGACAGCAAGTGGGAACAGGAATGTAATAATTGTGAGCGACAACCAGAGGCGAGGAAGATTGGACGTATCCGTGACGAAGAGTCTTGTAGAACCGCACGCGAACGACGCCAGCCAAACGAATGCTATAACGGCACGGCATCTGTTCAGAGTCACAAGTTGACGGTAGCGAAAAACGGTCGTAACAGCGATGTAGCGATCAAAGGTCACTGCTGTAAGACTAAACGTGGTGGTGACGCAGGTCTGAAGCCAGAGAAAGTCGATGGTTTTCTTGAAAGGGTGTTCGTATGGGTACCGTCTGAGTACGCACCGCGCGATCCACAGTGGATCGATGATTACTCCAACCTGAAGGTCGGCTATTGCCAGCGAAGCTAGCAGGTAGTTCGAAATGTTGCGTTGCGATGGCGCCTTGTACAGCACCCAAAGAAATGCTACGTTACCACAGACGGACGCCACGCCAGAAACGGCGTAGAAAACGGCCAACAGAGATGCTGAGACTGAATCTAACTCCCCCGTGCAATCACCGGACATTTTTTCGTTAGAAAACGTACCTTGTCAAAGGTGATGAAGTAAAGTGGATTAAACTAAAGTTCAATCTGTGAGGTCGAGGTTCAGTTCTTGTAGACGTTGGTGCTTAGGCCGGTAAGGGTGGATTGGCGAGACGATCTGCGGGTGCCACTGCTTTGCGCTCTCGAAGAAAGCCACTCAAACCTGTTCCTTCGAGAAGTGGTTGTTTTCTTGTAAGGCAGCCGGCACTGAATGAAGCACTAACACATGCTCAAGTACTCATAAAACTTTCATGTGCTCATTTATTATTGTGCGAATCCTGCACGTACGGAAGTGACGTTTGTGTTTTTGTGGCTTTCAATATTTTCTCACATCCTGTAGTTAGTTAAAAGCCACTCAGTTCATCGCTTATGTCATTTCCAGAAGTTTGTTTTTCCTCGTGTCCACGTGCGACGAGTGATTAAAAAGTCATTTGCAGTCGTCAATATCCAAATGTTTTCCGAAGCTATTTAGGTCTACGAGGCAGCTCCATTCTTCATAAGAAGCGCAGCGAAAGCAAGCAAAATGAAGTACAATGCAATTATCAGGCATTCTCGCGCGCAAATGACAAAACCTTTTTGCACGAGCGATAGTTCTCACGAGTGATAAAAATATAAAATTCTCGGCTCACCACAGAATTATGCTTTATATTGATTATGTTTTTATCTTGAACGACAATGATAATTCACCTTGTGATTAATTGTTTAGCTCAATGAAAATGAATACAGAAAATGAGACCACCAGTGTGTGAACAGGTGGTGAGAGGAATTAAAGAATAACTTTGAGAGAGAGGGACTGATTAACTCTTCACTGTCTTTTTGCTCTCTTTTTTATATTGCAGCATTATGCAGCAGTGGCCTCGCGTCGTTCTTAATGTGGCGCACTCCTTGGTCAAATACCTCTCGCCCTTCCTGCGGCAAATTGATTACGCTCTCGATTGGATGCACGTGGAGGCTGGAAGAGCTGTCTACAGGTAATGTTCAATCCGCTTTCTCGTTTCGTGATTGTGTCGTATCGTGATCGTGTCGTGTCGTGTCGTGTCGTGAACTTGTCGTACCGTAATCGTGTCGTGTCGCGGCACGTCATGTGCTGTGGTGCGATTTTTCTTTTATTTTTGGGCATAGAGGAGGGTGACTTATTCTCTCATCTCTCCGAGTTTTTCTTTTCTTTCTGCGTGAACTGGTATCTGTTTGAGTGTCTTTCTCGGTTTCTATTGTCGGCTGTTTTTGTTTCTGTCGTTTTGTTTCTGTCTCCAGTACACATATCCACACACTCATCCTCCGTCATTTTGCAGACAAGGCGAGCAGTCCGACTGCATCTACATCGTGCTGAACGGCCGGCTCCGTTCGGTGGTGACGCTCAGCGACGGCAAAAAAGAGTTGGTCAACGAGTCTGGTCGGGGCGAGCTTGTGGGAGTGGTGAGTGGAGCTTGAACAAAATTGCGCAGAATATACGAGACGATGGGCTGTTTGGGTTAGGGTTGCGCATGCATTCAAGTCTGACGGGCCGCAAATTTCATCATCAGAGTTGTTTGGCGTGGTCACGAGGAATTGTCGTAGAAAAAAACGGTGCTAAAGCTGCATCGACCTCGAGAACGAAAGTAACGTGATGGCTAAGCTTGCAGTCGCATGTAACCTTGAGAGAACAGTGTAGTCTGAACTCCGGTCTGGCGTCTGCGCTCTTCAAGTGCTGACATTTAAATGATCTAAATTCGATTTGATCTGAGAACGGGTTGTTTATATTTAAATCCGACTCACGGATGTGAAGGTGTTGAATTTCCCAGCGTTTTGGAGCTATTATCTGTTGGACGGGTTTTATTTTGGCGAGTCACTTGAGCGTTAGTTTGTGCCTTTTTTTTTGCTAGGTTGAAGTCCTGACTCAATCACCGCGAGCGACAACTGTACACGCCATCAGGTGAAGTTTGATTCAAGGTTTCGCTTTTCCCTTCCCTGTCGTTTCTTCTGCCTCTGGCTCCACCCCCTCAAATGTTTTCATTACTTTTTGTTCGTTATCTTGTTCTTGTCTCTGACCCGGTCCTTACTTTAACTCTTTTCTTTAGTTGTTCCTTTTGTACCTGTCATTGCTCTTGTTTTTGTTCTTGGTTTGTGCTCCACCACTACAAACAACCGCAGCCACGACTGGTCCAAGGCCTACCTTCTCTGACCTCATTGTTCCTTTGTCTTGGCCACTTGTGCAAGCTGACCCACACTCACCGTTTTCTATCTTTACAGAGACACAGAACTCGCTCTTCTCCCGGAGGGACTTTTAAACACCATCAAGCGACACTTTCCACAGGTACCACATTTTATCCAAGCTTTGGGCAAATTAATTTTTTTAGTTTTTGTATCTTTCTTTTTATTCCTGGAAGTATTTGTTTCGACCACTCGCTCATTCACCCCTCGCTCGCTTACTACATTGGTTTGCGTTTGCTTTCGCTTTATTTCGCTGCAGGTTGTGTCACATCTCATCCGTGTTCTGGGCGAGAGGCTTCTGGGACACTACACGCGTGGAAACACGCGTGGAAACTCGCGCACGCAGGCGTTGTGTGGTAAGCTGTTTAGATTAAATGAATCTCTTTGCACACCTAGCCTGCACTGTAAACAGTGCCTCCTTTTCTGACCAAAGATCGTAGTGCAGGCTTCACTCGGGCATAAGATCTTTGGTTAGAAAAGGGGGCGCTGTTTACTGTCTACGCCAAGCCACGAAAACTACATTTCTTATACTGGGTTCAGTTGTCAAAGCGTTACTTCCGGATTTAGGCGAATATTTAGTTTTAATCTACAAGCCTGAAGACATAAATGTACTTCTCGACGGAGTTTACTTGAAAAGGTTTAAGCTGAAGCAAGTTCTGTAGCGAAGAAGTCGTTTTGTTTGCGAAAGGTTTTCAACTTCATGCTCAAAATGACAACAGAGTTTAGAAATAGACAAGGCAAGAAGAAATAGACATGGCGGCGACGCGTGCGAGAAGTCTCGGTTTAATAGTGAAATCACTCACAATCAGAACCCCTGAAAGCTTGCAAATGGCAATTTGGAGTGCTCCGAAGTGCCACCGATCACAAAAACCAATGTATATGCAGTTTATTTGCCCCGATGCATCGAAATCCGTCAACGGGTCTATACGCGCACGTTTGTCGTTGTGTTAATCGAGCTTTATCTCTCAACAGAGAATCCTCGTCCGGTAGAAGGTAACCTGGGTACAGTGGCGCTCATCCCGGCGTCGGACAGCGTTCCTTTGTCGAACTTCGCGTTTGAGTTGAGTCTGGCCCTCAACTGCATTGGTACGTCCCTCTGCATACAACACCTTGTGGCATTCGGTGACATCCTACATGAACTTATAATGACGATTTTTTTTTTTTTTTTTTTTTTTTTTCTATTGAAACAGGGCCGACCTTGCGTTTGACGAGTTCGTTGATTCGATCCAAGCTTGGTTCTTCTGCTCTGGACAGGTTCGTTAACTCTTTCACTCCTAAGGGAGATCAACTTGGTTTTTGATTGCTTGCTTAGATGAGAGCTGATCAATTCTCACTACATCACTCATACATTATTTTCTAAAACAGTTAGGAGAATCTGTACTTTGAGCTCGAGAGTGAAAGGGTTTACGCAAAGAGTAACTAAAGAAACTTGATTGTCAGCTCTGCCTCTTTGTTATGATCGCATTGATTATTTCTCATTATTTCCCTGGCGCAGCATGAACGAGTACCGCCTGTCCAGCTGGCTGGGTCAACAAGAGGATATTCACCGCATTGTGTTGTATCAGGCCGACTCCTTCATGTCGGCATGGACCAAGCGCTGTATCAGACAGGTGAGATGCACGCGGCCTCACGAACACAAAAACACACAATCGCAAGCACAAGATAGATGCGCCCATGAAAACGAGCGACGCAAGTGCAAGCTATCCTCGAGCCCTTTCTGCTGTGAAATAAGAACTCTGGTGCATTTGCTTTTGCCTGCTCGTGAAAACCAAGTTTTGTCGCGCCAAGAGAAGACTATACATCACACTATCTTTGGAGTTGTTTGGCTGTGTGTTTGAGAGGGCAAATGTGAGGCGGCTTGATCAAGCCCTTGTATCTCATGGGTGTCGTGGGGTTGCGGGGTCCTCTGCATCGTGTCAACGAGAGTTAACTTTGTGTAATATTGTCCTTTTTAGGCGGATTACATCCTAATCGTTGCTGTGGCAGACGAGAGTCCAGTTGTCAATCAGGTCAGACATGACTGGATTTTTTATGGAAGAGAAAGATTAAATGCACGATCGTATTGGCTCCTTTGGCGCTATTCTAGAGTACAAAAGCCAAATATAATGGATAATCGTATTGATGAAACGCGCGATTTAACTGGCTTTCCTTTTAAGACTGGTAACTCGCTATTTTAATGGCTACACGAACACAGTAGTAGCATGTGTCGTTAGACGAAGGCAGAGGTATTGTTGTGTTCTGCGAGGCTGGTGGACAACAGATACTCTGCTATGTGACATTTTCGCCCTGTTTTAGGGTACTCCTTTCGTTGTTTGTTTGTTCATTTATCTATCTATCTATCTATCTATCTATCGATCTATCTGTTTTTTTTTTTTTTATTTGTCTGTTTGTTTATTTGTTTGTCTTTTCACAGTTGGAGACGCAGCTAGAGAACGCGCAAGTTCGTTCTCAGAAGGAGCTGGTGCTGCTGCACAGAGCGGAAAACGGGGCGCGCATCACACACACCGTGGATTGGCTGAACGCCAGGGGCTGGATCAGCTCACATCACCACGTGAGTAGAAAACAAATTCTCCCAACTGTTCATAGAGAATATGTACGAGTGATGTGGTGAGAATTGACAGTTGTTGCTGTTGTCGTGTTTGCTTAGCTCTACTGTGATTTTTGTGCATGGGAGACGTTCATAAAGAAAGAACTCTCTTTGATCTGCCCCTCTTTGACGCACTTGATGAGTTGTCTGTTGTTGTTGTTGTTGTGGTTATTATTGTTGTTCTTGTCACCTTGTGATGTGATGTGATGTGATAATACTTTTGAAGATTTGTAAAACGAACACATTTGCGATCCGTAGGTTCGATGTTCCAAGAAGATCTTCAGTCGGCGACTTTTGGCCGAAAAGGTTTGTGATTAATGTTTGTTTCGTGGAATTGCTGCACGTTTTGGCTCCTGACAAACCTATTTATTTCCCTTTTTCTCTCATCATTCAGTTTGCGCGCACAATAGATGACTACCCCCTCCCGGCAAGGTAACTATCCTGGCTTGACTTTCCTGGATTATCCAGACTTTAATCATTCTTAATGTGGTTTTGCATATTATTCTGAATGGTGTCCACTCAATGCTTCTGTTTTTGTTTTTGCTGTTGTTGTTTGTTTGTTTGTTTGTTTGTTTGTTTGTTTATTTTATTTTGATTTTATTTAGGAATTCAGATTTTGCTCGCTTGGCCCGCCGTTTGACAGGAACCTCCATAGGGCTGGTGTTGGGAGGCGGAGGAGCGAGGTGAGTTTCACAAAAAAATTAAATTAAATTAAATTAAAAAGTATCCGTTAATCAACAACAAAAAGGCTGCTATCAGAACGTACTCATTTAGAACTTTAGTTTGAGTAGTCGCACTTGACAGCTTAGGAGTTGAAAGTGAACACGCTGCTATCAGAATGTACTCATTTAGAACTTTAGTTTGAGTAGTCACACTTGACAGCTTAGGAGTTGAAAGTGAACACACTGTTATTAGAATGTACTCATTCAGCATGGGAGTTGGAAGTGAACACTGCTATTAGAATGTACTTATTGAGAGCTTTCGTTTCGAGTGGTTAGTCACATGTTGTCGTTGTTATACGCAGGGGTCTCTCCCACGTCGGGGTAATCAAAGCTCTTGAGGAAGGAGGTAAGTTTAGTTCTGCAGTAAAGTGCTCCAAGAAAACTTAAACTTACACGAAGCACTACATTGTAATGATAAGGATTGAAATTTAATATGTAGGCCATCTTCCATGTGGATATGATCTAATGCTTCACAGTTGGCATGTGAGATCGAACCGCCGAAAATATTGATGTGTTCATACAAGTGATTATAATGAAGTCGGACTCGTTTAATTGCAGACCAACTCAGACTCCACACAACTCTCTTATCAATCTATCGGATGGATTTATTTTAGCAAACACTGAGTTTTCACCCTGCGGGACCTTGCCGAAAGCAATAGATTATTCATCCATGGTGGAATGATAAGTCATTAATAAACGTAAAACACCTCTACCTTTATTAACCCGGCGCTTCCCATCATGCGTTGCAGGCATTCCTATCGACATGGTGGGTGGGACCAGCATGGGCTCCTTCGTTGGAGCAGCGTTGGCCATAACTGGTGATGTCACGAGGACGTGCGAGATAGTGCACGATTGGTCCTGGGTAAGAAAGCTAGTCACAACAAAGTGACTTAAAAATCCTTCCGCTGTCACTGCTCTAAAGTTGTCTGTTAGAAATGGCTGTACTGAGACGTATAGGCTGTCACGGTTTTCGCTTCGATTGACCCTGCATTTGTAAAACTTGTGTGAACAGTTCTCGGCACTGAACAGCAGTCCTCGTTATGTTCTTCAAAGCTCAAGCACTCAGGAGTGCGGTCTCTTTGTCCACAGGATATGACGTCAATATTCAAGAAACTGGTGGATCTGACTTACCCCTTCACTTCCATGTTTTCTGGTGAGACCCGGTTCTCGATGTTGTGATGTGTTTTTTTTTTTTTTTTTTTGATCAAGTGTCACCTCGTTCTCATGCAGGAAGTGGCTTCAACGCAGGCATTCGGAGCTCTCTCGGAGAAAGACAGATCGAGGTATTCTTGTTTTCTCCCTAAAATTATGTGCAGCCATCAGACATGGGGAACGGTTGAGCCAAGAGACGATGTCGTAAAAGACTGTGTTGGCCAATACACTTATGCCTGTCTCGTCTGTCCAATCCATTCAAACCACTTGTCCTCCCGCCCATAAATCCCCCCCCCCCCCCCCCAAAAAAAAAAAAAAAAAAAAAGGCCAACGCAACTGCAACTTTCAATCTCTCTCACAGGACTTACTTCTGCCTTACTTCTGCATCACTACGGACATCACATCTTCCAGAATGAGAATTCACACGGACGGTAAGCGGAGAGAAGAAGTGTGACTTATAGATAGGACTTCGGTGTGGTAACATCTCAGACTAGACTCGAGTTTCTGGTGTTGTTGTGTTTGTTCTCAGGTTTCTTGTTGAGTTGCTGTCGTTGTTTCCTGTTTCCTCGGATTCTCGTTGAGGTTCCGTCGTTTTGTCTGTCCTCAGTTTCCCTGTTTAGTTTCTATCGTTGCATTTTGTCTTCAGGTTCCTTGTGGAGATACGTCCGTGCCAGCATGTCTCTCTCGGGATACCTTCCTCCATTATGTGACCCAAAAGACGGACATCTTTTGCTTGATGGCGGCTACGTCAATAATCTGCCTGGTGAGTTGCGGCACGACTTTTATGCGTCTTTTCTGCTTCCCTATTTGTTGTTGCATTGTCTGTTTGTTTATTTTGTCCTCAGCCGATGTTATGAAGAACATGGGAGCGAAGACGATCATCGCAGTCGACGTGGGGTCAGAGGATTCCGGAGAAATGACGAACTACGGCGACGACTTGTCGGGATGGTGGCTGCTCTGGAACAAGTGGAATCCTTTTGCAGAGACAGTCAGGGTAAGATGTGGACTCCTTAAGGAGCAGTGCGGGGTCGCCCGCCTTGCGTGCAGGAGTATGTTTTACTTGCAATTAAACATATCAGAGCAAGTAGCGAACGCTTTAAATTGACAGCCCAAACACTCTTGCAGCCCTCATCGACCTTACGTTGGTACAGGTCATGCATTTACCGAGTGTGATTTGTTTAGGTGCCGGACATGGCTGAGGTTCAGTCCCGCTTGGCCTACGTTTCTTGCGTTCAGCAGTTGGAGGAAGTGAAAGAATGTAGTTATTGCGAATACGTACGACCGCCAATCGAAAGGTGAGCTAACGTCTGTACAGTTCAGTCTCACACATGGGTCTCTTTTACTGCTTTTGACAATTCAGACGAGTTACATGTGTTTTTGTTGTTGATAATGTTGTTTTTGGTATAAATATTGGTGTTACTATGAGCTCAGGAGTATAAGCTGGTCTGGGTGAGAGTGATTGTTGTTGGTGACTGAGTTTTTTTTTTTTTTTTTTTTTTTTTTTTTTAATGTTGATTGTTTGTTTGATTTTTCAAGATTCAAGACGCTAGACTTTGGAAAGTTCGAAGAAATAATGGTAAGTGGTTCAAAGAAATACCTGTATCAACCCTTTCACTGAGTGGCAAAAGCGAATTTCACCCTACCCAGATAACTTCCAAGTCTAGTTGAATTGAACCTTAAGGTGTGGCTGCTCAAGTGAATACTCTATACGAATACATTGTAATAACAGTGTTTATGTTCTTGATCAGAGTTTAATTTGTGCATCTTTACTCGTTACTTTAGGTACATGCAGCCTTGTCAGTGAAAGGATTCTAATAAAGCTTGCTGATTTTTGAACAGTTTTCTTTTAATTAACTGAGCGTTTTTGCTTTAGGATGTCGGCTATCGCCACGCAAAGATTGTGTTCAAGAGTTGGTCCCAGGGCGACCGACCGCCGGAGGTTTTAAAAGACAATATCAGCCGTAAGGTGCGAGAAATGTCCCTTGCTAGTGCATCTGTGTCTGTAACTTAATGTCTTGTCACGATGTGGGGAGGCAGGGACGTGCGCTTGAACTTTTCAGGAATTACGCCATTTTACGATTTGCGGCCGTACGCTGGTTAGATTTACTTTGCAACTGATTGTTCTCTTTGTCATCGTTGTTGTCAAAACAGCAAAGTCAACTGGGCTTCACAGACTTGGCCGAGAGGATTTCGCGGATTGACCAACCCATCCTGAGCTCTCACTTTGACTGGGGCCCGAGTTCTTACGTGGACGGACTCTTCAGCGGCGGCGCGGCCGAGTCACGCCACATGTTTCTACTGTCTGAAGACGAGGATGAAGACAGACCAATCCGCTACAGGCCGCGCACCGGCTCGCTCTCAGAACACGAGGACCTGTTGGCCCTTAAGGCCCAGGCCCGCGCGATCCAGCAGTTGGAGGAGAGGAATACGCCTATGAGTGGGGACGAGGCCGGATATGACGTAAGTGCTGTCGTCTTCAATCCGGTGTTCCCGGATATGTTTTGCTACTTGTGGGAATCAGGGGTACATTCTTTTTGTACTGTTGCGTCTATTCCGATTCCAGAATAGGAAAAACAGAATATGACCAGTTTCCGAAAGAACAGACTTTTGCGCTATTCCGAAAAAAGAACAGCTGACGCGACAAAAATGGACGATTACAGGCTATTTCGTTCATTCTGCAAGCGTCAGCAGAATGGGCAGAATACTATTCCGTTCATTCCGAAATCAGACTAGGTCCCAAAAGAACACGATTATCGTTTATTCCGGAATAGTCTCAAGAGAACGCGCCCCAGGTGAACAGATTAACGAGAAAAGGGTTTTCACTGATCTATGTTTTTATTTGGTTTTGCAGTCTGATGATACTCACTTGAGAAGACGAGTAGGGCAGCTCATAAGAGGCACGTCAGAACCATAATCCGATCTTGTGTTACACTGCTACATACAGGTGTGCGTGTGTGTGTAAACGCGTGTATATGCTATGCGTGCACGAACATTTGAACCCTTTCACTCCCAAGATCAAACTGCAGTTTCTCCCAACCTTTTCAGAAGATATTGTATGAGTGATGTAGTGGGAATTGATAGTTTAATCGTCTTTCATTTGAGCAAGTTATCGAAAGTCAAGTTCTCCTTACTGTCTTATATATCTCTGGTGAGAAACTGAAGGAGAAAACTGAAGTTGAATACGTTTTACGGCAGGTAGTGGGTTTTGCGCGGTAATACGTTTAATAACTGTGACGATAACGTTGCAAATGGCTCATGAATTGCCTTCTTGATTCGTTGTACACTTGGGCACAAGCTGACAGCAATAAGAAACATGCGTTCTGTATTACATCACATCGCTTGACATTCAAGCGTTGGATTTTCACTGGTATTTGTAAATCTATTTCACTCTCCTTGTGATTTCAGAGGTGGCGATTCTAGATCTTTTACGGGCCGCTTATAATTTATCGTTGGTTTTTATTTATCTAAAATTTGCAGTAATAGCACCGATGTAAGAATGATGTGTTAAAGATAAATTACTTCCACCGTTCTGTGCTATATATTCCATTGGGTGGGGTTAGAAGCAGTCCATGAACACAATCAATATTCTCTTGATTCAGCCTTTCTCTCCCCAGCTCAGAAGGCAAATTCTCCCAACCATAAAACAAGAAAATGTATAAGTGATAAAATGAGAATTGGTTTCTCAATCAGCTGAAGGTATCAAGTGCCAAGTTTTCCATAATTTATCTATGATGAGAGACTGAGAAAATCGAAGTTGATAACTCTTTAATTTTTTGTGCTGGGTGATGCTCTCTTTTTGATACAACAACTTGATGCTGGTCATATTTTAATACGGTACAAATTAAAGCTTCACCAGGAGGATCAGAGTCGCTTTCTCATAAGTTACACCATACATTAATGGCGGGTTTTCAACAGTGATTGTGTTCTTTAGTTTTATAATAAAATCGTTGCAAAATATTGTTGTCTGTTTCTAACATTTCAGATTTCATTTCAGACTCATCAAACTTATCTTGGTAGGTAGGCATTCCGTGACAAGTTAGACGAAGGGGACGCTCCTCCCCCACCCCCGTCCCCTTCGTCACATTTTTGTCACAACTAACTTTATTGGTACAGAACGCCCTGCATTGCAGGCTAAACCGAAGCGGAGCGGGGAGCGCAGTGAACAGGAGCTGCTGGGCGTCGCACAAAGAAAGCACACGAACTACTCCGCAGTTATATGCTCTGATGAACTGGCGAACTGCACACAACACACAATATGGTATCAGACTACAAAGGTTAACGAACGAATGACATTTTTTCGCTTGCTTACTATTATATAAAGGTTGACCTGCATTAAGGATACCGCAAGACGATTTTATTGCGGGCGCGCGAAAGCATACGCGCGTACTAAATATAGCGCCCGCGATACAGTCGTTCTGCAGTCTCCTTCATGTAGGTCAATAATAAGGTTTTACATAAGGAAAAATCGGACTGCAACAGAAAGCCGTGAACAAATGAAAGCAAAGTGAATTCCTCTGCGCCCTATGACGAGTTAGTGCCGAAAATCCAAGTACAGTACTGTACAAAAGTAGTGGCAGCGAAATTCAACGAAAAAGAGCGAAAATTGGCTAAAAAGAGCGAAATTTCGACTAAAGAAGTGCATATTGTGTTGACAGCTGCTGTTTCGTTCGGCTCGACTCAACGCAGCTGATGAGCCAATATACACACGTCTTGTCCTTCTGCGTGCATGCAACTTTCCGTATGTGCGTGCGCTAATTCTGTAGTAACCAAATACTATTCGACCACGTAAGTCTTGTACGGATCGTTAGATAAATTTAAAAGTTGTAAGAACTTACGACTTCGCTCGTGAAAACATTACACACTCGTACGGAGATCGACAATTCCATTTATGAGTCGTTACGAGCCGTGGTATTATTGGACAACCCTCTGGATAATGGCCGGAAAAGCCGATGAAAAGTTGTTCGCTTACTTGAGCACATTACAGAGTAAACCTTCTGTTGTCATAGGAACGGGGTAAGTCACGTTCTCGAGATAGAGACACGTGCGTCCATACGGCCAGGTTGAGCAAGCGGCCGCAAAGACTACGATTATAACCTTTATACTTGATGAAATCAGTCGAGAGTGCATCGAAAATGTACAGATGCAGATTACAAAAGACTGCGTGTTTCCTGCGATGTAAACAACTTAAAATATGACAATGGCGGAACAATGGCACTACGTCACACTTGCAGGGCCAAGCCCAGAACTCCTGCCAGCAAACATGCGCTTGATCACGTTTTCGAGAAAGAGCAGTTTCAAAGATGGAGAGTTTGTGTGGACTAGTTTTCGCCCTGCTTATGATCGTTCCTGTGGCATCGGCAAACTGCACGGATGACCAAATCCAAAAATACTTTACGTCCTCTGCACCTCCATGGAGTAACTATCATCGAATATCACAGGCCGTGTATCCTCCAACTCAGCTGCCGTCTCTGTTGATCAAAATCCAAGTGAAGTTCGTCAATGAATCTTCCCCCACCATATACTCGACTGATGCTTGTGATTTGGGTCCAAGTGAGGGCGATCAGAACTACACGTGGAGTATGTCGTGTCTGTACGTGAGCGGAGGATATATCAGTCTATTCACCATGAGAGTGTTCTCCTTGGGAACGATTTGGCCAGAAAGAAGACAGGCCGAGTTGTGTGTTAAGCTGCCGCAGAAATGTCGCCGTGACTTAGAAAAGGAAGGAAAGATGGAGCACTACCTAGCCAAGGTAAGGGCAAGCGCCAGATAGAACAGAAAGTTGTGAACCAAGGAAATTTAGGACATTTACACTAGACCCCGAGGAAGTTCCTATAGTTTCGGAGAGAGTGATTAATATTCAACAGCTAGTCCACTTGTTGTGTGTGTCTGTGTCTGTGTGTGTCTGTGTGTGTGTTTGCGTACGCGTGGAACTTTTGTTATGGCATTTGCCATGACGAGCTTTACTTCTTCAGGAATCTGCTGGTGTTACTAAAGCACGAAACAACTAAAGGTGCGGACACACAGACGTGCAGCATTGCATGCAATCTTGCACGCAACAACAAAATTGAACCGTGTGTCCACCCTCAAAATTGTTGCGCGCATTATTGCAGAAGTAGAGGCGAGTTCTACTTCAGTAACATTTCACGCGACAATTGCAGTGTGTGTCCACCGAACGAAAACTACAAGAGGGTTTGCACGGCGGCCATGTTGGATGGCAGGAACAATAAAATATTTTTCCATAATTTCTTTCCCAGAGGAATTGAATTCTATTGTTCCTGCCACCCAACATGGCCGCCGCGCAAACCATCTGTTGCACGCAATATTGCGTGCAATGTTGTACCGTTCTCATGTGTAACTAAATAACAGCAGTAATTAATACCGATGATTACAGCGAAACAACGAATTTTGTTCGTGCGAATTCTGGCGCTCTTGTTGATCACGGCGTTGTGACTCTTGTTCGCTTTCCACCGTCTGAACTCTATTTTTCAGAGAGAGCGTTCTGTTTATTTGTTATTCACCGTCACAGTGGGGCGTGATGGAATGATGTCAGTTGGGATTGACTCAATTTTAAAAACTTTAGTCTCTTCAATCCACTGTAGTATGTTTTTGTCAGGGTAAGTTGGGAACGAAAAAATCGTATTTCACTTCGGCTTCTACCAGTCTATTACCATTCAGATTGCGCCATGACTCAGTGCATTAGAATGCCACCGGAAATGCTAGAATAGCGACGTTCAAACCAAAGTCACTAACCCTGCCCGAGCGGGACTGAGGACGAGACAATCGTATCAGAGTCCCTCTCCCCCTCAACTTTTCGCATGGTCATCGTACGGTCAAAGAATGCCTTTTTTCATTATAATATCCAGTGTGTGTGTGTGTGTGTGTGTGTGTGTGTGTGTGTGTGTGTGATGACAAACTAGTTTGCGTCGCTAAATAAATATCCGGTGTCCGGTTTAGGAGGTATTTCGAGCCAAAAGGTTGAAAAAATATGTCCGCTGTCTGCCTCAGAGAAGTGTCAGCCTTAAATAGAGTTCAATTACTGAGAAAAAGTGAAATTCGGCAGAGACCAAATCTGCTGTCCGCGTTAAAGAGGTGTTCACTTAGAGAGAGTTGACTGCAGCTTCCAACATATCAACGAAATCCGACACTCACGAATTCTTACAAAATAATCAGTCATAATGTAGTGATCACTGGCCAGGGTCACCGGCTTGGGCCTGTTTCATGGACGAAGGGTGACCCTCCTAGAAGAGTGAGAAGATAGCCCCCCCCCCCCCCCCCCTCCCTCCCCCTTTACATGCCAAGCGCTATCCCTAGGGCTATCTCGCAAAGAGTCTGAAAGGCATCGCGCGGCCGCGAGATTTGAGATAGTAGCAGTGTAACCTTTACTTGAGCGTTTACATGGCCAAAAGTTGTCCCTGCTGGGAGGGTTTATCCTAGCAAGGAGATAGAGTGACCCTCTTCCTAGGGTCACCCAACCTATTATGTAAACGCGATGCAAAGAATTTTAATAGAGGAGGGTGACACTTCTAGGAGGGTCTCCTTCCATGTAAGCAGGGCCTTACTTGTTTTCTTTCTTTTTTTTTTTTTGCTTGATCAGTTACAGAGTGTAGCCGTCACACCAACTGCGCCGGACCCAAGTCATAACACTGTCAAGTGTGTCACTAAGGGCCACGGTAAAGACTCTTGTACTGGGCCTTTTAAAGCAGCTTTATGCGGAGTATGTTGGAGTCTCTTGATTGCCGCCATGTACTTCGCTTTTCTTCCAAGTACAATTATATGGAAATATCTCAAAGATGAAGCACCCAAAATTGACGACGTTGCGAAAGGAGGGCGTAAGAAAGCAAAAGCAGTGGAGAGAGCTGCCTTTGCAACAAGAACTGCATTGGATAAGCTAAAAACGTTGGTTCCTAAGTCTCGAGTCCCCACACCTACATCGGAAGAGCTAAACACACCTGCTGAGGATATGTCTCCCACATCTTCAATTGGTGAACAGCTCGTAAGTATACATGCTGAGTCTGGGGCCCCCACATCTTCACCTGAAGAGGTAAACATGAATGCTGAGAATGTAAACATACATGTAACAGCAGTAGAAAAGATGGTAAAAGCGGCAGTAAAAGCGGCAGACGAAGCAATTCAAACACAAGAAAGCAATAAAATAGCAGAAGCAGCAAGAAAAATAGAAGCCGCGGAAAAAGCAGCTAAAGACGTAATGACAGCAACAGAAAAAGCGGCCATAGCAGAAGCAATTAAAGTAGCAGCAACATTAGTAAGAGCAGCGAAAGTAGCAGCAGCAGAAGTAACTGCCACAGAAACAGTATTCGCAATGGTAGAAGCAGGAATAATTTGGATGTTGATCTTCACAGTTGTTGATTTGGGTTTAACAGCCGCAGCATTTTGCTTTTTCAACGATGACTTTTGTTTGATTCTGTATATTCTGCCATACCTTTTGGGCTTTATTGAACTATGCCGCTGTAGGCAATCATTCAGATATGTTATAGTTTTTCCATCGGTGTTTATGTTAACTCACCATCTCCTGTGGATTTTCTTAGGCATTCTTTCTGAGCCATTTTGGGCAATTCCAGTATTTGTAATCATCAGTTCTGTATCGTTTAGTTTGTTTTATCTCGTTTATAAAATTCGCAAAGCACGCGACTTTAACTTGCGTATAAGCATTTTATATACGAGCCTCATATATACGGAGTCTTTTAATCTTTTCATTTCTTTTCTCTGTTTTTGTTTGATCATTTTTTATGTCGCACTGGTCGGACAGGCTTCATACACCGATAATTTCATTGCAACTTTTGCCCAAAGTATGTTGGTTTTTGCTATCACAGTTTGGTTAAAGTTTATAAAAACTGGCCAATGAAAGCCGGGAAAAATTGAAGTAGCGTTGACTTGCCGAACAAATTTCACAGTGTAGCAGGTCATTCACGTATAATTCAACATCCGTAATATATTAGGGTTATAGTGGTGCGTTGTCCGTCGTACTGACTTAGAGGTCAACATCAACCTCGTTCCCAGGCTCTTTCATCTCCCAGAGCCGCTTGTCAATCAGCAGCGACCGAGACAACAGCTCCTATTAGTAAAAAACCAAAAATGTCCAAATTTTGTTTTTCCTTGTACTTGAATACCACGCAAAACAAGATAATGTTGCCTCACCAATTTTGCCATCACATAAACATTCATTTTGAGTACAATTTGAGTAAAATCCAAGAACAATCTTCAAAGTAAAAAATTGAATATGCTTGGTGGACAGCCATGCGTCGCATTACACCGCGAAATTCAAAATGTATTTTGGCAGCCAAGAGAAAAATTTCGTTTCAAACCCTTCCGTCCAGGAATCCACATTAAAGTTGCCCGTATGTGTCTAATTTTAGGTATACTTTTAGTTGCTGCAGAGAAATTTCATGGACAGAGCGACTTCTGAACGCTGTGGACGCACGTGCGATTCAACAAACATTATGCAAATTTGATGTCGAAAGAGGCGGCCAACGGCCTTTTACAGCGCACCTTCGTGTTTAAATGCATCTTTTCACCCTTCCGAAGGAGCCTTGACTCTCGAAATTACCTTTTTGAAAGCTCTGAAGTTGTCGAGGCGTCTTTCGCATGGTCTGCAGATTAAATGCGGCAAACCTTCGCTCTGTGGCAACGAGCTGCTGTAAAACTCTTTCGCTGTTTCGAGAAGTGCCTTATTAGCTCAGTTTTCCGCATACGTTTTTGCAGTGGTCTCCCACAGAACTACAAGGCCTGCAACAACTTGACTTGTTGTTCAGACGCAGCGTAAACTACATGGGAGGTGTTACATTTTTATATCCAAATTTTTCTTTCCCCAGTAGACAAAGTAAAGTAAATTTCCGACTTAACGGCCCCTCCCTGGGTTTCCTTTTTTGCAACCGGCCAGATTCTGGCCGACACGTGACCAGCCTGAACCAGGGTCTTTCTTCGGGGGCGGGGCCCGGGAGATGAAAGAGCCTGGGAACGAGGTTGAGGTCAACATCAGTTTTTTTTAGCGACATCAGAAGAAGAAATTGCCGATTTTGTGATGCGAAGTCCACTAAAAAAATTAGAAGAAACGAGACCAGCAACGACAATTCAGCTGTTCTTCGGTGGCCTTTCCCGGTTAACGTTTCGACACGGTTCAGTTGGACACCGCAGAAACACGTTGATGACGTCACTTTCGTTGGTCATGCAGCGTTCGCTTTCATTGTGCAACTCGACGTGAAATTTCATCTCGTGTACAAGTCCCGTTTTTCTTGTGCACAAAACTTATGCTATAGAAAATGAATTGCCCGAACCCTTTAGTTGAGTATCGAATCTCAGTATTGAGTATTTTGGTTAAGTTTTGAGGTTTTAAGAGCGTTACACTGGGCTACGAAATTTGCACTTGAACCAAGAGTCGCTGATTCAAAAATATGGTGACCGCACGGCTGAACAATGTAATAGTTCCGCGGTGTCGGTTATAGCGTTTAACTTTTCAAGGGACAGAACAGCTCTCGATATTTCACATTGAGTTTAATGACAGTCTTTGAGACTTGATGCGTTCATTTTCGGTTGTGAACACGCGGGCAGCCTTAGAATTTTAATTGGCTCGACTTTTGCGACTTATCGATCTAGTGTAAACCCAAGCAATCTATGACTGTGGTTAAACGCACCTTCCTGGGGTGAAATCAGATCGAAAGGTATTGGAATCCGACCGACCGGATTGTGAGATAAAATTGAGAAAAAGAGTGAACCATTTCTAGACTGATTTTTCAGGTTTGACCCAAATGCAATGATTTGTACTGGGAAGTGGGTCGAGCGGATTTACGTTCTCTTTGTGAAGACACTTGTTATTTGCGGTCTTCCATTAGATTTGTGTAGATGTTTTTTTGACTTGTAACTGGACGTTTTATTGTGCAGCCTCCTATAATGTTTTAGATTTCTAGGTTAGCTCAATAATCTTGATGCGGTTATTTGTATGTTTGTCATGCGTAGCAGAGATTAATTCCAATATTCTCGCACGCCTGAATATAGTTAACTAGTACAGTACTTGTATTATCAGCTTTCAGTTCCTTTAAAAATTGATGTAAATTGTGTAATTTTAGGTTGTAACTTTAGGAAATTTCATATGAAGCGAGATCGGAGTATGGTAGTAACTTACTTGTTAATCAATGCGACCACTTAAGTTGTGTATTATTGTGTTTGCACTAAGGACGAGCTGATCTTCCTCTGGGCCCAGTTTTGCAAAGCTTGATAAACTAAGGCAAGATTAGCCCATTTCTCTCGTTCATTTCGTGGCAAAAATCCAGCTGCGAGCGTAGACGAAAGGCCGACTAAAATGCTTGTTCAAATTCAAACAATTACGAGGAACAAAGTTGTATTGTGATTGAAGCCTCCTATCTTCAGCCAAACAAATGATCCAAAATGTAGACCTTATTAAGGATTAGACTTGCCGAGACCTGATCAAGGATTAGACTTGCCGAGCTTTGAACAACTGGGCCCAAGTTCAGCTATTATCATGTAGTATTATGTTAGAACTCTGAACCATAGCATGGCGAAATTCTAACGTGTAAGTTCCTCTAGTTATTATTAAAGCAGGTTTATTGGGCTTGGCTTGTTTGGTTTCTTTGGTTATAGGGAACGATATTATGGGTAAACCGGTCCGCATTGTATCAAAATTGAATTCTTGGAAACGGATTGCATTCAAATCAAAATCCCTGAACCTGCTACCGTCTTAAAGTTCGTGCGCTCAAATTTAAGCAGAACTGTAGAGAGTATCTGTTGTTATCTGCTCGATATACCACGCAATTTAATTAGGCTCCATATGCGAGCTGGAAAACAAGACATGGGGGTCGTTCTGAAAGAGGATTGATTTGCCAAAAGGAGTAATAGGAAGGACCGGGCAGGGAAGAAGTTCATGAAGCTAAAAGTGCAGTTCACTCCGAATGCTGTAAGAGGACTTATAAGAGAACTTTTCAATTGATGCCTTACTTGATAATAGCTGATTTGACTATCAATTCTCATCGACATGAATTCATTTCCTTCTCGAATGGTTGGGAGAATTTGTATCGTGGCGAGATGCAGAAAGGACAGACCGACTGGACGTCAGTTCCTCCGCAGCATATTTCCCAAGATGCAGGTTTCCCCAATTGACATGGAAATATATTCAACAGGAACAAAGGTATTGTTCGGATCAATCCATTAGCCTGTTGCCTGTGTTTCAAAATGACCGTCTAGTGCAAATGTTTATGAAACTTAGTTCGATCGCTGCCCAGTTTCCTGCGACTTAAAACCGTCCAGTGGACTGGACACAGTGCTGGAAACTGTCTCAAGAGCACATGCCATACGAATATTATCCAATGCGCATGGTTGTGCCTAAATCGTACCAACGGGAAGGACAGCCGCGCAAGACTGAAAACGAGTTTAGACCCGATCGCCTCACGACCGAAAATCGGACGATGTCGGTAAATCCAAGATGGCTGTCTTCTGTGTATTTCATCGAACGATGAAATGAACAAGCCTTATCGAGTTAAGTGAAATAACATCGCTTCTTTTCATCATAGTTCAGACGATTATAATCCCCGAACGAAGTGAGGGAAATACTCAAGACGCTAATGCAGTAGTATTATCGCCTTATCGGAGACTCCAAGCCTGCCGCCATCTCGAAATCTAATGTTCGTCTGTCAGTCTGTCAGTCTTGCGTGCGACCTCGTTCCCAGTTCCTATCGCGTCGCTGCAGAACCAATAACAAAAGCCGGATCGATCACGTGTGGCCCTGTAATTTTACTCGCAGTATAAGAAATTAGATTGAACGAAGCAACTACAGTATATCGTAGCTGTGTTCACGAAAATAGAAAACTTGAAACACAACAGTCTCGCGAAGCTCGTCTTCAAAAGAGAAGGGAACAGGCACGAGCAAGGCGGAATCGTGAAACGATCAAACAGCGCCAAGTTCGTCTCGACAAAAGTAGGAACTATGACCGAAAAGAAAACAGCGCATGAATGCCGATCGAAAGCGACATGAAGAGAAGCGGGTAACACAGACAACTCCGCAAAGAGAACAGCGCTTGAAAGCAAATCGAGACCTTCAGGAGAAAAAGCGGGCCGAAGAGAAGACTCCGCAAAGACAACAGCGCATGAATGCCGACCAAAAGCGACATGAACAGAAGCGGGTAACACAGACAACTCCGCAAAGGGAACAGCGCTTGAAAGCAAATCGGGAGCTTCAGACGCCGTTTTGTGTTAAACTCAGATACTTATTTAGAAAGGACAAGCAACAAAGGTTAGTCAGTGGAAATCGAACAATCACCGTGACAAATAAATTCTATCCCGTATAGCTTGTAACTCGATCACTTCAAGAATGTACTAAAATCTGTATGCTGATCATTTTCGCCAGTTTCGGCTACCGTATTCGCTCAGAGCAATCGGAACTTGGAGTCTTGAATAATTTAGTCAGATGTCTTATTTTTCTGTAATCTGACACGCGGTGATTGCAGCGAGAATCGTTCACAAGCACTTAGACGTATTACTGGGTCTGAAGCCCGTGTATAATTTGAAGTAAACTGTTCAAGTTTTGCTTTGATTCTGGGAGAAATCTTGCTGTTTTGATTGGGTTGACATACAAAACAATTCGAGCCTATTAAATATGCATGCCTGAGTCTGGAGCATGCAATCCAGAGTAAAAACAAATCGCACAGGAAGCCTATTTAATTGTACTGCCTATGAATTCAAAATTGGAAAATCAGTGTTCCTTTTTTCCCGTACTACGACGGCCGACCAACTTCAAAATTTGAGTATTAAATTTTGAGAACGTGCTTGGAAGACTGTATGAATTAATTTGACGTGCCGACTGTGGGAAATACGTACTTCGTCACGCAATCGATTCTTTTTTCAACGTAAAAGTATAACACACACCATTCTTTTTCTCCTTCCTTTGCGTGTAGCACTTGAGTTCGAAGAAAAGATTGAGTCAACATTTCGGTAAAACAAAGGCTACTCTTGTTGGGAGTTTCCAAAGTAATATCCCATCAATGGCAGAGTGAGGGGGTATCTGCGATTATCGTATTTCTAGTAGATATTGAACCTCATGGCGAACTAAACTGTAGAAAATGTGACGTGTCCTTCCCGCTGATACGGTGTAATAGTGTCGTACCAACGGGAAGGACAGAGTGAAATAACTCGACTATTTTAGTCGAGGATTATTTTAAGTGAAGAGTAAGTGTATCTTCAATAAAATCAAGTGGTATCTCTTCCTTTGATAGTGATTTAGACAACTGAGGCGAACTAAACTGTGGAAAATGTGATGTGTCCTTCCCGCTGGTACGATGGAGTTCGATCGTACCAGCGGGAAGGACAGCGGGAAATAACCAGACTATCTTTAACTGTATCTTCAGTCGAGGATATATAGAGTAAAATGTACCATCGGAAACTCAAGTAGAATTGCTTGACTGAATTATATTTGACACAAAATGAGCCTCACAGTGAAGCAGAGTATAGTAAAGTGTGGTGTCCTTTCCGCTGGTACGCTGTCTTTGGATCGTACAAGCTGGAAGGACAGAGTGAAATAACTCAGTGTGAAACTTCGGTGATCTCGTTTTGAGGGATTGCGTAGCGCGCTCACCGTCCGATTCTCGGTCGTGAGGCGATCGGGTCTAAACTCGTTTTCAGTTTTGCGCGGCTGTCCTTCCCGTTGGTACGATTTAGGCACAACCAATGCGCATTCAGTATTGCCTCGCCCCAGTTCTCCAATTTAATCCTCGCTGTTTTTGCGGTGACCGCTGCGGACCGAAGGCTCAAGCAGTAGCAAACATGGCGACGTCCATTGAGATTCCTCTTCGCGACACAGAAGATGAGGCAAGGGACTGCCACGCTTACTTCCATCGGTTCGATTTTAAGTTCAGTCGTTGCTTAATGATCGTTCCTTTTCATTCAGGTAATCGAACTGCAATTCGATCAGCTCCCGGAGGGTGACGAAGTGTTGAGCATCTTGAAGCAAGAAAATGCTCAGCTGCACATTTGGAACACGCTATCCGTAAGTCTGTTTACATTTATCAGACACTCTTTTCAGTTCTGCACAGAATTTGTGTCATACGAGCTGTTTTCTCGACTCTATCGAAGTGTTTACTTTGTTGTCTTGTCAGTCTACTCTAAGACTGGATACGAGTTGTCTCTGTTGAAATGATTCGTTCACTGCATGTCTCGTGAATGGTTCCTTTATCTTTGTGTTCATAGCTACAGTATTATAAGCAGGGAAAGACGGAGGATTTTGTTAAGATACTGGAAGCCGCCAGATCAGGTAATCAGTTTTGATACATGCTTGTTTGTGTGGAGTACCAGTAAATGAAGATGTAATTTAGTCATATTTGTCGTGTTCATACTCTTTACATTTTACAGTGTAAAATGTATATAGTGTTAACTTAGACCTCTACTTTCACAACAACTTTAACTCAAGTGAATCCAGCATTATTTTCACTTACTGGTATAAACAATAAACAAATCTTTTCAATGCAGCACTGTATCATACAAATAGTCAGACAATCAAACATTATGGCTGAAGGCTGCTTCAATGCTAAACTGTATACTTACAAAACACTGTGCAGACAATGAAAATACAGAAATAGCTTGCTGTTTAATCCAACAACAACAACAAAAACAATGTTTATTGTTTGAAATATGCCAAGTTCTGTTCTATAGATATGGAGGTACATGTCTGTATGTCTTTTTCTGTTTCTCGTAGATGCTAATCGTGATTACAGAGACAGTGAGAAAGACCAGATGATGTGTCTGGACACACTGGCTGCATTTTATGTTCAACAAGCCAGGAAAGAGAAGAATAAAGAAACCAAGAAGGAGTTGTTTACACAGGTACAGTAGATCATGCTGTTCTGCAGTTGAGTTAAAAATGGCAGGACAATACGTAATTCAACCTCTCATCCAGTTCAGTGATAAAAGATATCTATTTTTATATACCTGCTTTAAAACAACTCCATCGGGATCACGATCATAGACACCATCTAATATAAAATATCCCAACAGTTTTGACCAGTGATCTATGTCTGAGCATTCAATGAAACACTGTGCAGGTTTTGCATGAAGTTACTGCAAAAAAAAAAAAAAAAAAAAAAGGAAACACACACATGCATACAGCCTTTCTATGGTACATGAAACTGTCATTAATTTTGTACTGCTGCATAACCATTTTAAAATAATATATTAACAATACAGTGTTTGTAAACCCATTCTAGGCAACATCACTTTACACCATGGCAGACAAGATTATCATGTACGACCAGGTGAGTGTTGTAAAACATAGTTAGTCAAGTGCAAGAGTTTTATTTCCACACAGAAGCAGTGCATTACTGGGAGGTTTTCTATTCAGGGCACTGCTGTATTTTAAATATTGATAAAATGGTTCGTTTGAGTGAAATTTGTTTTTTTCTTTGCAGAACCATTTGCTTGGTAGAGCATACTTTTGTCTTCTGGAAGGGGACAAAATGGAACAAGCTGATGCCCAGTTTAACTTTGTGTTAGCTCAGGTAAGAGAACCATGAAAGATGCTTTTTTTTTGGTGCCACTCCCAGTTTCAAAATTCTTCCAGCTATTCAAATACTTAAAAAGAAATGAAATGTGATCATGAAATTTTAGAGTAGTTTATAACATCTTGTTGCAGTTTCTTACCAAAGGTGGAAGTCTTTTCCACACAGTCATACAAAACAACAACAACAGGGGACTTTTATTCATGTGAAAAAGAGGCACTAAGTACTTAATATTGTGCTGTTTTTTTTTTTGTTTCCACAGTCTGGAAACAACATTCCCGCATTACTGGGTAGGTTTGCTAACTTTGATGCCATGGCACTTGATTGACTTCTGGGCGTACTCCACATTTTGTTTGTCTGTTTGTTTTATCTAACACAGTGACACTTGTGTTTTATCAGGAAAGGCCTGTATCTCCTTCAACAAAAGAGATTACAAAGGATCTTTGGCTTACTACAAGAAGGCACTTAGGACAAACCCAAACTGTCCTGGTAAGAGAACTTGTTTCATATTTCATTAAAAACTTATAACGTATAACGTATTACAGTACTGCACGATCATTCCCAATAACTTGAACCATCTGTAACTAACTGTATCTGTGGAAACAAAATAATGTCAGTCATCAACAGCAATCTTTCTGAAGACTACAGCACTCTCACCCAGACAATCACAGTTAATGAACAATATGGATTTAGTAAGCTTAACCCTAATAGTAATATTTTTGTATTCTTTCTCAGCCGCAGTTCGCTTGGGAATGGGTCACTGCTTCAATAAACTTGGAAAACCGGATAAAGCAAGGTAAACTAAAGGGTCCCTGTCAATTCATGATCTAAAGGAGTTTGACAGCTGCTAGCATAAAATCAATTGCGTTAGTAAAAATCATAAAGACTAGAAACCAAACCCTATTTTTTGGTAATCTACAAAGGAGCAGTACTAACTGTACTGCGTGAAGTGTTGTTAAAATTTGATTCTTTTGTCTTCTTCACTTGCAAATATTTAGACTGGCTTTTGAAAGAGCATTGCAGTTGGATCCTTTGTGTACGGGAGCTATGGTTGGGTTGGCCATTTTGGAGCTGAACTCAAAGAAGGTGTGTCCCCATATTTACAAATCATACCACTATAGTACACACCTCACAGCCTCCAGTAAAAAGCTGATCTTTGTATTCCAATAATTCTTATTTTGGTTTGTATTTTGATCAGACTGATGCCATTAAAAATGGTGTCCAGCTGCTTTCAAGAGCATATGCTGTCGACAATTCCAACCCAATGGTCCTCAACCACTTGGCAAACCACTTCTTCTTCAAGAAGGTAAGTTTGGTGATGTACATGCACATGCAATAGCAATGTATCACTGAACAAAAATAATTTTAATATCAATATTTCAAGTCTGGCCAGCCAAAATAAAGTTAGCATGTCCATGGTGTATTTCCACTCTAATAAATATTTCAAACAAGGAACCCCATCTTAACGATTCCCTTCTGCATATGTCTCATCAATCTTTTCATATCCTTTCTCTTTACTTCCCCACCCTCCACTCACACACATTTTTCTCTTTTATTTTATTTATTTTTCTACTCCTTGAATCCAAAACTGGGATATGGAAATCTTCAAATGGAATGGCAAATCCTCAGAGAACTACAGCACTTTAATTTTGTCTACATCTTATGATTATGTTTCAAGTCAAGTGACCATAATCTAAGTGTGTGTTTTTTTCCCCTCTTTTCTTTGAAGGACTACAACAAAGTTCAGCATTTAGCTCTGCATGCTTTCCATGGCACTGAAGTTGAGGCAATGCAAGCAGAGAGTTGCTACCAGCTGGCCCGAGCTTTCCATGTGCAGGTCTGGCAAGTTCTGGTGTTTGCTACTGTATTTTCCTAAGTGAAATGAGGACTTTTACTGTAAATCTAGACACTAGTAAATCAAAAGTGTTACCATGAATTTTACTTTACTCAGATAAAACAATGTTCACATGTTATCCATTATCTGTGCATTCTGTGCATTTCATTTGAATGAAATGAAAAGTGTGAAGTACTATACAGTTATAATCTCATCCCAACAAGACTTTCAAGTGTCACATGCATGTTTTGTTTGTTTGTTTGTAGAATGATTCCGATCAAGCCTTCCAGTACTATTATCAGTCTACACAGTTTGCCTCGGCCAGCTTCATTCTGCCGCACTTTGGATTGGGTCAGATGTACATTGCCAGAGGAGACACAAATAATGTGAGACAACACTACTGCACTGGAATCATGTCTGTAGTTAGAAACCCCCCCCCCCCCCCCCCCCAATTCACAAGTACAACAGATATTGTAATATCTTTGACAAAAGTTGAAGTGGTAGGATTTTTTGCACCAAAGTGTTAAACTGTACTTCCTGGACCATCCTTTACCTTTGCTTAGCCTTCCATTTTTAGAGGCAATCCCTTAGAAATCCCCAACCTTTTTATGATCATAAAATGTCTTTCAGGCTAACTGTTTTACCCAAAAAAATTCTTCAACTCCCCTTTGTTTAATTAAGTCTTGTCTTTGCTGTTGATTATATTTCCATAGGCTGCCCAGTGTTTTGAGAAGGTTCTCAAGGCAATGCCAGGAAATTACGAGACTCTAAAGATTTTAGGATCTCTGTACAGCACGTCATCAGACCTGGAGAAAAAGGAAACTGCCAAGGTTGGTATGGATTAATAATTTGGGGGTAGGTGTATTTACTTTACATGTAAAGTGCCTTGTCTGATCACAAAATGCAATTTCACTGGCTGCAGGTAGCCAAAGCTATTGTAGTCTGGGTGCAGGGCTAGTGGTTAAATCAAAATTAATTTACAAAATTAAACTACAAATGAGAGGTTATTGAGAGGAGGTGTAGAGAAAAAAAGGAAAAGCAAACAAGAAGAAAAAGGGAAACAGAGTGGAGAGTAAAGAAGTCTTTTGTTATGAATATTGCTATGATGTGAAATTTAAAGGCTTCCTTTAATTTTGAAATGATGATGATCTAATATTGATAGAACTACAGTAGAGGCACCTTTTAATTACTTATGCATCCACTGTTCTAAAATTGCAGAACTTCTTGAAGAAAGTTACTGACCAATACCCTGATGATGTGGAGGCCTGGATTGAGCTAGCAGGAATACTGGAACAGTCAGATGTGCAGGTATACAGTGTTCTACAGAATGTACTGTAAGTCTGTACTGCCTGTATTGTACTAGAGTCATTCATGGATAGGAAACAACTGAACCAAATCTACGTCAGCGGAACCCCCATACCCAAATTCCAATTGAGTACACCCCCTGGGGGCGAGTGTGTGTAATAGTTTAGTGTATATTGTCACGCAGTGTGCTGCATTCCTAAGGAACAGAGCATGACAAAACTATCAACCTTGTAACATTTTCAGTGCTCGACATCAACGGTTGCCCGCTATGCTTGAAGCACCCAAAAATTTTGGTCAGGCAGGTAAATTCAGGGCTGGGCAACCAGAAATTATAAAACTTTCTATTGCTTGAAGTCAATCTACAGTCCAAAGGACAACCAACCTAAAGCCTTAACATTGAGCAGTGATTTTCTTCTCAAGAAGTTGTTGGAATAATCTACAATATGATTAAAAGTGCAATGTATTTAGCGTTTAAAACTCAAAAAGTAAAAAAAAAAAAAAAAAAAACATTTGTAGGACTGTCAGAGTACCGTTACCTGTAACAGATCAGTTTTTCTCAACTCTTTTATCAACAGGCAGCACTTTCAGCTTATGGAACGGCCTCTAGACTTCTGAAGGAGAAGGTGCAGGCAGATGTCCCCCCTGAGATCCTGAACAACGTAGGTGCCTTGCACTTTCGCCTTGGCAATCTGAAGGAAGCAAAAGTAAGTCATTCAATCCACTTGGTTTGTCAATAGAATGCTACTACAGTACTTGTACTTGTACTTGTACTTGTGAGAAAATACGGTTGGTGAATAAACGTGAGGTTGTTGTGGGAAATCTGAAACGTTGTAGAAGTGAGTTACAATGGCTGCCGTCAGGAACGTTAGACCTTCATTTGTAGCATTACTATAAGGATATTTGAATGGCTGATATTTAAATCTGATTAAATGTTTTATTTCGATGTAGAGTATACTGTATTTACCTGCATCTTTCCTTTGTAGAAATTCTACGAGGCTTCCCTGAGTCGCTCCAAACAGGAAGGCAGCATGGACGAAAGCTACTACAACGCGATCTCCGTAACAACAACGTACAACTTGTCCCGGCTGCACGAGGCCATGTGCGAGAACGACAAGGGAGAAGCGCTGTACAAGAACATCCTCAGGGAACATCCAAACTATGTCGACTGTAAGTAGCGTTCATCCCCCATGAAGCCTGATTTTCACAAGCGTAGCAAGCAGCTCAAGCACAGGGACAAGCATAAGGTCCTTATTTCACAGTGAAAACACGCTTGACGCAAGCACAAGGATCAAAACATTTTGATCCCTGTGCTGGCATCAAGCCTGTTTTCACTATGAAATAAGGAATCTTGTGCTTGCGTTGCTCGTGCAAACCAGGCTTTAATATTTGACTCAATCTAACTGTTACTGGGGCGCGTTTTTTTTGTGCCCAACTTATTTCACAGCTTGTGTTACAGAAAATGTATTGAACCTCGGGTATTGGCTTTGAGTTTCTTGGTTGAGTTTTGAGGTTTTACAAGCGTTAAACGAACTACTTGCACTTGAATTTGATCTTCTTCCTATTAGTAAGAAATAATTTTTATTTCGTTTCCAGGCTACCTAAGGCTTGGCTGCATGGCACGTGACCGAGGACAGATCTATGAAGCCTCTGATTGGTTTAAAGAGGCCCTGCAGATCAACCAGGTATAGTCGCCGACAGAATGTTCTTTAGTCTTTTCATCACGACCAACACCTGATGATATATGATGTGTATGTCATGATTTAAGTTTGATATGACATGATATATATGATATATATTGTGTGCCTTGTTTAGGACCATCCCGATGCCTGGTCCCTTATCGGTAACCTTCACTTGGCGAAACAAGAATGGGGGCCAGGCCAGAAAAAGTTTGAGAGGATCTTGAAGCAGCCCTCCACCGCTAATGACGCGTACTCTCTGCTGGCGCTTGGGAATGTCTGGCTACAGACGCTGCACACGCCATCACGTGATAAGTCCAAGGAGAAACGTCATCAGGACCGTGCGCTTGCGCTGTACAAACAAGTGCTGAGGAACGACCCAAGGAATCTGTACGCAGCCAATGGCATCGGTGAGAACTTACTGTATAAAGTGATGCTGTGAGGGTGTTCCCTTCAGATGACTGACCTAGGGATTGACTTTCCTTCTCACACACAAGGAAATTACTACAAAATATGAGTACGAGTATTGGGGCACACAAGCATTAACCCTTTCACTCCCAAGAGTGATCAACTTCAATTTTCTTCTTCCGTTTCTCACCAGAAATATATCATATAGTAATGAGAACTTGGCTTTTGGTATCTTGCTCAGGTGATAGCTGATTAAACTATCAATTCTCACTACATCACTCATACATTTTCCTCTTAAAAGGTTGGGAGAATCTGCATTTTGAACTTGGGAGTGAAAGGGTTAACAGTGACTACAGTGCACGTGAACATGCGTGAGCGATGTTGGGAGGTTTGGACCAAACTGTTAATATTTACTTTATTTGTTTATATATTTACTTATTAAACTGCTTGTTTTTTTTCCAGGTTGTATTCTCGCGCACAAAGGTTTCCAGAGAGAGGCTCGAGACGTGTTCTCCCAGGTGAGTCAGCGGTTGTAGTGACCAAAGCAGCCAAAGCCTGGTTTCCATATAATCGTCTCTGACGTAAGGATCGTCTCTGTCGCAGAATTTTTTGTCAAGCGATCGGGACGATTATATGGAAACACTCTTGCGATTGTTTCAAATGATCCTTATGTCAGAAGCGACTCGATCGTCCCGATAGAACCATGTTCTATCCTTGCGTCGGAGACGACCGGAAATGCAGAGACGATCCTTACGTCAGAGACGATTATATGGAAACCAGGCTTAAGACACACGCAGTAGTTTGAAGTGAAAGTGCCTCGAACAGCTTTATAATTATTTTGGGCTACTGCATTCAGAATAGTTGAACATGCTCACTGAACATGCATTACGTTTTACAGAGAATAAAACCTTTATTGTTTGTAGGTTCGTGAAGCCACTGCGGAGGTCCCGGATGTGTGGTTGAACTTGGCACACATTTATGTTGAAGAGAAACAATACGTGGCTGCTATTCAGATGGTAAGATTTCTATTAACTCTATTTGTTTATTTCCTATGTTGCTGTTGTTGTTGTTGTTGTTGTTGTTTATTTGCATATTCTTCAAACAGTAACAAAAGTCTTTGGACACTCGCACAGTTTCAGTAAAGTCTCCACTGTTTCAGTTGAAAGACACCCATCCTCCCCCGGTTCAATGTTGAAGTGGCCTGAACTTGTTTTTCCAAACACACACAACATTGTACAGAGGGGAGGGGGGAGAATATTGGTTTCGCGCCTTTCATTACGCTTAGTCAATGACTTGTGTCTGAGATACTTCAATTTTTGAAAGTGTCCCAAGAACTGTTGTCACTGATTGTTGGTAACGCGGTGACATCATCCATGGACAAACCACAAACACTCTAAACAAGTTCGTTCTCTGTTAATGTGCTTTAGTGAGTTGTTCGACATTTTTGTTGTTGTTGTTCTACGATATTTCTCCACAGTACGAGAACTGCCTTCGCAAGTTCTTCAAGCACCACAACATGGAAGTGATGCTGTACTTGGCCAGAGCATATTTCAGAGCCGGCAAGTTGAAAGAATGCAAACAAGTCTTGCTCAAGGTTTGTACACACTTTTATGCCACCAAAACTCGGCACTGTGACTCGGTTTGACTCGGCTCCATTCGGTCTTGCTCAGGTCTGTTCGACTTTGTTCGGTTTTGTTCGACCTTTGCTCGGGCCTGTTCGAGCTGGTTCGATTGTGTTCGGCTCCCCTCAGCTTTTTATCCTATGTTTGAGCTTGCTGTGTGACGCGTCTCTTGATTTCTTTCTTTGCCAGGCTCGTCATGTGGCGCCAAACGACACCATCCTGCTGTTCAACATCTCTTTAGTGCAGCAGCGCCTGGCTACGGGTATTCTGAAAGCCGAAAAGAGCCAGTTGAAGGTCGTGTTGGGTGCTGTAAGGGAACTGGAGCAGGCACAGAGGTAACAAATCAATTACTCTTCCATTGTGGACCCTACGATAGATTCTGTTAACTAGTGGACTGAAACATGTGTTGTTTTGTTCCAGGAACTTTACTTGGCTTAGTCACCATGGAGACCGGATGAAATTTGATTTGGCGTGGGCCGCGTCAGAAGCCAGGTATAGACACAAACAAACAAACGAGCGATAGTTACAATGTGGTTATTTATATTCTGTGTAAAACTGGTCCACTCACTGATCGTATGTATGATGCCGTCTATTATCATGACGAGACAAGTAAACGTCATTACGAGAAAGAGCATGTTGAAGTGAACCCATTCAATTTACGTTTGACGAACATCGCTTTAGAGTGTGTTAGACGAGAGGATGCGCTCAACCTTTGGTCTGGTCATTTGTTATGTTGTTCTGTTCTCAGGCACAGTTCAGACTTGCTGAGTCAGGCCCAATACCACGTATCGAGAGCTCGCAAGCTGGACGAGACAGAGCAGGAGATCAGACGTAAACAAGAAGAGGAGAAGGAGGCGCTCAGAAGGAAGAAAGAAGCGGAGGAGGTGAGGGAGGAGTTCCCAGTCCACAATCAGTAAAGAGAATAATACAAGTCACTCAGCCTGAACTTGTTTGTTTGTTTGTTTGTTTGTTTTTGCAGAGAGCCAAGAGAGAACAGAAGGAGCAGCAGGAACGCGAGCTGCTGGAGAAACGGAAACAGTTCAGAGAGGCGACCAAAGATAAATTGTTGTTTGCACCAGAAGAAGCCGCTCCCAAGGAGAAGCCCTCCAAAGGACGCAAGGTGTGTAACGCTCGGCTCACTGTGTCGAACTGTGAAGAAATCTCTTATGTTCCTTGTGTCTTCACTACTTGTTAACTCTTTTATATCTCTGTTAAGTCACTCATTTTTTGGTTCTTGAGGAAATCTCTCTTAGTTGGCCCTGTGGATATACTTTTTCTGCTGCACATCTGACATTACGAACACTTAACTGTTTCAAATTATAGAGCTGTTTTCGGATGACTGTCGAAAGTAATCGTGTGATTGCTTTGGTTTTGCGTTTGCTACGCTTTCCGATTGGTCCACACAAGTTTGGCAGCATTCTCAACCAATCAGGAACAAAACCAAAACCAAAACCAAACACTTCTCACGCAAGCGATGGCGTGTACTCGCATTGCTGATTGGAAAGTAAAACCAAACGCAAGACCAAACGTGAATTACTTTGGCTTCTGATTGGCTGAACTGTTTTCTCTCAGTCTCTGTGATTGGTCTGTGTGATTACTTTGGTTTTGGTTTTCGACAGTCATCCGAAAACGGCTCTAAGAAAATTTTTCTTTCGTACTTGTGCCTTCCTCGCTTGTTTTCTCTTCACTGCCTCTGCTCTCCTATACTGTCAACTCTCTGTGAGCGGACGCCTCTCTGAAGCGGGCACCTCTCTAAGGCGGACAGCATGCAGATTTGGTCCTTGCCGATTTTCACTTGTTTCTCTGTTACTGACCAGGGGTGTCCGCCTTTAAGAGAGTTTATTGTATCTTCATTTCTGACCCTCCCCTCCCTCGTCATTCAACAGAAAGCCAAAACAGCAGACGACTTTGTCGTGAGTGAAGAGGAAAGCGCGGAGAATGAGGACGAGCTAGAGGACGGCGGAGACTCAGAGCGCAAACCAAAAGTAAAGAAAGAGAGGAAGAGGTGAGAGCTCAAAATGCAGATTCTCCCAACCTTTAAGAAGAACATGCGAGTCGTGTGGTGAGAATTGTTAGTTTCCTCAGCTTTCATTTGAGCAAGTTATCAAAATTCAAGTTCTTACTGTATGATATATTTCTGGTGAGAAACTGAAGGAGAAGATTGAAGTTGGTCACTCGTGGGAGTGAAAGGGTTATGATAAGTACGAGTGATTTGTATCAAGATATGCTTTGTTACATTTCAGACGAAGGAAACAACCGAAGGAAGAAAGAGAAGAGGGAGCGATGAAGAAAAGACGAAGGTAAGATAATGAAGCTGCTGCCCTTGATGTTTGTTAAATTTCTTGTCTTAATACAAATTCGTCAAATATTGTATGAGCTGTGTCTCACAATTAATGCGGCTCTTAATAATTTATTTATTTTATCGATAATTTAAGGTGGCACTAGACTCCCTTGGCGTGTTCGTGGCCCCTTTGAGCCATGACATCGAATAAAAGCCCTCCCACGATTAAGCGCCCCCCCCCCCCCCCCCCCCCCTCCTCCCAAGATACTTACAGGACGAGGTTAACAAATCGCATACTTATAAGTTATGACTGATAAAGAAAACGAGTTATATACTGTTCACGTTACATGAAACAGTTAGCCGAGGCCAAGATTTGTCACTGTTTCTAGTTTCAGACCAAAGTTCTGGGAATTGATTGAATTGTATTTTCTCAGACCTCAGAAGGGGCGCCAACCCAAGGAGCGCAAAGAACGATTAGGCAGTAAACAGAAGCTGAAGTTCAAGTCTAAAGCATTCGTGTCCTCGTCTGAGGACTCTTCAGACTCCGACGCGGACAAGCTCAAGATTGCGGATGCGTAAGTTATGAAAACCGTTAAATTAGGTTGCAGCCAAGACTTATTTTCGGGGAGGGCTCGGAGTACTTGGATGTTAAACATTATAAAAGCCATGTGGTTATATGTGTTTGTGTGTGTGTGTGTGTGTGGGGGGGGGGGGGGGGGGGGGGGAGGGTAGGGGGCGGGATGTGGGGGGCTTTCGGCATTTTTTTTAGTTTTCTTTCGCACAGGGTGGTATTGAAGAGGATTTATCTTGATCAGATTTTGTTTTACCTGGTCTATTTATTTACTGTTTTACTTTTTGCACCTTTTCGGTTGACTGTGATCATATTACATCTCGTGAGTTTGAAATCTAACGATTATTCCTTTCCACAGTGGAAGTAATGACGGGGACAAGTCTGAACCTGAGCGAGACTCTGCTGCCGAGGGGAAGTCTGGGGCTGAAGAGTCGGCAGACGAGCGGGAGTCTGGATCCGTGAAAGTATCCGAGCCGGAAATAAGCGACGAGGAAGAAACTGGGAACAAGGGAGACAGTAGTGAAGAGGAGGTTGATACGCATGCCTCGAAAAAACGGGTGTTGTCGAGTGACGAAGACGATGATAACAAACCAAGTACAAGTCAAAATACGCCTAAGAAGAGAGTAAAGCAACTCGCCAGCTCGTGAGTAGTCTCTTATTTCTATGTCTTGTCACGCGTGACGTTGAGTGAAGTGTGTAACGCGACTTATTGTTTGTGAGTAACACAACGAGCAAAGCAGCCACAAGTAATTAAGTCACGGTTCTGGGACTATTTCGTAAACGTTTCCAATAGGTTATTCGGCACAATTTTCCTTTTTTTAATTTTAAAACAGGTAAATGGTGTAGGTGGTTTGACTTATAGCGCATTTTTATGTTATAGGTCGGACTCAGATTAGCATATCACTGAAAAATCGCGTTGTACGATGGACCATTGTGCTACCCGGAAGTGGATTACTGCAAAACAAGAAAACATGACCGGCATAACGAATTACTTGTGTATTTAACACTGTATGACTATACCAGGATTTCATTTCATCCCTTGGTAAACGTGCAGCGGCAATATCTTTTGTATGCTACCAAAAGAAATGTATAATAAAGAGGAGTTTGTACGGAAGACACTTTTCTTGGTGTAAAATCCTTGCTTCAGTTGCTGATGCATTTCGTCGTGAGACGATGAACTGGCCGGTTTCAGCGAGAGCTTCAACACGTCCGTAATATTCTTCGTGATTAGACAGATTTTGAAAATCCGACTGTGTAAACCAAGAAACTACCACTCGGAAAGAAATACAAGACGAGAAGTTGTACAGTCGGCATCATTGTGTGGTTTCGTTTTGTTTGTTGCTCGGGGAGGTCGTCTGTGATCTGTCAAAATCTCGATTGAATCTCAGCGGAATCGGTACGGCACCGAAGCTTTTCGTTGGTAAGTTGTCAATAGGTTTTGCTTGTAGCCTGAATAGCGTCAGAAACCGTGGAAGGGTCTATTACTTTTCTCTCTCGTTCGGAACGACCAACTCTAAGAGTATGTCCGGCGCCATTTTTGTTTGTAGTCGTGAAGCTTTATTCCCCAATTAGTGAGTTAATAGACTTAGCGAGGTGGATTAAATTTAACCCACAATTTAACTCTAGGTTAGCGCAAATCGGCGTTTGAAAAACGCAATCTAACCCTCGATTAAATTTTAATCTTCGATTAGCAATATTTAATCGTAGATTAGCGCTAATCGTCTTTCGAAAAACCGGGGCCTGCTTTGTGTTCCCGAATGTCTTGAGATATAATTTGTCTTGGTTTCTTTGGAAAGAGTTTCCTTGATACCACTTCACTTTCCCGATAAAGCTGGTGTTCGTCGGCATACAAGCTGAATTTTTCACTGTGAGGTTGCCGTGCAGTGTCATTCGTTGAGTGCATCCTCTTACCCTGTTTAAGCTCTTACTGCTAGAGAATGTTGGTGATACAAAGAGAATTCAAAGCCCGGGGGGGGGGGGGGGGTACTAAAAGGACTTTTGTACGGGGAGGCTCCGCCCGGACTGTCAACCCCTTACCCTTTAAAATACCATCCTGGGGGCAAAATCGGGACCCTTTTATATACCTCCAGTACAAATGCACCCCATTTTTATACCTTTGATGCGTCCGGCAGACGATTCCACGGTGGGGTGCTTCCCTCTTTTAACGAGGCGGAGTTTCCGGTCTTCCGCCGTTTTTTTTCCCCGGTTTCTCCTGGCGTTTTTCGTACCCCTTTAAAATACCAAAACTATTTCCTCACTCCACCCTTTTTATTGACCCTTTAAAATACCTAAAAAACGTCATTTTCCTATACCCTTTTTTATACCTCGATCGTAAAAGTACACCCCTTTCGGGCGGAGCCTCCCCGTATAGCCGACCCCCCCCCCCCCCCCCCCCCCGGGATTCAAAGCTGTGTTTTGCCCAGAACACATTTTTTGCGAGTTTCTTTCCCACAATGCAAGGCGTTAGCATGAAAGTGTACCGGCAAAATGGTGACTGAGGAAGCGTGCGAAGGTATGTGCGAGTAAAATCCATTGATATCAAGCTTGTATTGGGCCATCCATTGAATATTGTGTTCAATCTTTAAATGGCATATTGCCTTGTCAGCTGTTTTGTTCATTTGCATGGTTACACTGGATTAGCGATTATGTACCGACCTTTTGACCTACTTTGCAAGGTATTGTTTCAGTACAAAGACAGCGGTGGTCCAGAAGTGGGAAATATGATTGCTTGTGATAGTCCGAACTGTTCGATTGGGATGAGTGGAAAAAGCTGACCAGGAGGTCACCCTTCAACAGACATACCAAACAATGGTTAAGGTCAGCAAATCATTACATTCCTGTGTATAAGTTTTATTTTATACTTGGCACTGGCGTTTTAAAGTAATTTTCTCCAATGAACTGTACCTTTTGATATCTGTAAGTAGAAAGATCTACTTTGAACATGTCATAATGTACACTTTATAAACGAACTGAATTTTCAACTACACTGGCAAGGAATGGCCTCACAACCTTGCACGATTATTTGTCACTGTACTTCAACCTCATACTCGTAATATACACTGTATTTCAACCTCATTCTGGTATGTTTGACTTAGGATAATAGCTTTCTTGAAGTGTGGGTTGTGAACCAATTTAATTGGGACCATGCAATTTTGGTGTATTGTTTGTACTTGCAATCGTGGTCTTGTTAGGTTATATCAATTTGGAACAGCACACTTAAGCCATAAACTGCTATAGGTATGTGTTTGTCACATATTTTATGCAAAACCATATATTTTTTGCAGTGGCATCATTGCTTAGCTTAGCATGTTTATTTGTTTATCTTAGCAGAAGAGACCATTGGAAACACCTAAAGGTCTTACATCTAATAAGGCAAAGGTCAAAGCAGGTTAGAAATAAAGTAAGTTTGCAGTTTTGTTTATGAAATGTTACCTAGTGCACCTGCAACTTTTAACCTCAACTGGAGTTAGCACTAACCCAACTTTATGGTTCACGGCCGAAGGCTGAGACCTAAATAATAAATTATGCGAAGTTAATTATGCATGACGTCATAGCGCGAGCATTTGGCCGTAAAGCGGTCGATATTTTCACGCTAAATAGCGTCACGGAGACAAATTAAAGCATCGTTTTGATTGATGGTATGTAAAGTTAGTCTTGTTTGAAAGAAAGTTATCGTTTCTGTTTTCAGAATTTTGGTTTAAAAACGTGCAAAATGAAGTGTCGAGTTGTTAAAAGGCAAAATTTTAGTGGCAAACTTTAGAATTTTGTAATTATGGAACGACATTGTCTTAATAAATTTATCCAGTTTGCTTCTGGTGGTGAAAGTAACACAGTGAATAGTTTCCTCTACCTTCCATTTCGATTTACGTTCAACTGGTTCGTGCGTTTCTTCAACGTGAATCCGAACCATGCAGCATCGAAAGACGACAAGAATAATCGAAACCACAACACCACACAAGATGTTGAAAAGGTTACTTTTTATATTTCGCGCGGAGCAATTTGTTGCCATAGTTATTATACTGGCAACCGCGGCCAAATTGCGGGCGCGAACTTTCATGACGTCATGTACAAATTCAAGACTGCATCCAATTTGCCGACAGGCCGTGAACCATAAACTTCCCCTTCCATGTAGCTTGTTCACTTTCACCAAACATAATTTCCAAATTTTATATGAGTTCTCCAAAGTACCTATGACCAGATTACAGGGCTGGAGTAGTCATGTCCAACCATTACTAGAAGATCTACAATCCCCAGACATTTTCAGATAATTGTAAATATGGTTGTTATATTACAAGCTGTGACAGATGGACTTGCATTTCATATTAATTTTGCTCTGCACATTTTCTGTAGTTCTGATGCTGTTCTTCACAAAAGAAATGTTATGAAGTGTTTCAGTTGACAGACAGAAAATATGACAGGACAGTAGCTTACTAAAGGTTGACATAACTTTAAACATTACAAATAACTTGTCCCCTTCCTACAAATTGAGAACAGGGGGAAACATTTTTGCTCCAATTTTGCTCCAATTTTTATTATGAACTCTAAGAAACAAACATTCTTCTACTTATGCTCTAGTTAGTGTTCAGGGTTTTGTGGATTAGTTTCGGAAATTTGCAGGAGGGTGTTTATTACTAAAAATAACTTCAAATGTTCTAGATAGTAAACCGACAATACGCTTTTTTTGCTTCACAGACAGGTTTTGTGGCAGCATGTCCATATTTGCTCAAATCTATCCAGGTCCCATAGGCAGAATCTCAGCTGACAAACTGATAAAACACAAAATCCTCAGCATCAGCGCTGCAAGGAAGATTTTCTATGCTGCAGGTGAGTAACATAAAGAAGTGAAACTGACAGTTGAATTGTCATTTTGACCAAACTGAGGCAAAATGCCAGAGGCCCATTTGTATGGAGAAGTGTTGTCCTGAGTCTGGCCCTTTTGGTTTGGAGACTGGTAATAATGTTTAAAACTCTGTTCATAAAGCCTGCTGGTGGTGGACTGAAAGAATATCGTCCTATCATTCATTTCTGTACTATGTTTTATGTTTTTGGTTATGTCAGCATTTTGTTTTTGGAGAGGGAGGAAACAGGCTTCCATAAACCCACTGTCCCTTCCCTTGAGCCAATGAGAAAATGTCCTGCCTGCCATGATCCCCTGCCCTGCTGGACAAGACAACTTGCCCTCCCGAGAAGTAGTCTATACATATATCTTATTATGAACCAGGGGAAAAATAGGGTTAATATTTCTAGGTTAATATTTCTGACTGCATTTAGCAAGCATCTCACATTAACCTGGGGCAATGTTGGTTTAATTGTCTCCTTTCAATGTTTCACTGCAGGATGTTTAATAGCTGGTGTTTTTATTGTGCTGACAAGTTACACGGATAAACCACATTTTTGTGTGACATTTCTAGTCTTGGGCGTTGGCTTTCCGGGTTTGAATGCTTTTGGCTATGCAGTCAACTACCTCGACATCGCTCCAAAATACGCGGGAGTCCTGATGGGCCTGACCAATACTTTCGCTTCCACATTGGCTTCATCAGCCCGCAGATCACTGGATTTGTTACCAGGAAGAAGGTATATCGCACTGAGCCAAGTTCCTCTTGTCAGATCTGTTAGGTTTAGTTGACATATTATTCTTCAACTGTATTATTATGGGGCTTTTAAGACTGCCAATATACAGTGCAACAACTCCAGTATTTCTAATCATACTGAACTCTTTTGTATACCTTGATCCTGGGTGTAAGCAAAAGAGCTGTTAACAAAGCCTGCCGAGCCGAGTTAGGCTGTTTCTCTATTAATACTGAAATCAAACCGAAGGTTATAACCTCTTGGGTCCGAGTTCTAACATTAGACAAAACTAGACTTGCAAAACAAGCTTACCTGGACATGCATGGATACTCAGACACCAAAGGCTGGGCAGCCCAAATTAAAACCCTTTTGTTTCAGAATGATTTTGGATACGTATGGGAATATCAACAAAACATTACTCCAAGAACACCTGAATTAAAAAGATTTCACAACAACTTAAAGCAAAGATTGGAAGATATAGAGATACAAGACTGGAGATCAAGCCTTTTCAATGATGAATCCAGATCGGTAGCACCGTGAGGTCAAAACCAATTACGAATTTGAGAATTACTTAAACGAGGTTCAAAGTACAGAACACCGCAGAGCTCTAACTAAATTGAGAATTAGTGATCACATACTAGAAATTGAGCGTGGTCGTTATAACAGAAATTACGTAAGCCCAGAGTTAAGAAAATGCCCACGTTGTCAACAAATGTAAGACGAGAAACATTTCCTCCTCAAATGTCAAATATATGCCGACAAACGTAACGCTCTTTTTCAAGAAATTAACAAATCAGTGACCAACTACAAAGAACTTATTTCACCACAAAACCACAAAACGGAAATAGCAATATATATATATACAAATGTTTTCAAATTAGGAAAAACATATAGCTTGTACAAATTTATCACCATACACATACCTAATGTAACATAATACTACCTATATACTATTAGAGAAAATTTCAAATGTTTTGTTTTGTCTCGAGTGTTTTAGCAGCTTCTAAATCATAACAACCTTGTCTGTTATCTGCTCGAATTGGCTGAAGATTCCATGGACATTACTATAGTATACTGTACATTAATACTCAAGTCCTGCAATCAAAGGGCCAGTGATCTAAGGCTTTGACGAACTAATTCAAACTAGTCATAATCTATCGTGTGTAGCAACGTTGTTTGCTGCTTACAAGAAGGTGGGCATAATGATTGTGAGTTATAACTTGTTCAAGTTCTGTTCCAACAGGGCGTTACCTTTCCGTGTAACCACGCAACCTGGAGCAAGTGGGCGCCACCCCTGGAGAGGAGCAGTCTCATCACCATTTCTATTGCTGGTATGCATTCATTTCCAACTCTCTTCTGCCCACTTCATGCCTCTATTGTGTATGTTGACATCGTTCTTGCTCGGCTTTTAGGTTGTCCCTTTTGGAACATAGTGGCCGTTCCTTTGACCGGCTTGCTGTCTAAATATGGTTTTGATGGTGGCTGGCCTTCCGTGTTTTATTGTTTTGGTGAGTCATCAGTATTTAGGGTTAATAACCCGACTGCTTGTGAATGTGTACAGTGACCCTCGTCATTCCACGTAGCAAAGGACATAACCTGTTTCTTGTTGTGGTTTGTGTGTAAATTTAGTAAAAAGATAAAAAATAAATAAATTGAACAACGGCCACAAAAAGCTCGCCAATGCAGAGTCTAAATTTTTATAAACCTGATTCTTGTTCACTTCTAGGTATTTCCGGTTTAGTCTGGTATTGTGCGTGGGAGCTGGTGGTCCATAACTCTCCTGAGACACATCCTACAATATCTAAAGAAGAGCTGGAATTCATCGAGAGCAGCATCGCCAAATCCGATGACAAGGCTGAGGTAAATTCAACGACAGACTTTACGCGACAAACAATTAAACCATTAAGCGTTCAATGTGTTATCTTGTAGTAATGTTTAAATACTTAAATCTCTTTGTTTTTGCAGTTTGAAGGTCTGCCCTGGTCACAGATTCTTCGCTCGCCGGCTGTGTGGGGTATCGTATGTGGTCACTTTGGAGTGTGTTGGGGTTACTACACGCTATTTACCGGTATGCCAACCTACTTCAAAGACGTCTTGGATTTTGATATTGAACAGGTAATGGGAAGAAATAAACAGAGTACTTGAATACTTGTCTGTGAACTTTGTCATTGGTTTAGTCTAAGTTTCTCTAAATTTAGCTCCAATTTTTATCATTTAATTCTAAGAAACAACCATTCTTTTAGTTATGCTCTAGTTAGCGTTCAGGGTTTGTGGTCTAGTTTCAGAAATGTGCAGGAAGGCGCTTATTACTAAAGATAACTTCAAATGTTCTAGATGGTAAACTGACAATATGCATGTTTGCTTCACAGACAGGTTTTCTGGCAGCATGTCCATATTTGCTCAAAGCTATAGGTCCCCTGGGCGGAATCTAAGCTGACAAAATTGATAAAATACAAAATCCTCAGCATCAGCGCTGCAAGGGAGATTTTCTACGCGGTAGGTGAGTAAAATATCCTCAAGAGCTGACGGTTGAGTTGTCGTTTTGAGGCAAAATGCCCAAGGCCCAAGGCCTCGTTTATGTGGAAAAGTGTTGTCTCTTTCGGTTTTGAGACTGGTAATAATGCGTAGAACTTTGTTCATAAATATCGCTGGTGGCGGACCGAAAGAAGATTGTCCTATCGCTCTTTTTTGTACTCTTATGTTTACGCGAACATTTTGTTTTTTGAGAGGGGCGAAACAGGCTTCCGTAAACTCGCTATCCCTTCCATGGAGCCAAAGTGTTTATATGACCAAAAGGTGTCCCGCTTGCCATGATTGTCCGCCCTGCTGAGGGAAGTTAAATCGCTCTCCCGTAAAGGGGTTTATACTTATACCTTATTATGAACCAGAGGAAAAAATAAGGTTAATATTTGTAGGTTAATATTTCTGACTGCATTTAGGAAGCATTTCACCATCAACCTGGGGCAATGTTGGTTTAATTGTCTCCTTTCAATGTTTCACTGCAGGATGTTTAATAGCTGGTGTTTTTATTGTGCTGACAAGTTACACGGATAAGCCACATTTGTGTGCGACATTTCTTGTCTTGAGCATTGGCTTTTTGGGCTTGAATGTTGTTGGCTATGCAGTCAACCACCTTGACATTGAGGGACCTGACCAATACTTTTGCTTCCACACCCTGTTTTATCAGCCCGCAGATCACTGTATTTGTTACCAGGAACAAGGTAAATCCAATATTGCACTAACCCAACTTCCCCTTGTCAGTTCTTTTAGGTTCAGTTGACATAATATTTTTCCACTGTATACGTTATACAGTATTATTATTATTATTATTATTATTATTATTATTATTATTATTATTATTATTATTACTATTATTATTACTATTATTATTATTATTATCTATATAATAATATGCTAAGCTACTTCCATCTGTCTGTCCGTAACGCTCTTTCCCAGGCCTCCTAATCTAAGATGGCCGCCACATCGAGTGAAACTAAGTATAAATATTGGCCTCGTGTGCCGACCACAGTTCTTTCAGAAATCAGGACTGAGTTTAAAAAGAGAATTTGTGCTGTCAGGTGACTGGATGTCGGACTGATGCTTCCGCATGTTCAAAAAACGGGCAGATTTTCATGTCGATTGATTGGCAATTTGTTGAGTGATACAGTCAAGTGGTACATGCACACTGTAAACTGCATTCAAGATGCTCAAAATGGTCTTCAAAAAGGAAAAAAGGGGAAGAAAGAATAAAAAAGGAAAAAATTCCAATCACCGTATTTTATGGTGTCTCGCTAGTTATTATTATTATTATTATTATTATTATTATTATTAGGGAAAAATGTTCTTCATTTCATTGTTAATTTGTTCTTCAAGTTCGTTTATATTTTTTCCTGAGAGAAACGGGTTAATATAATCATTGATATTGTCATGGGTTTTCTTTCCTCTTGCTTTCTTTTGGAGTCTTCTTTTTCAGTGGGAAGGATTCATTGTATAGTCTTGTGAAGACTGCCATAAACAAATTATAGGAAGTGTTTGGGTCATTTGAGTTACATACATCTTGCCAGTCAGTCTTGCTAAGTTCTTTTTCAAATTAATTTTACGATCTTTATTCATTACTCTAGTGAAACAGTGAACATAACGTTTTTGTAAACGCACAAGTGAAAACTTCCGTTCGGCAGCAGAACATGTTTTGTGCTGCGTAATAGCGTAGCTGTGGAATTTTGTCTGACATTTGTGTTTACCCCATAAATAGGGATCCCAAACTACTACGCAGTTGTATCTATTTGGGATGGAATCAGAATAACGTGTGGTTGCTGGACGTTCAAAAACCTCACCAGATCAGTTTCGAGGTAGGTAAATTTTATCGTATGTTCCGATGTTCACTTTATTAAATATTTTCTAAATGTATGGTTATACATGCATATACTTACTCAACTCGCTATTGTTGGATTGAGGTGTCGATGTTGCTACTGTCGGGGTTCTGGTTTGTGTTGTGAATGCATGGTCACGAGCATTTCTGCTAGATGTACTTGGCATACTCCTTGGGGTACCAAGATATTCATTTGCATGGGATATAAAATTACACACGTCCCGTCTTGAGCACTGCATGTACTCTATTGTGATTATTGTGTTTACATAGAAAAAATCCAGAAAACAGTAATCAATCTCTCTCTAAAACGATACAGACAACATGATATAATAGACTGAAGTGTTGCTGTGCATGTATGCGAAAAACATGTTTCTTGATTCTGGTAAATATGAATCGTATAAAATACAATGGGAAATGCAGGCTTGTAGATCCTGTATAAACCACTACCTCGTATCTTTTTAACGCTTAAGAAGATTTTCATTAGTGTGAGGAAGTTCCGCCAGTTTATAATACCCTGCTATTGAACAGAGACATATTTTTTAACCTTGCATTTTTGTTAGTAAACATATTAAACATAACATGAGGTACAAAGTGTCATATTGGTCCTTGGATTAGCCTTTTTCAGGGTGGTCGAATCTCTTTCAGTGCGGGTGCTGTGTTCAGTTCTGTCCATCACATTAGCATACACATCAAGAAGTGAGTTGATGATGATGATGATGATAGTTTATTTATACACGATATTTACGGTGGGGTCGTATGGTTGGGTATTGTGTGTGAGTTGATGATAATGATGATGATGGTTTATTTATACATGATATTTACAGTCAGCAGGGCTGGTGGGGCCGTGTGTTTGGGTATTGTGTGTGAGTTGATGATGATGATGATGATGGTTTATTTATACACGATATTTACAGTCAGCAGGGCTGGTGGGGTCGTGTGGTTAGGTATTGTGTGTGAGTTGATGATGATGATGATGATGGTTTATTTATACACGATATTTACAGTCAGCAGGGCTGGTGGGGTCGTGTGGTTAGGTATTGTGTGTGAGTTGATGATGATGATGATGATGATGGTTTATTTATACACGATATTTACAGTCAGCAGGGCTGGTGGGGTCGTGTGGTTAGGTATTTGTGTGAGTTGATGATGATGATGATGATGGTTTATTTATACACGATATTTACAGTCAGCAGGGCTGGTGGGGTCGTGTGGTTAGGTATTGTGTGTGAGTTGATGATGATGATGATGATGGTTTATTTATACACGATATTTACAGTCAGCAGGGCTGGTGGGGTCGTATGGTTGGGTATTGTTTGTGTGTGTGTGTGTGTGTTAATATTGTCTTAACACGTTCGTTTCTGGGCAGGGCAGGGCTAGGCTGTGGTTGCGCCTCAAGCTGTACTTCGATTTTGTACGCTTGAATAAGTTCGTCAGTTTGTCTGGGGCGAGGTTGTTTTCTACTTTGTAGACAAGTTCGACGAGGCGCTTCTTGTACATGGTGGTAAGGGTGTCCCATCTGGTCAGTGTGATGGCCTCCTCCGAACTTGTATCCCACTGGGGCTGCTCTCGCATTTAGTTTCTCCAGGTTTGTGAGGTGTGTCGTATTGCACGATCCCCATAAAGTTAAATCGTGGGTTACTAATGGTAGTATAACCTTAAAGTAGAAGTCCTCCAGCTGTCCCGTGGGAAGGAACCTCATCCTGCGCAGCAGACTTAGCTTAGACGCGTAGGCCCTTGTGACTGGGCTGCGTGCTCAGACCAAGTTAGTTTACCTCCCAAGTTAGCTTATCTACCTGCACCTCCAACAGTCGCTTTGACATCATCCAGTCGATACTGCTGTTTCTGATCCTCAGCCCTTGTATAGAGCCAATGAGTGGTCGTTGGTGCAATAGCATGGCTCTGCAGTGTCGTATTAGCCGATTTTCATCACACCAAGATGTGATCTCGTCTAGTACACCGTTTAACTTTGTAATTGTTGTGTCTACGGACTTTGCAATGCAGTAGATGGATCAGTACACATGTCATCAGCAGCAAATGAAATATTGCGCACATGCCTTGATCCAGTTAGGCTGACTGGAATAACTTTGAATGTTGAACTATGAAGCTTTAGTGAGAGCAAGTGATGCATTGTTTCTTGAGCAGCATACTCTCTTTCACCAAGAGTTCTCATTACTATCTGCTTAATAGTTCTTTGAGAGTCACTGCTGTTCACATTTTGAACAATCGAATTAAATACTTGCTTGAGAATAGATGATCTTGGTTCACCTTTGGCTGCATATTTTGTTATTTCAACGAATCGACCCTGATCGGATGCGAAATGACTTTGAATGGTTGTGGGAAACAGAGCCAGAGTAAAACACGCAACTGATCCTAAAAATAACAACATCAACAAAACACAAACATAAACAAAAACAAATCAAAGCAGCAAGGCAGCTGTAAGCTCGCGAATTTGTAAAAGCGCCTTTTAACGAGCTACTTTGCATGTGGCGCGGATTTCAAACTCTTTTGAGTAAATTTTTACACTTCCTCCGAGTATGGTGGTTTATGTTTCAGAAATGGTATGTCTTATGCACATCGATTTAAAGAGCATAAGAAGATCTTTCAAATGCGACCTTTACACCGTCAAACTGAGCTAGATTTCCCACTGGAAACGCTCCCTGATTATCTCTTTGGGCTCTTTTTCATAATAAAAGACACAGAATTAACCTGATCTTTACTGGTCGAATATCAGCTTTTTTTTGGCCCCCCGGTACACCCGATTGAGCCAGTTGAAGATCAAAGTGTAATCTTTAAAATAAAACCTTAACACACTGCTTCTGTTTGAGACTTTGTGAGGGATACGGCAAATTTCTGTGTCACACATCATAGAAATATGCCTCCCGCTCTCTTATTCGAACTGCCAAGATGGACATAATGTATTCCAGATTGGTCTGTAACCTAATTAAATATTTTCATGTCCCTCGATTCTGCACGATGCAGTAGCTGTTTATAGAACTGGCTCAATTCACCACTTCGTGGTGAACGTGGGCTAAAAAAGTGTTTTATAATAATTGAGAGAAAAGAATTTTCGACGCGGTTTTCACGGGTCATGCGACCGCAGCACTCTCCAGAATAACAGATTGTACCTTTTTGGCTCCCGAATTAAAAAGAGCCAGACTGGGATTGAGTGTACCAATGTTGACAGGGTTAGCTATAAGCAAAATCAATGTCACCTGTTGAAAAAGGAGGGTGCATATTAACAAAATGTATGAGTGTGAGTATGAATACTATCTTTACATTGGTCACCTTGTGTGGATGGATGGGCAACTGCAGGATTGATCCCCATAGGATCTAAGAGTGAAGTAACAGTGCTAGACTGATTAGAACACTGTTGAAAACAATATGAGATACTGCAGTAGCCGGTTGCCCTTATTCAAATCGAGACTTACCGTGGAACCTTGTATTTATGACAATGAATTTGATTTGCATTACAATGAAAACTACTTTTCATAAAAAAGGTTTCACACTAGACCTGGTTGTGAAACAAAGACAACAGGCATCTCGAAAATGGCCTATTTCAATCATGTTTGGAAAAATTGTAAAGCACTAATATCATCACTGACTGTACCTGGTGTTTCTGCTCTTTCCTCCTTGATTGTTTTGTTCTTCCAGCTGGCAGGAAGAAGAAGCTGCTTTCCAGTCGGAGTGGCTGGGAATGTAAATGACAATACATTGAAACCAGGGCTGGCTACAAGTTTGAATTTCATTGAAAACGAGGAAAAGTCTGTATAATACTACAAATTATTTAGTATCTTAGCCATTACATACAGAATTGTTTGATCACTGGAAATAAGTGTACTGTATTTAAAGCTAAAGCAAGGTTATTGAGAGAGGCTGTTGCAATTCTTCGTAATAACTCATTCTTTGCATTTCTTAAGGCTGTTCTTTCCCAGGGCAACTTTTTTGTCATGTAGGCTTTGACTACCTTTTGCCCTTCCTCGTCTTTGGAAACGTCACTCTCGTCTGAACTAGTATTTCTGACGATGCTTTCATGAGACAGACGCAAAGCCTAGCCCATTTAATCACAATACATTCCATTGAAGTCAAGGAAAAAACTAAATGAAGGATGTCTGCTCGAGAAGTAGACCACAATGAATCTCTTCTCCTTGTTCACCTCTTATATACTAGCGTCCTTCCATATTCACGCTTTCCACACCCTGAACATAAATAATAACTCCTCGCACATCTACAATGCATACCTCTTCACAGCTCACCATATTTACAATCACCATGCACTACTTCACATTCTATCCTTGTGCTTGGGAATTCGAGAAACTATGGTCTCTTTCATTATGCTTCGCTCACTGAGCCGAAGATAAATAAACCATTTTTGTCCGGCTGGATATTCCAGTCTTAAGGCCTAAGTGTCCTAGTGTCCTAAGCTGGTCTAAAATGTCCCCTGTTCGGAAAGGTGCTTTTGATAGTTAAAATGGGTTCTCACAAGAAAGGATATTCATAAACATCTGTAAACATTGTAAAGGAAGTTCGCTTTGATCTCATAACCTTTTAGTAAGAATAGACGCAGTAGTTTGCGTATGAGACAGATATGACACAGGCGGCTGCCTGTCGGCTATTACACAATACCTCCTCCAGAAGTAGCTGAGTGCTGTAATTTGGGACATCATCGATTGACAGATGACAGCTTGCTGCAGCAATGTCTTCGGTGACCATGTAGCAAGATATTGCTCTTGATAGACCAACCAAACCAAAACCAGCATACACTGAGGACATGGCTATACCAGAGCATGCGTTGTACAGCGCTGACGTAAAATATGGATTGGAGAAGATAGGAAAAGAGAGTATAACATTGAAGGACAAGCAGTGTGAAGTATTAAAGATTCTGGCATTACAAAACAAGGATATGTTGGCTGTGTTGCCAACTGGTTATGGCAAATCTCTGATTTACCAGATATTAGCCCTAATTCCAGATTAGCTAGAGGCTGGTCTTCGTCCATCTAAGAATGGTTCAGTTGTTCTGGTCGCCTCACCGCTTAATGCCTTTACTAGGGACCAGGTGATCAAGCTGGGGGAGAATGGACTGTGTATTTTTAAAGATGTACATGTTGCGGTAGAGGGTTCTGGAGGAGTTGTTGAACCGTTGGAGTGCTTTTGGAACTACCAACTGGTATTTGCACATCCAAAAGCACTTGGGAATCTTGGGAATGAATACAAGGTTAAAGATAAGTCTGCTTTAGGTCTTGTCATTGCGCACTCCGACATGAAACTGCAGAAGCCTGGTTCAGTCGCATACCAAAGTAGATAGCTGAATTGCGGAAAAATTGTCACGCTGGTTGCCTGGAAATAGAAATAATAATAATAATAATAATAATAATAATAATATTTACACAGTACCTGTACTTCAAGAAGACGGCGCAAGCGTTTCTCCATATTAGATTCCAGGCGCACAATGTCCAAAATCTGAAAAGCTTGCCTGGAATAGTCCAGATCATCGTCTGGGTGTTCCCAGGCTAAGAGTACCACCTGTATACAATTAATCATCTTGCGCATGTGCGCTTCAATTTTAACTTCTGTGATAATATCTAAAATGACAAAAAAACAAATATATATATGTATACAATAATAATAATACGTTGTTTCAACGAATAACCCGGAGCGAATCGACCCTGATCAGATGCGAAACGACTTTGAATGGTTGTAGAAAACAGAGCCAGAGTGAAATATATGCTTATTGGGTTTGCTAATGGATTTAGCCTTAAGTCCTCTTTCTGGTTTTGTAGCGATCTGCCTTCTGATGCGTTTCAGCGATTTCGATTTGAGGAGAGCGCAACTGATCCTGAAAATAACAACATCAACAAAAGACAAACAAGAACAAAAAAGGAATCAACTCCTAAGAGTGTTCACTATACCTTCGCAGCATCTGACTTTGCTACCAGCTCCTGGACTTTCTTTTTAAGGGACAAGAACAATTTCTGTAACTGCACTTGCAGTATGGCCTTTCGATATCGCTACCAACGAAAACATCAATAAGTTGTACTGTATTTAAAGCTAAAGCAGGGTTATTAAGAGCGGCTGTTGCAATTATTCGTAGTAACTCTTTCTTTGCACTTCTTCAGGCTGTTCTTTACCAGGGCAACTTTTTTGTCATGTAGGCTTTGACTACCTTTTGCCCTTCCTCGTCTTCGGAAACTTCATTCTCGTTTGAACTAGTATTTCTCATGATGCTTTCATGATGAGGCTGTTGCCATGTCTTTGCATTGGGACAGTCTGTTCCAATCAGCAAGACGACTTCAACGTCCGCTCTAAATGGCATCAGCTCATCAGCGATATGCTTCAGGTGTTTCCACTGTCTACTTCTGGCTTTTGGATTTGTGAGGCGCTGTACGGGATGACTTTCCCCTTAAAAACCTTTAGTAGGGGGAAGCTGACTTGATGCTTGAAGTCCGACATGTGAAGGTCAGTTCATTCGATTCATAACACGGGAACTCAGGCATGGATGGTCACTTTATCTCGTTACCTTGCATGGTTCTCCATCGATCTTTTAGGTTAACAGCCATACGCCCTTTAAAGGGGTACTTCTGCAAAATGGTGGCCCAATTTTCCTTGCCATATTTTTTGACCCCATTCTCTAGATATGTACTTTCTTCCTGGTCCCAATATCTCCGCTTCTTGGGTTTTGGAATGGATAGTGTGTAAGAATGGTGGTCCATCTGCCAATTCCAAATTTATTCACACCATCTGCCAGCCATGTTGTCTCCTCGTCTGTCCACTTTCTTTTCTTAGAAGGTAATTCTGCAAGACAACACACAGTATGGATTTTTAGCCCTGGCCAAGTGGTACTGCCAACTCCTGCCAAATTTGCGAGTTGGCTCAAGTTAGTCATGGTTTAGTCACCGCATTGGCACGAGTTGGCTTGAGTTGTCTCGAGTTGGCTTGCAAACTTGATCCAGTTGAAACTTCAACCAGACAACTTCAATGCCGCTCTGAATGGCATCAGCTCATCAGCCATATGCTTCAGGTGTTCCCACTGTCTGGCTACTTCTGGCTTTGGGATTTGTGAGGTGCGGTACGGGATGACTTCCCTCGTGAAAACCTTTGGTAGGGGAAAGCTGACTTGATGCTTGAAGTCCAACATGTGAAGGTCAGGTCATTCGACTCATAAAACAGGGGAACTCAGGAATGGATGGTCATTTTATCTCGTTACCTTGCATGGTTCTCCATCTATCTTTTAGATTTACAGCAGTACGGCTCTTGAATGAATACTCTCCAAGAATGGCGGTCCATCTGTATGAATACTATTTTTACAACATCTTTCAGGTTTATAGCAGTACGTCCCTTAAAGGGGTACTTCTTAAAAATGGTGGCCCACTTGCCCACACCATATTTAAGTACCCCCTCTAAAAAACCTGTTTCATGTTCTTGCCATTTTCTACTCTTTTTTTGAAGGTAATTCTGCAAGACAACACATAGTTTGGATTTTTAGCCCTGGCCAAGTGGTACTGCCAACTCTTGCCAGGTTTGCGAGTTCGCTCGTGTTGGTCATCGTTTGGTCACTGAGTTGGCAAAAGGTGGCTTGAGTTGTCTCGAGTTGGTTTGAGTTGGCTAAAATTTGATTCAGTTAAAGTTTGTAGCCAACTCAAGCCAAGCCAAGGTTAATGCAAGATGATTGCGTCAACTTTTGTTATTGCATTTGAATGGTTTCCTTGTGGCTTGGCTTAAGCTTGGTTTTCACGAGCGATGCAACTGCACCTAATTTCACAGTGAAAACAAGCTCGACCTAAACGCAAGCACAAGGATCAAATTATGTCTATTTTTGTGCTTGCGTCACCATGGGTGGTCATTTTTATCTCGTTACCTTGCATGGTTTTCCATCTATTTTTTAAATTCACAGAAGTACGCCCTTTAAAAGGCTATTTTCCCAAAATAATGGCCCATTTTGTGCATTAATTGCTGACTCAAAAATAAGGTGATCACATGGCCTAAAAAAGTATTATGTATTTCTGTGAGTTTTGTGATTTTAATTTTAACGGTCATCCAAGACTACTGTCGAAAACGTGTCAATGGTCACACATTTCCTAAATACTCTCTTTATTGTTGATTCAGAGCACGCTTCGCTCGAAACTTACATCGTTCAGCATTCGTTCGTAACACGACACTCTCCTCTCTCTCTGAGCACATGTCTAATATGCTAATTACGAACTGTCAATCTTAACAATAACAATGAAAAACGGAAGTTGGTTTCTGACACACTCCCCCATATGACTCTTTCTCGAGGCATATGTAATTACTAACTCTTAAACAAACTAACGAAAAAGGTCACGATAAATGCGGTTGCATGATAACGAGCGTTATACTAATGCACGCAGTTCATATATATGAGAGACTCTAGTGATCATCATCATCTAGTATGTCTTGGACGCGTAGACCAGCGGCTGCTGCTGCGTCTCTTCTGGGTCGGTACGCAACTGCTTCAGGATTCAGTACCAGCGGTTGATTACGAGGGAGGTCACACGACAGCTCCAACGGGTATAGGTGCTTGATTGCCCGCTCCATGTGGCCTCTGCCTGCTCGTAGTTTCGCGGCACATACTACATCATCTCTGCCCACGTAAAGCTCCTCCACTACGCCTAACGGCCAGTTGTTTCGGTTGCGGTCATCTGATTTGATTATCACCACGTCGCCGACGGCTAACTGATTTTCTTTCCCACGATTCTTCTGCTGATGCCGCTCTCTCAGTGCTCGCAGATACTCTCCTGTCCAGCGGCGCCACATGGCTTCCTTAGTGGCCTTCAGGAACTTCGCTCGCTTCCTTAGATCTCGATCATCTATACTGTGTGGCTCCAATTCAGGAAGGTAGTTGGTGTTCAGGAACAGGAAGGAGTTCGGTGTTAGCGTCGGTAACTGAGCGTCCTCCAGGTAGCACAGTGGGCGGTTGTTCATCGATATCTCGATGTCCAGAATCAGCTCACACAGCTCAGGCCAGCTAAGAATCCCTTGTCCAACAGACTTGTAGAAGGCTGCCTTCATCACTCCGATCAACCGCTCGAAGTGTCCGCCCCACCATGGCGCGCGACTCACATTGAAGTTCCACGTGATGGAATGGTCACTCAGGAATTCATGGAACTTCTCGTTTTCCTTGACCTTTCGTAGCCACTTAGCAGCTGCCTTGAATGTAGATCCATTGTCTGAATAGACCTTTGACGGCCGGCCCCTTCGTGCGATTAAGCGTTTCAGACTCTGTAAGAACTCGGGAGTCTCAAGGCTGGGAAGGACCTCCAAGAATACCCCGCGTGTCTGACAGCAGGAGTACAGTACTACATACGCCTTCTCTTCTTTATTCTTGTTTCGGTACTTAATGGGACCGGGGAAGTCCACTCCGATGACATCAAAGGGTACGGTTCCCTCTGTCCGCTCTCTCGGTAGATAACCTGGAGGGGGGTCTCCAGCCGGCACGGCATGGAAACGCTTGCAACCCCAACAGTACTTGACGATTCTCTTGGCCAGCCGGCGCAGGCGTGGCACCCAAAACCTCTCTCGCACCTTGGCCATCGTCAGACTAACACCCCCATGTATGGATGTCTCGTGCGCGCGCTTGACAATTTCAGCAGTAACAGGAGACGAATCTGGTAGATAGATGGGCAGCTCCCCCTGGATTCGGCCATGGCATACCCAGACTCCTTCACCATTTAGTCGTAAATTAAGCTGTTCTTTGTCAACTGTAAACTTGTTCTCGCTCATCCCTTGACTCTGCGCTCTCTTGATATAGAACAGCTCCTGTTTTGCTACCTCGCTAGTCGTGAGCGGTCCCTGGATCTTGTTCGAAGGATTGCGAGAATTGTGAGTGAATCGCGAGATCCACGCACCGATCCTCATGGCTTTATGCAAGCCGAACTTATCGAGCACGCGGTCAAAGTCGTTGTTTACTTCGACCACAGCCGCGAAAAGTTCTCGTTGAACCTTCCGTTCTTCAGTACTCTGGGGACTGGCCTTGGTGACGATCTGCGGCGGCCACTGCTGTTGGTCCGGCAGCCAGGCGGGACCCTTCCACCAGAGTTCGTGTCCACTAACACTCCCTCCCCGACTCTGGAGGTCGGCAGGGTTCTCGTTCGTTGGGACGTGATGCCACTGCGCTTCCAGGTGACTCTGGATCTTTCGCACGCGATTGGCCACGAACTGTCGATATTCTCCGTTATCGTGAATCCAGTGAAGCGCGACTGTACTGTCCAGCCAGCAGTGGGTGACAGGCGCGACAGGAAAGCCCTCTAGTGCGACACGTACGTTAGACACCAGGTTGATAACCATGTGACCGGCCACCAGTTCCAGACGTGGGATCGTTAGTCCCTCCTTAGCGAGCCGTGACTTAGCTGCTACCAAACCTCGACTAACGCCTGACGCTTGCGCCATGACAGCGTAAACTGTGGCGCACACTCCGTGACCACTGGCATCGCCAAATGCGTGGAGTTGAATCTCGTCGATTGCCTCCTGATAAGTTGGAATGCTGCGGACTGTAGCGACGATGTCCGGCAGTCCACGTTCCCATTTCTCCCATCCCTCTCGAATCTCCTGTGGTAATGGCGCGTCCCATGCTAGCTTTTTCACGCACGTATCTCGATATAATTGCTTAGCTTCTAGGATGACAGGTGAAACAAGTCCCAGGGGGTTGTACACCTTTGCTAGGCTGGCGAGGATCCCACGCTTAGTGGTGACTGCTGGTATGCTAGGAAAACTCACAAGTAGCTTATCCTCCGCTTTGTTCCAGCCAAGTCCGAGTAGTTTACACTCCCCCTGCACTGCGTTGAACTGTTCCTTAGCAAACGACTGTTCTCCTTCGTTAGTGGTCACAATTCCATCTGTCTCGATCTCCCGAACGTTTGAGTTCGCGTTGAACTGTTCCTTGGCAAGCGACTGCTCACCTTCGTTAGTAGTCACCATTCCATCTGTCTCGAGCTCCCGAACGTTGGAGTTCCATTTGTGTAGGGTGAACTTCCCATCCTCGAAGATTTCGACAGCCTCATGTTTCAGTTGCCGCGCCTGACCGGTCGTTGGCGCCCCGGTGATTAGATCATCCACGTAAAGGCTGTTACGGATCTCTCGCACGGTTTCGGGGTAAGTCTCCGACAGACTCTCTAGGTGTTGCTGCAATACTCCGTTAAGTAAGAACGGTGATGGCCCGATGCGTCTCGCTCACGTTTCTCGATGACCTCGGCCGCTTTGCCGATTCTGAAGTTTAGGGTTTGTAGTTTCCCGTTCAGCTCTGTTATTTGTTTCTCCATGATGGCACTCCCGTCGTGGTCGCCACTTTGTCGAAAACGTGTGTCAACGGTCACACATTTCCTAAATACTCTCTTTATTGTTGATTCAGAGCACGCTTCGCTCGAAACTTACATCGTTCAGCATTCGTTCGTAACACGACACTCTCCTCTCTCTCTGAGCACATGTCTAATATGCTAATTACGAACTGTCAATCTTAACAATAACAATGAAAAACGGAAGTTGGTTTCCGACACTACCTCTGGTTAGAACTTTTGTCTCTGAACACCCTTGTTGGTTTGAGCGGAGTGTCCAAATCATCATCTGATGAGTTTTCCCACTCACGTTGAGATGATGTCGTTGCTTGAGATGAGATCTAAAATGACAAAAAAACAAGTATATATATGTATACAATAATAATAATAATACGTTGTGTCAACGAATAGCCCAGAGCGAATCGACCCTGATCAGATGCGAAACGACTTTGAATGGTTGTAGAAAACAGAGCCAGAGTGAAATATATGCTTATTGGGTTTGCTAATGGATTTAGCCTTAAGTCCTCTTTCTGGTTTTGTAGCGATCTGCCCTCTGATGCGTTTCAGCGATTTCGATTTGAGGAGAGCGCAACTGATCCTGAAAATAACAACATCAACAAGCCTAGCCCATTTAATCACAATACATTCCATTGAAGTCAAGGAAAAAACCAAATGAAGGATGTCCGCTCGAGAAGTAGACCACAATGAATCTCTTCTCCTTGTTCACCTCTTATATACTAGCATCCTTCCATATGCACCTTTTGCCAAGCAACAAAACATTTTTTTGTGGACATGTCCTGGATTTTCTGAAAAACTTTGGAAACATTTCTTGTGTCTGTGTGGAACACAACATTGTTGCAGCATGCTTTGCCACCCTGGAAACATTGAAGGATACAATGTTGCGGCCACAATGTGTCCTTGTTTTGCCAGCAAGGCCAATACTGTGCACGCACACAGCCACCAGACAGTCCTGATTGATCACAGTACCTGCACTTCAATAAGTCGGCGCAAGCGCTTCTCCATTCTGGACTCTAGGCATACGATGTCCAGAATGTGAAGTGCTTGCCCGAAGTAGTTTATTTCATCCTCTGGGCTTTCCCATGCTTTTTGTAGGGAGATCAACAACTGCATGCAGTTGTGATAGTTGCGCATCTGGTCTTCTACTTTTATTTCTGTGAACTGGATAATATCTAAAATGACAAAAAAAAAACAATAATAAACATCTCAAGTCACACTTACATTACCCCGGCATGCATATTATTATACTAAATTGTTAATTAAACTCGCCTTTGCAAGCGTACAAAAATTTGCAGCCGCTTTATCTTGTGAAACGAAACGAAACAAGAATTGCAAAACAGTAATTTTTAAGTCCTCTTTCTGGTTTTGTAGCGATCTGCCTTCTGATGCGTTTCAGCGATTTCGATTTGAGGAGAGCGCAACTGATCCTGAAAATAACAACATCAACAAGCCTAGCCCATTTATTCACAATGCATTCCATTGAAGTCAAGGAAAAAACTAAATGAAGGATGTCCGCTCGAGAAGTAGACCACAATGAATCTCTTCTCCTTGTTCACCTCTTATATACTAGCGTCCTTCCATATTCACGCTTTCCACACCCTGAACATAAATAATAACTCCTGGCACATCTACAATGCATACCTCTTCACAGCTCACCATATTTACAATCACCATGCACTACTTCACATTCTATCCTTGTGCTTGGGAATTCGAGAAACTATGGTCTCTTTCATTATGCTTCGCTCACTGAGCCGAAGATAAATAAACCATTTTTGTCCAGCTGGATATTCCAGTCTTAAGGCCTAAGTGTCCTAGTGTCCTAAGCTGTTGTTCCCAGGCTTTATGCAGTGAGAGTACCACCTGTATGCAGTTGATGATGTTGCACATGTGCGCTTCAATTTTAACTTCTGTGATAATATCTAAAATGACAAAAAAACAAATATATATATGTATACAATAATAATAATACGTTGTTTCAACGAATAACCCGGAGCGAATCGACCCTGATCGGATGCGAAACGACTTTGAATGGTTGTAGAAAACAGAGCCAGAGTGAAATATATGCTTATTGGGTTTGCTAATGGATTTAGCCTTAAGTCCTCTTTCTGGTTTTGTAGCGATCTGCCTTCTGATGCGTTTCAGCGATTTCGATTTGAGGAGAGCGCAACTGATCCTGAAAATAACAACATCAACAAGCCTAGCCCATTTAATCACAATACATTCCATTGAAGTCAAGGAGAAAACTAAATGAAGGATGTCCGCTCAAGAAGTAGACCACAATGAATCTCTTCTCCTTGTTCACCTCTTATATACTAGCGTCCTTCCATATGCACGCTTTCCACACCCTGAACATAAATAATAACTCCTGGCACATCTACAATGCATACCTCTTCACAGCTCACCATATTTACAATCACCATGCACTACTTCACATTCTATCCTTGTGCTTGGGAATTCGAGAAACTATGGTCTCTTTCATTATGCTTCGCTCACTGAGCCGAAGATAAATAAACCATTTTTGTCCGGCTGGATATTCCAGTCTTAAGGCCTAAGTGTCCTAGTGTCCTAAGCTGGTCTAAAATTTCCCCTGTTTGGAAAGGTGCTTTTGATAGTTAAAATGGGTTCTCACAAGAAAGGATACTCATAAACATCTGTAAACATTGTAAAGGAAGTTCGCTTTGATCTCATAACCTTTTAGTAAGAATAGACGCAGTAGTTTGCGTACGAGACAGATATGACACAGGCGGCTGCCTGTCGGCTATTACACAATACCTCCTCCAGAAGTAGCTGAGTGCTGTAATTTGGGACATCATCGATTGACAGATGACAGCTTGCTGCAGCAATGTCTTCGGTGACCATGTAGCAAGATATTGCTCTTGATATACTAACGAAGCCAAAACCAGCATACACTGAGGACATGGCTATATCAGAGCATGCGTTGTACAAGGCTGCCGTAAAATATGGATTGGAGAAGATAGGAAAAGAGAATATAACATTGAAGGACAAGCAGTGTGAAGTATTAAAGATTCTGGCATTACAAAACAAGGATATGTTGGCTGTGTTGCCAACTGGTTATGGCAAATCTCTGATTTACCAGATATTAGCCCTAATTCCAGATTAGCTAGAGGCTGGTCTTCGTCCATCTAAGAATGGTTCAGTTGTTCTGGTCGCCTCACCGCTTAATGCCCTTATTAGGGACCAGGTGATTAAGTTGGGGGAGAATGGACTGTGTATTTTTAAAGATGTACATGTTGCGATAGAGGGTTTTGGAGGAGTTGTTGAACCGTTGGAGTGCTTTTGGAACTACCAACTGGTATTTGCACATCCAATAGCACTTGCAGTCGCATGAAAGTTTCAGGGACTGTTTCTGTATATTTAGGAAATGTTTGAAATTTTTCTCCTTGTGTGTCACCAACGCAGTCCACTCTGAAATCGAAATTGGCAAAAAGGACCCAATCGGCCTTATATACCTCTCAAACTTGGCCTGTGATTGGTTTATTTCACAATAGGCCCCTCGAGGCTCTTTTTTGGCTTTCCGATGAATGATCTTTGTTATACGGGCCTCTGATGTCACCGTACATTATTGTACGGTTTAATAGGAGGCCGGTATGAGTTAAGAAAGATTTTAAATAAACTATTTCTGAGGAAGGATTCACTGGCTTGCACATCTTCTGAATGCAGCAAATATCAGAGGTTCTTTCTGTACTCCTGCCAGCAAGGTAACAACACAAAATATATTTTAAAACCCTTTTGGCTAATTATTATGTTAGAAAAAAAATGAGCAGTTTAAAGATCCCCTAGGGTTATATATTTAGATCTTATCAAACCTATGTATCTGAGAAAAAGAGTAAGGTGATCTCACTTTTCGAAATAACGGTACCAACAGAATCAACTGTACCAACACATGGGACATGATGTGCAATACCTTAAACAGTCCTTGAGTAAAAATACTTAAGAGGGTTTTCACTGTAAACTCGCAAGTAATTATCATTATAAAACGAAACAATTCTTGTATCAACATTGCATGTATACATTGTGGCTGTAATATTGCTAGCGTGCATGTTTCCCAAATGTTGTCCTGTTTTGCCAAGCAATGCATACATGTAAAAGGATGTATTCAACAATAAATATTGAAAAAAGAAGAAAGAAAAACATAAAGTAATATAGTAATAAGTAATGACATTTACCTCAAAATCTTTCCCTTGAACCTTATTAGAAATCTCACGGTACACTTTCTCTGTGTCCTGTTTTGTATTTTTTCTGTGACTTGCTAGGACTGTCTGTATGCAGTTGATATAGTTCCGCATCATAAGTCTGCTTTAGGTCTTGTCATTGCGCACTCCGACATGAAACTGCAGAAGCCTGGTTCAGTCGCATACCAAAGTGGATAGCTGAATTGCGGAAAAATCGTCACGCGGATGGGACAGCATCTCCGTAAAGTGCATAAACTTAATGATGAAAACGAAATTAAAAAGACAAAAGAGAAATTTAACAGAGTTAATGGAATATGTCTAATGAATATGGTTGATGTAAAATAGTTTGATTACTTTTATTTTTGCACTTCCAGTGCCTGACTGGGATTGAGTGTACCAATGTTGACAGGGTTAGCTATAAGCAAAATCAATGTCACCTGTTGAAAAAGGAGAGTGCATATTAGCAAAATGTATGAGTGTGAGTATGAATACTATTTTACAATGGTCAACTTGTGGGGATGGATGGGCAACTGCAGGATTGATCCCCATAGGATCTAAGAGTGAAGTGACAGTGCTAGACTGATTAGAACACTGTTGAAAACAATATGAGATACTGCAATAACATTTGCATCCTCCTGGTTGCCTGGAAAAAGAAAGAATAATAATAATAATAATAATAATAATAATAATAATAATAATAATAATACGTACACAGTACCTGTACTTCAACAAGACGGCGCAAGCGTTTGTCCATATCAGATTCCAGGCGGACGATGTCCAAAATCTGAAGAGCTTGCCTGAAATAGTCCAGATCATCGTCTGGGTGTTCCCAGGCTGAGAGTACCACCTGTATACAATTAATCATCTTGCACATGTGCGCTTCAATTTTAACTTCTGTGCAGTGATGGGATAGTGAATTACCATTCTTTTATACATACAGTAGCGTACATCCAAGGTATAATGACATGCTATTGATAATCAAATGAATCATGAAATATTAAAAGGACAAACCATTTCAAGGAGAGGTAGAGTATACTCTTTCCAAAATGGAGCCAGAAGCTGTGAAAGGTCTTTTATAAAGATTTTGAATAGACTGTTCCTGATGAAGGATTCAGTGGCTGGCATATCTTGTGGATGGAGCAAATCCCATAGGTTCTTTCTGTACTCCTACCAGCAAGGTAACAACACAAAATATATTTTAAAACCCTTTTGGCTAATTATTATGTTAGAAAAACAGAATGAGCAGTTTAAAGATCCCCTGGGGTTTTATATTTAGATATTATCAAACCTATGTATCTGAGAAAAAGAGTAAGGTGATCTCACTTTTTGAAATAACGGTACCAACAGAATGAACTGTACAACACATGGGACATGATGTGCAGTACCTTAAACAGTCCTTGAGTAAAAATACTTAAGAGGGTTTCCACTGTAAACTCGCAAGTAATTATCATTATAAAACGAAACAATTCTTGTATCAAGACAATCTATTTGCAATTGAGAATTTATCACCACTTCAGTAAAGATCCTTATGCCAGGCATCTTTCACTGTAACACCAAAAGAGAATTCACAAAACTCTTCAAGAAACAGAAGGATGAAATTAAGCAATTCCTATCAAACTCTTACTTTACAATGTTAACGCATCTCTTCTATGACTTGCTAGGACTGTCTACAATATAAACACAGAAACCAGTTAAACCTACAGTTGTCATATGACCATAAAATTTATGACCAAAAAAGTGGAGTGCTAATCTATTCCAAGCTGCACTCAAAATCGTATTACTGTATACTAACATTGCATGTATACATTGTGGCTGTAATATTGCTAGCGCGCATGTTTCCCAAATGTTGTCCTGTTTTGCCAAGCAACAAAACATTTTTTTGTGGACATGTCCTGGATTTTCTGAAAAACTTTGGAAACATTTCTTGTGTCTGTGTGGAACACAACATTGTTGCAGCATGCTTTGCCACCCTGGAAGCATTGAAGGATACAATGTTGTGGCCACAATGTGTCCTTGTTTTGCCAGCAAGGCCAATACTGTGCACGCACACAGCCACCAGACAGTCCTGATTGATCACAGTACCTGTACTTCAATAAGACGGCGCAACCATTTCTTCATACTAGACTCTAGGCGCACGATGTCCAGAATCTGAAACGCTTGCCCGAAGTAGTTCAGTTCATCGTCTGGGCGTTCCCATGCTTTGTGTATCGAGAGCACTAACTGCATGCAGTTGATATAGTTCCGCATCATAAGTCTGCTTTAAGTCTTGTCATTGCGCACTGCGACATGAAACTGCAGAAGCCTGGTTCAGTCGCATACCAAAGTGGATAGCTGAATTGCGGAAAAATTGTCACGCGGATGGGACAGCATCTCCGTAAAGTGCATAAACTTAATGATGAAAACGAAATTAAAAAGACAAAAGAGAAATTTAACAGAGTTAATGGAATATTTCTAATGAATATGGTTGATGTAAAATAGTTATATTACTTTTATTTTTGCACTTCCAGTGCCTGACTGGGATTGAGTGTACCAATGTTGACAGGGTTAGCTATAAGCAAAATCAATGTCACCTGTTGAAAAAGGAGAGTGCATATTAGCAAAATGTATGAGTGTGAGTATGAATACTATTTTACAATACTCTTGAATACTCTTCTCCTTGTTCACCTCTTATATACTAGCGTCCTTCCATATGCACGCTTTCCACACCCTGAACATAAATAATAGCTCCTCGCACATCTACAATGCATACCTCTTCACAGCTCACCATATTTACAATCACCATGCACTACTTCACATTCTATCCTTGTGCTTGGGAATTCGAGAAACTATGGTCTCTTTCATTATGCTTCGCTCACTGAGCCGAAGATAAATAAACCATTTTTGTCCGGCTGGATATACCAGTCTTAAGGCCTAAGTGTCCTAGTGTCCTAAGCTGGTCTAAAATGTCCCCTGTTTGGAAAGGTGCTTTTGATAGTTAAAATGGGTTCTCACAAGAAAGGGTACTCATAAACATTTGTAAACATTGTAAAGAAAGTTGGCTCACATGTTGGGCCCCCACGTAGCGGCACAAATAAACATCGGGCTCAGGCCCACGCAGCGTAAAGAAAACGAGTCCAAACTGGAACTTTGTAACTAACATTCCGGCCCCTAAAATATGTAGTCCGAACGAAATATTCTAAACCAAATGAACAGGTAAAAAGTTGCTTCTCATGCAATGTCCGATACAACAAAGTTCGAGACTTTCAACACATCAGTTAGGCAGCCTCGGTCGTCTCCACTGACTCCAGGAGAACAATCTTGTCAATGGGACGGTTCATCACAGAGCTGCTGGTCTTCACTGACACACTTCTCACGCAGCCATCTGTAAACTCGCAAGTAATTATCATTATAAAACGAAACAATTCTTGTATCAAGACAATCTATTTGCAATTGAGAATTTATCACCACTTCAGTAAAGATCCCTATGCCAGGCATCTTTCACTGTAACACCAAAAGAGAATTCACAAAACTCTTCAAGAAACAGAAGGATGAAATTAAGCAATTCCTATCAAACTCTTACTTTACAATGTTAACGCATCTCTTCTATGACTTGCTAGGACTGTCTACAATATAAACACAGAAACCAGTTAAACCTACAGTTGTCATATGACCATAAAATTTATGACCAAAAAAGTGGAGTGCTAATCTATTCCAAACTGCACTCAAAATCGTATTACTGTATACTAACATTGCATGTATACATTGTGGCTGTAATATTGCTAGCGTGCATGTTTCCCAAATGTTGTCCTGTTTTGCCAAGCAATGCATACATGTAAAAGGATGTATTCAACAATAAATATTGAAAAAAGAAGAAAGAAAAACATAAAGTAATATAGTAATAAGTAATGACATTTACCTCAAAATCTTTCCCTTGAACCTTATTAGAAATCTCACGGTACACTTTCTCTGTGTCCTGTTTTGTATTTTTTCTGTGACTTGCTAGGACTGTCTGTATGCAGTTGATATAGTTCCGCATCATAAGTCTGCTTTAGGTCTTGTCATTGCGCACTCCGACATGAAACTGCAGAAGCCTGGTTCAGTCGCATACCAAAGTGGATAGCTGAATTGCGGAAAAATCGTCACGCGGATGGGACAGCATCTCCGTAAAGTGCATAAACTTAATGATGAAAACGAAATTAAAAAGACAAAAGAGAAATTTAACAGAGTTAATGGAATATGTCTAATGAATATGGTTGATGTAAAATAGTTTGATTACTTTTATTTTTGCACTTCCAGTGCCTGACTGGGATTGAGTGTACCAATGTTGACAGGGTTAGCTATAAGCAAAATCAATGTCACCTGTTGAAAAAGGAGAGTGCATATTAGCAAAATGTATGAGTGTGAGTATGAATACTATTTTACAATGGTCAACTTGTGGGGATGGATGGGCAACTGCAGGATTGATCCCCATAGGATCTAAGAGTGAAGTGACAGTGCTAGACTGATTAGAACACTGTTGAAAACAATATGAGATACTGCAGTAACATTTGCATCCTCCTGGTTGCCTGGAAAAAGAAAGAATAATAATAATAATAATAATAATAATAATAATAATAATAATAATAATAATACGTACACAGTACCTGTACTTCAACAAGACGGCGCAAGCGTTTGTCCATATCAGATTCCAGGCGGACGATGTCCAAAATCTGAAGAGCTTGCCTGAAATAGTCCAGATCATCGTCTGGGTGTTCCCAGGCTGAGAGTACCACCTGTATACAATTAATCATCTTGCACATGTGCGCTTCAATTTTAACTTCTGTGCAGTGATGGGATAGTGAATTACCATTCTTTTATACATACAGTAGCGTACATCCAAGGTATAATGACATGCTATTGATAATCAAATGAATCATGAAATATTAAAAGGACAAACCATTTCAAGGAGAGGTAGAGTATACTCTTTCCAAAATGGAGCCAGAAGCTGTGAAAGGTCTTTTATAAAGATTTTGAATAGACTGTTCCTGATGAAGGATTCAGTGGCTGGCATATCTTGTGGATGGAGCAAATCCCATAGGTTCTTTCTGTACTCCTACCAGCAAGGTAACAACACAAAATATATTTTAAAACCCTTTTGGCTAATTATTATGTTAGAAAAACAGAATGAGCAGTTTAAAGATCCCCTGGGGTTTTATATTTAGATATTATCAAACCTATGTATCTGAGAAAAAGAGGAAGGTGATCTCACGTTTTGAAATAACGGTACCAACAGAATGAACTGTACAACACATGGGACATGATGTGCAGTACCTTAAACAGTCCTTGAGTAAAAATACTTAAGAGGGTTTCCACTGTAAACTCGCAAGTAATTATCATTATAAAACGAAACAATTCTTGTATCAAGACAATCTAATTGCAATTGAGAATTTATCACCACTTCAGTAAAGATCCTTATGCCAGGCATCTTTCACTGTAACACCAAAAGAGAATTCACAAAACTCTTCAAGAAACAGAAGGATGAAATTAAGCAATTCCTATCAAACTCTTACTTTACATTGTTAACGCATCTCTTCTATGACTTGCTAGGACTGTCTACAATATAAACACAGAAACCAGTTAAACCTACAGTTGTCATATGACCATAAAATTTATGACCAAAAAAGTGGAGTGCTAATCTATTCCAAACTGCACTCAAAATCGTATTACTGTATACTAACATTGCATGTATACATTGTGGCTGTAATATTGCTAGCGCGCATGTTTCCCAAATGTTGTCCTGTTTTGCCAAGCAATGCATACATGTAAAAGGATGTATTCAACAATAAATATTGAAAAAAGAAGAAAGAAAAACAAAGTAATATAGTAATAAGTAATGACATTTACCTCAAAATCTTTCCCTTGAACCTTATTAGAAATCTCACGGTACACTTTCTCTGTGTCCTGTTTTGTATTTTTTCTGTGACTTGCTAGGACTGTCTGTATGCAGTTGATATAGTTCCGCATCATAAGTCTGCTTTAGGTCTTGTCATTGCGCACTCCGACATGAAACTGCAGAAGCCTGGTTCAGTCGCATACCAAAGTGGATAGCTGAATTGCGGAAAAATCGTCACGCGGATGGGACAGCATCTCCGTAAAGTGCATAAACTTAATGATGAAAACGAAATTAAAAAGACAAAAGAGAAATTTAACAGAGTTAATGGAATATGTCTAATGATTATGGTTGATGTAAAATAGTTTGATTACTTTTATTTTTGCACTTCCAGTGCCTGACTGGGATTGAGTGTACCAATGTTGACAGGGTTAGCTATAAGCAAAATCAATGTCACCTGTTGAAAAAGGAGAGTGCATATTAGCAAAATGTATGAGTGTGAGTATGAATACTATTTTACAATGGTCAACTTGTGGGGATGGATGGGCAACTGCAGGATTGATCCCCATAGGATCTAAGAGTGAAGTGACAGTGCTAGACTGATTAGAACACTGTTGAAAACAATATGAGATACTGCAGTAACATTTGCATCCTCCTGGTTGCCTGGAAAAAGAAAGAATAATAATAATAATAATAATAATAATAATACGTACACAGTACCTGTACTTCAACAAGACGGCGCAAGCGTTTGTCCATATCAGATTCCAGGCGGACGATGTCCAAAATCTGAAGAGCTTGCCTGAAATAGTCCAGATCATCGTCTGGGTGTTCCCAGGCTGAGAGTACCACCTGTATACAATTAATCATCTTGCACATGTGCGCTTCAATTTTAACTTCTGTGCAGTGATGGGATAGTGAATTACCATTCTTTTATACATACAGTAGCGTACATCCAAGGTATAATGACATGCTATTGATAATCAAATGAATCATGAAATATTAAAAGGACAAACCATTTCAAGGAGAGGTAGAGTATACTCTTTCCAAAATGGAGCCAGAAGCTGTGAAAGGTCTTTTATAAAGATTTTGAATAGACTGTTCCTGATGAAGGATTCAGTGGCTGGCATATCTTGTGGATGGAGCAAATCCCATAGGTTCTTTCTGTACTCCTACCAGCAAGGTAACAACACAAAATATATTTTAAAACCCTTTTGGCTAATTATTATGTTAGAAAAACAGAATGAGCAGTTTAAAGATCCCCTGGGGTTTTATATTTAGATATTATCAAACCTATGTATCTGAGAAAAAGAGTAAGGTGATCTCACTTTTTGAAATAACGGTACCAACAGAATGAACTGTACAACACATGGGACATGATGTGCAGTACCTTAAACAGTCCTTGAGTAAAAATACTTAAGAGGGTTTCCACTGTAAACTCGCAAGTAATTATCATTATAAAACGAAACAATTCTTGTATCAAGACAATCTATTTGCAATTGAGAATTTATCACCACTTCAGTAAAGATCCTTATGCCAGGCATCTTTCACTGTAACACCAAAAGAGAATTCACAAAACTCTTCAAGAAACAGAAGGATGAAATTAAGCAATTCCTATCAAACTCTTACTTTACAATGTTAACGCATCTCTTCTATGACTTGCTAGGACTGTCTACAATATAAACACAGAAACCAGTTAAACCTACAGTTGTCATATGACCATAAAATTTATGACCAAAAAAGTGGAGTGCTAATCTATTCCAAACTGCACTCAAAATCGTATTACTGTATACTAACATTGCATGTATACATTGTGGCTGTAATATTGCTAGCGCGCATGTTTCCCAAATGTTGTCCTGTTTTGCCAAGCAATGCATACATGTAAAAGGATGTATTCAACAATAAATATTGAAAAAAGAAGAAAGAAAAACATAAAGTAATATAGTAATAAGTAATGACATTTACCTCAAAATCTTTCCCTTGAACCTTATTAGAAATCTCACGGTACACTTTCTCTGTGTCCTGTTTTGTATTTTTTCTGTGACTTGCTAGGACTGTCTGTATGCAGTTGATATAGTTCCGCATCATAAGTCTGCTTTAGGTCTTGTCATTGCGCACTCCGACATGAAACTGCAGAAGCCTGGTTCAGTCGCATACCAAAGTGGATAGCTGAATTGCGGAAAAATCGTCACGCGGATGGGACAGCATCTCCGTAAAGTGCATAAACTTAATGATGAAAACGAAATTAAAAAGACAAAAGAGAAATTTAACAGAGTTAATGGAATATGTCTAATGAATATGGTTGATGTAAAATAGTTTGATTACTTTTATTTTTGCACTTCCAGTGCCTGACTGGGATTGAGTGTACCAATGTTGACAGGGTTAGCTATAAGCAAAATCAATGTCACCTGTTGAAAAAGGAGAGTGCATATTAGCAAAATGTATGAGTGTGAGTATGAATACTATTTTACAATGGTCAACTTGTGGGGATGGATGGGCAACTGCAGGATTGATCCCCATAGGATCTAAGAGTGAAGTGACAGTGCTAGACTGATTAGAACACTGTTGAAAACAATATGAGATACTGCAGTAACATTTGCATCCTCCTGGTTGCCTGGAAAAAGAAAGAATAATAATAATAATAATAATAATACGTACACAGTACCTGTACTTCAACAAGACGGCGCAAGCGTTTGTCCATATCAGATTCCAGGCGGACGATGTCCAAAATCTGAAGAGCTTGCCTGAAATAGTCCAGATCATCGTCTGGGTGTTCCCAGGCTGAGAGTACCACCTGTATACAATTAATCATCTTGCACATGTGCGCTTCAATTTTAACTTCTGTGCAGTGATGGGATAGTGAATTACCATTCTTTTATACATACAGTAGCGTACATCCAAGGTATAATGACATGCTATTGATAATCAAATGAATCATGAAATATTAAAAGGACAAACCATTTCAAGGAGAGGTAGAGTATACTCTTTCCAAAATGGAGCCAGAAGCTGTGAAAGGTCTTTTATAAAGATTTTGAATAGACTGTTCCTGATGAAGGATTCAGTGGCTGGCATATCTTGTGGATGGAGCAAATCCCATAGGTTCTTTCTGTACTCCTACCAGCAAGGTAACAACACAAAATATATTTTAAAACCCTTTTGGCTAATTATTATGTTAGAAAAACAGAATGAGCAGTTTAAAGATCCCCTGGGGTTTTATATTTAGATATTATCAAACCTATGTATCTGAGAAAAAGAGTAAGGTGATCTCACTTTTTGAAATAACGGTACCAACAGAATGAACTGTACAACACATGGGACATGATGTGCAGTACCTTAAACAGTCCTTGAGTAAAAATACTTAAGAGGGTTTCCACTGTAAACTCGCAAGTAATTATCATTATAAAACGAAACAATTCTTGTATCAAGACAATCTATTTGCAATTGAGAATTTATCACCACTTCAGTAAAGATCCTTATGCCAGGCATCTTTCACTGTAACACCAAAAGAGAATTCACAAAACTCTTCAAGAAACAGAAGGATGAAATTAAGCAATTCCTATCAAACTCTTACTTTACAATGTTAACGCATCTCTTCTATGACTTGCTAGGACTGTCTACAATATAAACACAGAAACCAGTTAAACCTACAGTTGTCATATGACCATAAAATTTATGACCAAAAAAGTGGAGTGCTAATCTATTCCAAACTGCACTCAAAATCGTATTACTGTATACTAACATTGCATGTATACATTGTGGCTGTAATATTGCTAGCGTGCATGTTTCCCAAATGTTGTCCTGTTTTGCCAAGCAATGCATACATGTAAAAGGATGTATTCAACAATAAATATTGAAAAAAGAAGAAAGAAAAACATAAAGTAATATAGTAATAAGTAATGACATTTACCTCAAAATCTTTCCCTTGAACCTTATTAGAAATCTCACGGTACACTTTCTCTGTGTCCTGTTTTGTATTTTTTCTGTGACTTGCTAGGACTGTCTGTATGCAGTTGATATAGTTCCGCATCATAAGTCTGCTTTAGGTCTTGTCATTGCGCACTCCGACATGAAACTGCAGAAGCCTGGTTCAGTCGCATACCAAAGTGGATAGCTGAATTGCGGAAAAATCGTCACGCGGATGGGACAGCATCTCCGTAAAGTGCATAAACTTAATGATGAAAACGAAATTAAAAAGACAAAAGAGAAATTTAACAGAGTTAATGGAATATGTCTAATGAATATGGTTGATGTAAAATAGTTTGATTACTTTTATTTTTGCACTTCCAGTGCCTGACTGGGATTGAGTGTACCAATGTTGACAGGGTTAGCTATAAGCAAAATCAATGTCACCTGTTGAAAAAGGAGAGTGCATATTAGCAAAATGTATGAGTGTGAGTATGAATACTATTTTACAATGGTCAACTTGTGGGGATGGATGGGCAACTGCAGGATTGATCCCCATAGGATCTAAGAGTGAAGTGACAGTGCTAGACTGATTAGAACACTGTTGAAAACAATATGAGATACTGCAGTAACATTTGCATCCTCCTGGTTGCCTGGAAAAAGAAAGAATAATAATAATAATAATAATAATAATAATACGTACACAGTACCTGTACTTCAACAAGACGGCGCAAGCGTTTGTCCATATCAGATTCCAGGCGGACGATGTCCAAAATCTGAAGAGCTTGCCTGAAATAGTCCAGATCATCGTCTGGGTGTTCCCAGGCTGAGAGTACCACCTGTATACAATTAATCATCTTGCACATGTGCGCTTCAATTTTAACTTCTGTGCAGTGATGGGATAGTGAATTACCATTCTTTTATACATACAGTAGCGTACATCCAAGGTATAATGACATGCTATTGATAATCAAATGAATCATGAAATATTAAAAGGACAAACCATTTCAAGGAGAGGTAGAGTATACTCTTTCCAAAATGGAGCCAGAAGCTGTGAAAGGTCTTTTATAAAGATTTTGAATAGACTGTTCCTGATGAAGGATTCAGTGGCTGGCATATCTTGTGGATGGAGCAAATCCCATAGGTTCTTTCTGTACTCCTACCAGCAAGGTAACAACACAAAATATATTTTAAAACCCTTTTGGCTAATTATTATGTTAGAAAAACAGAATGAGCAGTTTAAAGATCCCCTGGGGTTTTATATTTAGATATTATCAAACCTATGTATCTGAGAAAAAGAGGAAGGTGATCTCACGTTTTGAAATAACGGTACCAACAGAATGAACTGTACAACACATGGGACATGATGTGCAGTACCTTAAACAGTCCTTGAGTAAAAATACTTAAGAGGGTTTCCACTGTAAACTCGCAAGTAATTATCATTATAAAACGAAACAATTCTTGTATCAAGACAATCTATTTGCAATTGAGAATTTATCACCACTTCAGTAAAGATCCTTATGCCAGGCATCTTTCACTGTAACACCAAAAGAGAATTCACAAAACTCTTCAAGAAACAGAAGGATGAAATTAAGCAATTCCTATCAAACTCTTACTTTACATTGTTAACGCATCTCTTCTATGACTTGCTAGGACTGTCTACAATATAAACACAGAAACCAGTTAAACCTACAGTTGTCATATGACCATAGAATTTATGACCAAAAAAGTGGAGTGCTAATCTATTCCAAACTGCACTCAAAATCGTATTACTGTATACTAACATTGCATGTATACATTGTGGCTGTAATATTGCTAGCGCGCATGTTTCCCAAATGTTGTCCTGTTTTGCCAAGCAATGCATACATGTAAAAGGATGTATTCAACAATAAATATTGAAAAAAGAAGAAAGAAAAACAAAGTAATATAGTAATAAGTAATGACATTTACCTCAAAATCTTTCCCTTGAACCTTATTAGAAATCTCACGGTACACTTTCTCTGTGTCCTGTTTTGTATTTTTTCTGTGACTTGCTAGGACTGTCTGTATGCAGTTGATATAGTTCCGCATCATAAGTCTGCTTTAGGTCTTGTCATTGCGCACTCCGACATGAAACTGCAGAAGCCTGGTTCAGTCGCATACCAAAGTGGATAGCTGAATTGCGGAAAAATCGTCACGCGGATGGGACAGCATCTCCGTAAAGTGCATAAACTTAATGATGAAAACGAAATTAAAAAGACAAAAGAGAAATTTAACAGAGTTAATGGAATATGTCTAATGATTATGGTTGATGTAAAATAGTTTGATTACTTTTATTTTTGCACTTCCAGTGCCTGACTGGGATTGAGTGTACCAATGTTGACAGGGTTAGCTATAAGCAAAATCAATGTCACCTGTTGAAAAAGGAGAGTGCATATTAGCAAAATGTATGAGTGTGAGTATGAATACTATTTTACAATGGTCAACTTGTGGGGATGGATGGGCAACTGCAGGATTGATCCCCATAGGATCTAAGAGTGAAGTGACAGTGCTAGACTGATTAGAACACTGTTGAAAACAATATGAGATACTGCAGTAACATTTGCATCCTCCTGGTTGCCTGGAAAAAGAAAGAATAATAATAATAATAATAATAATAATAATACGTACACAGTACCTGTACTTCAACAAGACGGCGCAAGCGTTTGTCCATATCAGATTCCAGGCGGACGATGTCCAAAATCTGAAGAGCTTGCCTGAAATAGTCCAGATCATCGTCTGGGTGTTCCCAGGCTGAGAGTACCACCTGTATACAATTAATCATCTTGCACATGTGCGCTTCAATTTTAACTTCTGTGCAGTGATGGGATAGTGAATTACCATTCTTTTATACATACAGTAGCGTACATCCAAGGTATAATGACATGCTATTGATAATCAAATGAATCATGAAATATTAAAAGGACAAACCATTTCAAGGAGAGGTAGAGTATACTCTTTCCAAAATGGAGCCAGAAGCTGTGAAAGGTCTTTTATAAAGATTTTGAATAGACTGTTCCTGATGAAGGATTCAGTGGCTGGCATATCTTGTGGATGGAGCAAATCCCATAGGTTCTTTCTGTACTCCTACCAGCAAGGTAACAACACAAAATATATTTTAAAACCCTTTTGGCTAATTATTATGTTAGAAAAACAGAATGAGCAGTTTAAAGATCCCCTGGGGTTTTATATTTAGATATTATCAAACCTATGTATCTGAGAAAAAGAGTAAGGTGATCTCACTTTTTGAAATAACGGTACCAACAGAATGAACTGTACAACACATGGGACATGATGTGCAGTACCTTAAACAGTCCTTGAGTAAAAATACTTAAGAGGGTTTCCACTGTAAACTCGCAAGTAATTATCATTATAAAACGAAACAATTCTTGTATCAAGACAATCTATTTGCAATTGAGAATTTATCACCACTTCAGTAAAGATCCTTATGCCAGGCATCTTTCACTGTAACACCAAAAGAGAATTCACAAAACTCTTCAAGAAACAGAAGGATGAAATTAAGCAATTCCTATCAAACTCTTACTTTACAATGTTAACGCATCTCTTCTATGACTTGCTAGGACTGTCTACAATATAAACACAGAAACCAGTTAAACCTACAGTTGTCATATGACCATAAAATTTATGACCAAAAAAGTGGAGTGCTAATCTATTCCAAACTGCACTCAAAATCGTATTACTGTATACTAACATTGCATGTATACATTGTGGCTGTAATATTGCTAGCGTGCATGTTTCCCAAATGTTGTCCTGTTTTGCCAAGCAATGCATACATGTAAAAGGATGTATTCAACAATAAATATTGAAAAAAGAAGAAAGAAAAACATAAAGTAATATAGTAATAAGTAATGACATTTACCTCAAAATCTTTCCCTTGAACCTTATTAGAAATCTCACGGTACACTTTCTCTGTGTCCTGTTTTGTATTTTTTCTGTGACTTGCTAGGACTGTCTGTATGCAGTTGATATAGTTCCGCATCATAAGTCTGCTTTAGGTCTTGTCATTGCGCACTCCGACATGAAACTGCAGAAGCCTGGTTCAGTCGCATACCAAAGTGGATAGCTGAATTGCGGAAAAATCGTCACGCGGATGGGACAGCATCTCCGTAAAGTGCATAAACTTAATGATGAAAACGAAATTAAAAAGACAAAAGAGAAATTTAACAGAGTTAATGGAATATGTCTAATGAATATGGTTGATGTAAAATAGTTTGATTACTTTTATTTTTGCACTTCCAGTGCCTGACTGGGATTGAGTGTACCAATGTTGACAGGGTTAGCTATAAGCAAAATCAATGTCACCTGTTGAAAAAGGAGAGTGCATATTAGCAAAATGTATGAGTGTGAGTATGAATACTATTTTACAATGGTCAACTTGTGGGGATGGATGGGCAACTGCAGGATTGATCCCCATAGGATCTAAGAGTGAAGTGACAGTGCTAGACTGATTAGAACACTGTTGAAAACAATATGAGATACTGCAGTAACATTTGCATCCTCCTGGTTGCCTGGAAAAAGAAAGAATAATAATAATAATAATAATAATAATAATAATAATAATAATAATAATAATAATAATAATAATACGTACACAGTACCTGTACTTCAACAAGACGGCGCAAGCGTTTGTCCATATCAGATTCCAGGCGGACGATGTCCAAAATCTGAAGAGCTTGCCTGAAATAGTCCAGATCATCGTCTGGGTGTTCCCAGGCTGAGAGTACCACCTGTATACAATTAATCATCTTGCACATGTGCGCTTCAATTTTAACTTCTGTGCAGTGATGGGATAGTGAATTACCATTCTTTTATACATACAGTAGCGTACATCCAAGGTATAATGACATGCTATTGATAATCAAATGAATCATGAAATATTAAAAGGACAAACCATTTCAAGGAGAGGTAGAGTATACTCTTTCCAAAATGGAGCCAGAAGCTGTGAAAGGTCTTTTATAAAGATTTTGAATAGACTGTTCCTGATGAAGGATTCAGTGGCTGGCATATCTTGTGGATGGAGCAAATCCCATAGGTTCTTTCTGTACTCCTACCAGCAAGGTAACAACACAAAATATATTTTAAAACCCTTTTGGCTAATTATTATGTTAGAAAAACAGAATGAGCAGTTTAAAGATCCCCTGGGGTTTTATATTTAGATATTATCAAACCTATGTATCTGAGAAAAAGAGGAAGGTGATCTCACGTTTTGAAATAACGGTACCAACAGAATGAACTGTACAACACATGGGACATGATGTGCAGTACCTTAAACAGTCCTTGAGTAAAAATACTTAAGAGGGTTTCCACTGTAAACTCGCAAGTAATTATCATTATAAAACGAAACAATTCTTGTATCAAGACAATCTATTTGCAATTGAGAATTTATCACCACTTCAGTAAAGATCCTTATGCCAGGCATCTTTCACTGTAACACCAAAAGAGAATTCACAAAACTCTTCAAGAAACAGAAGGATGAAATTAAGCAATTCCTATCAAACTCTTACTTTACATTGTTAACGCATCTCTTCTATGACTTGCTAGGACTGTCTACAATATAAACACAGAAACCAGTTAAACCTACAGTTGTCATATGACCATAAAATTTATGACCAAAAAAGTGGAGTGCTAATCTATTCCAAACTGCACTCAAAATCGTATTACTGTATACTAACATTGCATGTATACATTGTGGCTGTAATATTGCTAGCGCGCATGTTTCCCAAATGTTGTCCTGTTTTGCCAAGCAATGCATACATGTAAAAGGATGTATTCAACAATAAATATTGAAAAAAGAAGAAAGAAAAACAAAGTAATATAGTAATAAGTAATGACATTTACCTCAAAATCTTTCCCTTGAACCTTATTAGAAATCTCACGGTACACTTTCTCTGTGTCCTGTTTTGTATTTTTTCTGTGACTTGCTAGGACTGTCTGTATGCAGTTGATATAGTTCCGCATCATAAGTCTGCTTTAGGTCTTGTCATTGCGCACTCCGACATGAAACTGCAGAAGCCTGGTTCAGTCGCATACCAAAGTGGATAGCTGAATTGCGGAAAAATCGTCACGCGGATGGGACAGCATCTCCGTAAAGTGCATAAACTTAATGATGAAAACGAAATTAAAAAGACAAAAGAGAAATTTAACAGAGTTAATGGAATATGTCTAATGAATATGGTTGATGTAAAATAGTTTGATTACTTTTATTTTTGCACTTCCAGTGCCTGACTGGGATTGAGTGTACCAATGTTGACAGGGTTAGCTATAAGCAAAATCAATGTCACCTGTTGAAAAAGGAGAGTGCATATTAGCAAAATGTATGAGTGTGAGTATGAATACTATTTTACAATGGTCAACTTGTGGGGATGGATGGGCAACTGCAGGATTGATCCCCATAGGATCTAAGAGTGAAGTGACAGTGCTAGACTGATTAGAACACTGTTGAAAACAATATGAGATACTGCAGTAACATTTGCATCCTCCTGGTTGCCTGGAAAAAGAAAGAATAATAATAATAATAATAATAATAATAATACGTACACAGTACCTGTACTTCAACAAGACGGCGCAAGCGTTTGTCCATATCAGATTCCAGGCGGACGATGTCCAAAATCTGAAGAGCTTGCCTGAAATAGTCCAGATCATCGTCTGGGTGTTCCCAGGCTGAGAGTACCACCTGTATACAATTAATCATCTTGCACATGTGCGCTTCAATTTTAACTTCTGTGCAGTGATGGGATAGTGAATTACCATTCTTTTATACATACAGTAGCGTACATCCAAGGTATAATGACATGCTATTGATAATCAAATGAATCATGAAATATTAAAAGGACAAACCATTTCAAGGAGAGGTAGAGTATACTCTTTCCAAAATGGAGCCAGAAGCTGTGAAAGGTCTTTTATAAAGATTTTGAATAGACTGTTCCTGATGAAGGATTCAGTGGCTGGCATATCTTGTGGATGGAGCAAATCCCATAGGTTCTTTCTGTACTCCTACCAGCAAGGTAACAACACAAAATATATTTTAAAACCCTTTTGGCTAATTATTATGTTAGAAAAACAGAATGAGCAGTTTAAAGATCCCCTGGGGTTTTATATTTAGATATTATCAAACCTATGTATCTGAGAAAAAGAGTAAGGTGATCTCACTTTTTGAAATAACGGTACCAACAGAATGAACTGTACAACACATGGGACATGATGTGCAGTACCTTAAACAGTCCTTGAGTAAAAATACTTAAGAGGGTTTCCACTGTAAACTCGCAAGTAATTATCATTATAAAACGAAACAATTCTTGTATCAAGACAATCTATTTGCAATTGAGAATTTATCACCACTTCAGTAAAGATCCTTATGCCAGGCATCTTTCACTGTAACACCAAAAGAGAATTCACAAAACTCTTCAAGAAACAGAAGGATGAAATTAAGCAATTCCTATCAAACTCTTACTTTACAATGTTAACGCATCTCTTCTATGACTTGCTAGGACTGTCTACAATATAAACACAGAAACCAGTTAAACCTACAGTTGTCATATGACCATAAAATTTATGACCAAAAAAGTGGAGTGCTAATCTATTCCAAACTGCACTCAAAATCGTATTACTGTATACTAACATTGCATGTATACATTGTGGCTGTAATATTGCTAGCGCGCATGTTTCCCAAATGTTGTCCTGTTTTGCCAAGCAATGCATACATGTAAAAGGATGTATTCAACAATAAATATTGAAAAAAGAAGAAAGAAAAACATAAAGTAATATAGTAATAAGTAATGACATTTACCTCAAAATCTTTCCCTTGAACCTTATTAGAAATCTCACGGTACACTTTCTCTGTGTCCTGTTTTGTATTTTTTCTGTGACTTGCTAGGACTGTCTGTATGCAGTTGATATAGTTCCGCATCATAAGTCTGCTTTAGGTCTTGTCATTGCGCACTCCGACATGAAACTGCAGAAGCCTGGTTCAGTCGCATACCAAAGTGGATAGCTGAATTGCGGAAAAATCGTCACGCGGATGGGACAGCATCTCCGTAAAGTGCATAAACTTAATGATGAAAACGAAATTAAAAAGACAAAAGAGAAATTTAACAGAGTTAATGGAATATGTCTAATGAATATGGTTGATGTAAAATAGTTTGATTACTTTTATTTTTGCACTTCCAGTGCCTGACTGGGATTGAGTGTACCAATGTTGACAGGGTTAGCTATAAGCAAAATCAATGTCACCTGTTGAAAAAGGAGAGTGCATATTAGCAAAATGTATGAGTGTGAGTATGAATACTATTTTACAATGGTCAACTTGTGGGGATGGATGGGCAACTGCAGGATTGATCCCCATAGGATCTAAGAGTGAAGTGACAGTGCTAGACTGATTAGAACACTGTTGAAAACAATATGAGATACTGCAGTAACATTTGCATCCTCCTGGTTGCCTGGAAAAAGAAAGAATAATAATAATAATAATAATAATACGTACACAGTACCTGTACTTCAACAAGACGGCGCAAGCGTTTGTCCATATCAGATTCCAGGCGGACGATGTCCAAAATCTGAAGAGCTTGCCTGAAATAGTCCAGATCATCGTCTGGGTGTTCCCAGGCTGAGAGTACCACCTGTATACAATTAATCATCTTGCACATGTGCGCTTCAATTTTAACTTCTGTGCAGTGATGGGATAGTGAATTACCATTCTTTTATACATACAGTAGCGTACATCCAAGGTATAATGACATGCTATTGATAATCAAATGAATCATGAAATATTAAAAGGACAAACCATTTCAAGGAGAGGTAGAGTATACTCTTTCCAAAATGGAGCCAGAAGCTGTGAAAGGTCTTTTATAAAGATTTTGAATAGACTGTTCCTGATGAAGGATTCAGTGGCTGGCATATCTTGTGGATGGAGCAAATCCCATAGGTTCTTTCTGTACTCCTACCAGCAAGGTAACAACACAAAATATATTTTAAAACCCTTTTGGCTAATTATTATGTTAGAAAAACAGAATGAGCAGTTTAAAGATCCCCTGGGGTTTTATATTTAGATATTATCAAACCTATGTATCTGAGAAAAAGAGGAAGGTGATCTCACTTTTTGAAATAACGGTACCAACAGAATGAACTGTACAACACATGGGACATGATGTGCAGTACCTTAAACAGTCCTTGAGTAAAAATACTTAAGAGGGTTTCCACTGTAAACTCGCAAGTAATTATCATTATAAAACGAAACAATTCTTGTATCAAGACAATCTATTTGCAATTGAGAATTTATCACCACTTCAGTAAAGATCCTTATGCCAGGCATCTTTCACTGTAACACCAAAAGAGAATTCACAAAACTCTTCAAGAAACAGAAGGATGAAATTAAGCAATTCCTATCAAACTCTTACTTTACATTGTTAACGCATCTCTTCTATGACTTGCTAGGACTGTCTACAATATAAACACAGAAACCAGTTAAACCTACAGTTGTCATATGACCATAAAATTTATGACCAAAAAAGTGGAGTGCTAATCTATTCCAAACTGCACTCAAAATCGTATTACTGTATACTAACATTGCATGTATACATTGTGGCTGTAATATTGCTAGCGTGCATGTTTCCCAAATGTTGTCCTGTTTTGCCAAGCAATGCATACATGTAAAAGGATGTATTCAACAATAAATATTGAAAAAAGAAGAAAGAAAAACATAAAGTAATATAGTAATAAGTAATGACATTTACCTCAAAATCTTTCCCTTGAACCTTATTAGAAATCTCACGGTACACTTTCTCTGTGTCCTGTTTTGTATTTTTTCTGTGACTTGCTAGGACTGTCTGTATGCAGTTGATATAGTTCCGCATCATAAGTCTGCTTTAGGTCTTGTCATTGCGCACTCCGACATGAAACTGCAGAAGCCTGGTTCAGTCGCATACCAAAGTGGATAGCTGAATTGCGGAAAAATCGTCACGCGGATGGGACAGCATCTCCGTAAAGTGCATAAACTTAATGATGAAAACGAAATTAAAAAGACAAAAGAGAAATTTAACAGAGTTAATGGAATATGTCTAATGAATATGGTTGATGTAAAATAGTTTGATTACTTTTATTTTTGCACTTCCAGTGCCTGACTGGGATTGAGTGTACCAATGTTGACAGGGTTAGCTATAAGCAAAATCAATGTCACCTGTTGAAAAAGGAGAGTGCATATTAGCAAAATGTATGAGTGTGAGTATGAATACTATTTTACAATGGTCAACTTGTGGGGATGGATGGGCAACTGCAGGATTGATCCCCATAGGATCTAAGAGTGAAGTGACAGTGCTAGACTGATTAGAACACTGTTGAAAACAATATGAGATACTGCAGTAACATTTGCATCCTCCTGGTTGCCTGGAAAAAGAAAGAATAATAATAATAATAATAATAATACGTACACAGTACCTGTACTTCAACAAGACGGCGCAAGCGTTTGTCCATATCAGATTCCAGGCGGACGATGTCCAAAATCTGAAGAGCTTGCCTGAAATAGTCCAGATCATCGTCTGGGTGTTCCCAGGCTGAGAGTACCACCTGTATACAATTAATCATCTTGCACATGTGCGCTTCAATTTTAACTTCTGTGCAGTGATGGGATAGTGAATTACCATTCTTTTATACATACAGTAGCGTACATCCAAGGTATAATGACATGCTATTGATAATCAAATGAATCATGAAATATTAAAAGGACAAACCATTTCAAGGAGAGGTAGAGTATACTCTTTCCAAAATGGAGCCAGAAGCTGTGAAAGGTCTTTTATAAAGATTTTGAATAGACTGTTCCTGATGAAGGATTCAGTGGCTGGCATATCTTGTGGATGGAGCAAATCCCATAGGTTCTTTCTGTACTCCTACCAGCAAGGTAACAACACAAAATATATTTTAAAACCCTTTTGGCTAATTATTATGTTAGAAAAACAGAATGAGCAGTTTAAAGATCCCCTGGGGTTTTATATTTAGATATTATCAAACCTATGTATCTGAGAAAAAGAGGAAGGTGATCTCACTTTTTGAAATAACGGTACCAACAGAATGAACTGTACAACACATGGGACATGATGTGCAGTACCTTAAACAGTCCTTGAGTAAAAATACTTAAGAGGGTTTCCACTGTAAACTCGCAAGTAATTATCATTATAAAACGAAACAATTCTTGTATCAAGACAATCTATTTGCAATTGAGAATTTATCACCACTTCAGTAAAGATCCTTATGCCAGGCATCTTTCACTGTAACACCAAAAGAGAATTCACAAAACTCTTCAAGAAACAGAAGGATGAAATTAAGCAATTCCTATCAAACTCTTACTTTACATTGTTAACGCATCTCTTCTATGACTTGCTAGGACTGTCTACAATATAAACACAGAAACCAGTTAAACCTACAGTTGTCATATGACCATAAAATTTATGACCAAAAAAGTGGAGTGCTAATCTATTCCAAACTGCACTCAAAATCGTATTACTGTATACTAACATTGCATGTATACATTGTGGCTGTAATATTGCTAGCGTGCATGTTTCCCAAATGTTGTCCTGTTTTGCCAAGCAATGCATACATGTAAAAGGATGTATTCAACAATAAATATTGAAAAAAGAAGAAAGAAAAACATAAAGTAATATAGTAATAAGTAATGACATTTACCTCAAAATCTTTCCCTTGAACCTTATTAGAAATCTCACGGTACACTTTCTCTGTGTCCTGTTTTGTATTTTTTCTGTGACTTGCTAGGACTGTCTGTATGCAGTTGATATAGTTCCGCATCATAAGTCTGCTTTAGGTCTTGTCATTGCGCACTCCGACATGAAACTGCAGAAGCCTGGTTCAGTCGCATACCAAAGTGGATAGCTGAATTGCGGAAAAATCGTCACGCGGATGGGACAGCATCTCCGTAAAGTGCATAAACTTAATGATGAAAACGAAATTAAAAAGACAAAAGAGAAATTTAACAGAGTTAATGGAATATGTCTAATGAATATGGTTGATGTAAAATAGTTTGATTACTTTTATTTTTGCACTTCCAGTGCCTGACTGGGATTGAGTGTACCAATGTTGACAGGGTTAGCTATAAGCAAAATCAATGTCACCTGTTGAAAAAGGAGAGTGCATATTAGCAAAATGTATGAGTGTGAGTATGAATACTATTTTACAATGGTCAACTTGTGGGGATGGATGGGCAACTGCAGGATTGATCCCCATAGGATCTAAGAGTGAAGTGACAGTGCTAGACTGATTAGAACACTGTTGAAAACAATATGAGATACTGCAGTAACATTTGCATCCTCCTGGTTGCCTGGAAAAAGAAAGAATAATAATAATAATAATAATACGTACACAGTACCTGTACTTCAACAAGACGGCGCAAGCGTTTGTCCATATCAGATTCCAGGCGGACGATGTCCAAAATCTGAAGAGCTTGCCTGAAATAGTCCAGATCATCGTCTGGGTGTTCCCAGGCTGAGAGTACCACCTGTATACAATTAATCATCTTGCACATGTGCGCTTCAATTTTAACTTCTGTGCAGTGATGGGATAGTGAATTACCATTCTTTTATACATACAGTAGCGTACATCCAAGGTATAATGACATGCTATTGATAATCAAATGAATCATGAAATATTAAAAGGACAAACCATTTCAAGGAGAGGTAGAGTATACTCTTTCCAAAATGGAGCCAGAAGCTGTGAAAGGTCTTTTATAAAGATTTTGAATAGACTGTTCCTGATGAAGGATTCAGTGGCTGGCATATCTTGTGGATGGAGCAAATCCCATAGGTTCTTTCTGTACTCCTACCAGCAAGGTAACAACACAAAATATATTTTAAAACCCTTTTGGCTAATTATTATGTTAGAAAAACAGAATGAGCAGTTTAAAGATCCCCTGGGGTTTTATATTTAGATATTATCAAACCTATGTATCTGAGAAAAAGAGGAAGGTGATCTCACTTTTTGAAATAACGGTACCAACAGAATGAACTGTACAACACATGGGACATGATGTGCAGTACCTTAAACAGTCCTTGAGTAAAAATACTTAAGAGGGTTTCCACTGTAAACTCGCAAGTAATTATCATTATAAAACGAAACAATTCTTGTATCAAGACAATCTATTTGCAATTGAGAATTTATCACCACTTCAGTAAAGATCCTTATGCCAGGCATCTTTCACTGTAACACCAAAAGAGAATTCACAAAACTCTTCAAGAAACAGAAGGATGAAATTAAGCAATTCCTATCAAACTCTTACTTTACAATGTTAACGCATCTCTTCTATGACTTGCTAGGACTGTCTACAATATAAACACAGAAACCAGTTAAACCTACAGTTGTCATATGACCATAAAATTTATGACCAAAAAAGTGGAGTGCTAATCTATTCCAAACTGCACTCAAAATCGTATTACTGTATACTAACATTGCATGTATACATTGTGGCTGTAATATTGCTAGCGCGCATGTTTCCCAAATGTTGTCCTGTTTTGCCAAGCAACAAAACATTTTTTTGTGGACATGTCCTGGATTTTCTGAAAAACTTTGGAAACATTTCTTGTGTCTGTGTGGAACACAACATTGTTGCAGCATGCTTTGCCACCCTGGAAGCATTGAAGGATACAATGTTGTGGCCACAATGTGTCCTTGTTTTGCCAGCAAGGCCAATACTGTGCACGCACACAGCCACCAGACAGTCCTGATTGATCACAGTACCTGTACTTCAATAAGACGGCGCAACCATTTCTTCATACTAGACTCTAGGCGCACGATGTCCAGAATCTGAAACGCTTGCCCGAAGTAGTTCAGTTCATCGTCTGGGCGTTCCCATGCTTTGTGTATCGAGAGCACTAACTGCATGCAGTTGATATAGTTCCGCATCATAAGTCTGCTTTAGGTCTTGTCATTGCGCACTGCGACATGAAACTGCAGAAGCCTGGTTCAGTCGCATACCAAAGTGGATAGCTGAATTGCGGAAAAATTGTCACGCGGATGGGACAGCATCTCCGTAAAGTGCATAAACTTAATGATGAAAACGAAATTAAAAAGACAAAAGAGAAATTTAACAGAGTTAATGGAATATTTCTAATGAATATGGTTGATGTAAAATAGTTATATTACTTTTATTTTTGCACTTCCAGTGCCGGACTGGGATTGAGTGTACCAATGTTGACAGGGTTAGCTATAAGCAAAATCAATGTCACCTGTTGAAAAAGGAGAATGCATATTAGCAAAATGTATGAGTGTGAGTATGAATACTATTTTACAATACTCTTGAATACTCTTCTCCTTGTTCACCTCTTATATACTAGCGTCCTTCCATATGCACGCTTTCCACACCCTGAACATAAATAATAGCTCCTCGCACATCTACAATGCATACCTCTTCACAGCTCACCATATTTACAATCACCATGCACTACTTCACATTCTATCCTTGTGCTTGGGAATTCGAGAAACTATGGTCTCTTTCATTATGCTTCGCTCACTGAGCCGAAGATAAATAAACCATTTTTGTCCGGCTGGATATACCAGTCTTAAGGCCTAAGTGTCCTAGTGTCCTAAGCTGGTCTAAAATGTCCCCTGTTTGGAAAGGTGCTTTTGATAGTTAAAATGGGTTCTCACAAGAAAGGGTACTCATAAACATTTGTAAACATTGTAAAGAAAGTTGGCTCACATGTTGGGCCCCCACGTAGCGGCACAAATAAACATCGGGCTCAGGCCCACGCAGCGTAAAGAAAACGAGTCCAAACTGGAACTTTGTAACTAACATTCCGGCCCCTAAAATATGTAGTCCGAACGAAATATTCTAAACCAAATGAACAGGTAAAAAGTTGCTTCTCATGCAATGTCCGATACAACAAAGTTCGAGACTTTCAACACATCAGTTAGGCAGCCTCGGTCGTCTCCACTGACTCCAGGAGAACAATCTTGTCAATGGGACGGTTCATCACAGAGCTGCTGGTCTTCACTGACACACTTCTCACGCAGCCATCTGTAAACTCGCAAGTAATTATCATTATAAAACGAAACAATTCTTGTATCAAGACAATCTATTTGCAATTGAGAATTTATCACCACTTCAGTAAAGATCCCTATGCCAGGCATCTTTCACTGTAACACCAAAAGAGAATTCACAAAACTCTTCAAGAAACAGAAGGATGAAATTAAGCAATTCCTATCAAACTCTTACTTTACAATGTTAACGCATCTCTTCTATGACTTGCTAGGACTGTCTACAATATAAACACAGAAACCAGTTAAACCTACAGTTGTCATATGACCATAAAATTTATGACCAAAAAAGTGGAGTGCTAATCTATTCCAAACTGCACTCAAAATCGTATTACTGTATACTAACATTGCATGTATACATTGTGGCTGTAATATTGCTAGCGTGCATGTTTCCCAAATGTTGTCCTGTTTTGCCAAGCAATGCATACATGTAAAAGGATGTATTCAACAATAAATATTGAAAAAAGAAGAAAGAAAAACATAAAGTAATATAGTAATAAGTAATGACATTTACCTCAAAATCTTTCCCTTGAACCTTATTAGAAATCTCACGGTACACTTTCTCTGTGTCCTGTTTTGTATTTTTTCTGTGACTTGCTAGGACTGTCTGTATGCAGTTGATATAGTTCCGCATCATAAGTCTGCTTTAGGTCTTGTCATTGCGCACTCCGACATGAAACTGCAGAAGCCTGGTTCAGTCGCATACCAAAGTGGATAGCTGAATTGCGGAAAAATCGTCACGCGGATGGGACAGCATCTCCGTAAAGTGCATAAACTTAATGATGAAAACGAAATTAAAAAGACAAAAGAGAAATTTAACAGAGTTAATGGAATATGTCTAATGAATATGGTTGATGTAAAATAGTTTGATTACTTTTATTTTTGCACTTCCAGTGCCTGACTGGGATTGAGTGTACCAATGTTGACAGGGTTAGCTATAAGCAAAATCAATGTCACCTGTTGAAAAAGGAGAGTGCATATTAGCAAAATGTATGAGTGTGAGTATGAATACTATTTTACAATGGTCAACTTGTGGGGATGGATGGGCAACTGCAGGATTGATCCCCATAGGATCTAAGAGTGAAGTGACAGTGCTAGACTGATTAGAACACTGTTGAAAACAATATGAGATACTGCAGTAACATTTGCATCCTCCTGGTTGCCTGGAAAAAGAAAGAATAATAATAATAATAATAATAATAATAATAATAATAATAATAATAATAATAATAATAATAATACGTACACAGTACCTGTACTTCAACAAGACGGCGCAAGCGTTTGTCCATATCAGATTCCAGGCGGACGATGTCCAAAATCTGAAGAGCTTGCCTGAAATAGTCCAGATCATCGTCTGGGTGTTCCCAGGCTGAGAGTACCACCTGTATACAATTAATCATCTTGCACATGTGCGCTTCAATTTTAACTTCTGTGCAGTGATGGGATAGTGAATTACCATTCTTTTATACATACAGTAGCGTACATCCAAGGTATAATGACATGCTATTGATAATCAAATGAATCATGAAATATTAAAAGGACAAACCATTTCAAGGAGAGGTAGAGTATACTCTTTCCAAAATGGAGCCAGAAGCTGTGAAAGGTCTTTTATAAAGATTTTGAATAGACTGTTCCTGATGAAGGATTCAGTGGCTGGCATATCTTGTGGATGGAGCAAATCCCATAGGTTCTTTCTGTACTCCTACCAGCAAGGTAACAACACAAAATATATTTTAAAACCCTTTTGGCTAATTATTATGTTAGAAAAACAGAATGAGCAGTTTAAAGATCCCCTGGGGTTTTATATTTAGATATTATCAAACCTATGTATCTGAGAAAAAGAGGAAGGTGATCTCACTTTTTGAAATAACGGTACCAACAGAATGAACTGTACAACACATGGGACATGATGTGCAGTACCTTAAACAGTCCTTGAGTAAAAATACTTAAGAGGGTTTCCACTGTAAACTCGCAAGTAATTATCATTATAAAACGAAACAATTCTTGTATCAAGACAATCTATTTGCAATTGAGAATTTATCACCACTTCAGTAAAGATCCTTATGCCAGGCATCTTTCACTGTAACACCAAAAGAGAATTCACAAAACTCTTCAAGAAACAGAAGGATGAAATTAAGCAATTCCTATCAAACTCTTACTTTACAATGTTAACGCATCTCTTCTATGACTTGCTAGGACTGTCTACAATATAAACACAGAAACCAGTTAAACCTACAGTTGTCATATGACCATAAAATTTATGACCAAAAAAGTGGAGTGCTAATCTATTCCAAACTGCACTCAAAATCGTATTACTGTATACTAACATTGCATGTATACATTGTGGCTGTAATATTGCTAGCGCGCATGTTTCCCAAATGTTGTCCTGTTTTGCCAAGCAACAAAACATTTTTTTGTGGACATGTCCTGGATTTTCTGAAAAACTTTGGAAACATTTCTTGTGTCTGTGTGGAACACAACATTGTTGCAGCATGCTTTGCCACCCTGGAAGCATTGAAGGATACAATGTTGTGGCCACAATGTGTCCTTGTTTTGCCAGCAAGGCCAATACTGTGCACGCACACAGCCACCAGACAGTCCTGATTGATCACAGTACCTGTACTTCAATAAGACGGCGCAACCATTTCTTCATACTAGACTCTAGGCGCACGATGTCCAGAATCTGAAACGCTTGCCCGAAGTAGTTCAGTTCATCGTCTGGGCGTTCCCATGCTTTGTGTATCGAGAGCACTAACTGCATGCAGTTGATATAGTTCCGCATCATAAGTCTGCTTTAGGTCTTGTCATTGCGCACTGCGACATGAAACTGCAGAAGCCTGGTTCAGTCGCATACCAAAGTGGATAGCTGAATTGCGGAAAAATTGTCACGCGGATGGGACAGCATCTCCGTAAAGTGCATAAACTTAATGATGAAAACGAAATTAAAAAGACAAAAGAGAAATTTAACAGAGTTAATGGAATATTTCTAATGAATATGGTTGATGTAAAATAGTTATATTACTTTTATTTTTGCACTTCCAGTGCCGGACTGGGATTGAGTGTACCAATGTTGACAGGGTTAGCTATAAGCAAAATCAATGTCACCTGTTGAAAAAGGAGAATGCATATTAGCAAAATGTATGAGTGTGAGTATGAATACTATTTTACAATACTCTTGAATACTCTTCTCCTTGTTCACCTCTTATATACTAGCGTCCTTCCATATGCACGCTTTCCACACCCTGAACATAAATAATAGCTCCTCGCACATCTACAATGCATACCTCTTCACAGCTCACCATATTTACAATCACCATGCACTACTTCACATTCTATCCTTGTGCTTGGGAATTCGAGAAACTATGGTCTCTTTCATTATGCTTCGCTCACTGAGCCGAAGATAAATAAACCATTTTTGTCCGGCTGGATATACCAGTCTTAAGGCCTAAGTGTCCTAGTGTCCTAAGCTGGTCTAAAATGTCCCCTGTTTGGAAAGGTGCTTTTGATAGTTAAAATGGGTTCTCACAAGAAAGGGTACTCATAAACATTTGTAAACATTGTAAAGAAAGTTGGCTCACATGTTGGGCCCCCACGTAGCGGCACAAATAAACATCGGGCTCAGGCCCACGCAGCGTAAAGAAAACGAGTCCAAACTGGAACTTTGTAACTAACATTCCGGCCCCTAAAATATGTAGTCCGAACGAAATATTCTAAACCAAATGAACAGGTAAAAAGTTGCTTCTCATGCAATGTCCGATACAACAAAGTTCGAGACTTTCAACACATCAGTTAGGCAGCCTCGGTCGTCTCCACTGACTCCAGGAGAACAATCTTGTCAATGGGACGGTTCATCACAGAGCTGCTGGTCTTCACTGACACACTTCTCACGCAGCCATCTGTAAACTCGCAAGTAATTATCATTATAAAACGAAACAATTCTTGTATCAAGACAATCTATTTGCAATTGAGAATTTATCACCACTTCAGTAAAGATCCCTATGCCAGGCATCTTTCACTGTAACACCAAAAGAGAATTCACAAAACTCTTCAAGAAACAGAAGGATGAAATTAAGCAATTCCTATCAAACTCTTACTTTACAATGTTAACGCATCTCTTCTATGACTTGCTAGGACTGTCTACAATATAAACACAGAAACCAGTTAAACCTACAGTTGTCATATGACCATAAAATTTATGACCAAAAAAGTGGAGTGCTAATCTATTCCAAACTGCACTCAAAATCGTATTACTGTATACTAACATTGCATGTATACATTGTGGCTGTAATATTGCTAGCGTGCATGTTTCCCAAATGTTGTCCTGTTTTGCCAAGCAATGCATACATGTAAAAGGATGTATTCAACAATAAATATTGAAAAAAGAAGAAAGAAAAACATAAAGTAATATAGTAATAAGTAATGACATTTACCTCAAAATCTTTCCCTTGAACCTTATTAGAAATCTCACGGTACACTTTCTCTGTGTCCTGTTTTGTATTTTTTCTGTGACTTGCTAGGACTGTCTGTATGCAGTTGATATAGTTCCGCATCATAAGTCTGCTTTAGGTCTTGTCATTGCGCACTCCGACATGAAACTGCAGAAGCCTGGTTCAGTCGCATACCAAAGTGGATAGCTGAATTGCGGAAAAATCGTCACGCGGATGGGACAGCATCTCCGTAAAGTGCATAAACTTAATGATGAAAACGAAATTAAAAAGACAAAAGAGAAATTTAACAGAGTTAATGGAATATGTCTAATGAATATGGTTGATGTAAAATAGTTTGATTACTTTTATTTTTGCACTTCCAGTGCCTGACTGGGATTGAGTGTACCAATGTTGACAGGGTTAGCTATAAGCAAAATCAATGTCACCTGTTGAAAAAGGAGAGTGCATATTAGCAAAATGTATGAGTGTGAGTATGAATACTATTTTACAATGGTCAACTTGTGGGGATGGATGGGCAACTGCAGGATTGATCCCCATAGGATCTAAGAGTGAAGTGACAGTGCTAGACTGATTAGAACACTGTTGAAAACAATATGAGATACTGCAGTAACATTTGCATCCTCCTGGTTGCCTGGAAAAAGAAAGAATAATAATAATAATAATAATAATAATAATAATAATAATAATAATAATAATAATAATAATAATACGTACACAGTACCTGTACTTCAACAAGACGGCGCAAGCGTTTGTCCATATCAGATTCCAGGCGGACGATGTCCAAAATCTGAAGAGCTTGCCTGAAATAGTCCAGATCATCGTCTGGGTGTTCCCAGGCTGAGAGTACCACCTGTATACAATTAATCATCTTGCACATGTGCGCTTCAATTTTAACTTCTGTGATAATATCTAAAATGACAAAAAAACAAATATATATATATATATATATATATATATATACAATAATAATAATAATACGTTGTTTCAACGAATAACCCGGAGCGAATCGACCCTGATCGGATGCGAAACGACTTTGAATGGTTGTAGAAAACAGAGCCAGAGTGAAATATATGCTTATTGGGTTTGCTAATGGATTTAGCCTTAAGTCCTCTTTCTGGTTTTGTAGCGATCTGCCTTCTGATGCGTTTCAGCGATTTCGATTTGAGGAGAGCGCAACTGATCCTGAAAATAACAACATCAACAAAAGACAAACAAAAACAAAAAAGGAATCAACTTCTAAGAGTGTTCACTATACCTTCGCAGCATCTGACTTTGCTACCAGCTCCTGGACTTTCTTTTCAAGGGACAAGAACAATTTCTGTAACTGCACTTGCAGTATGGCCTTTCGATATCGCTACCAACGAAAACATCAATAAGTTGTACTGTATTTAAAGCTAAAGCAGGGTTATTAAGAGCGGCTGTTGCAATTATTCGTAGTAACTCTTTCTTTGCACTTCTTCAGGCTGTTCTTTACCAGGGCAACTTTTTTGTCATGTAGGCTTTGACTACCTTTTGCCCTTCCTCGTCTTCGGAAACTTCATTCTCGTTTGAACTAGTATTTCTCATGATGCTCTCATGATGAGGCTGTTGCCATGTCTTTGCATCGGGACAGTCTGTTCCAATCAGCAAGACGACTTCAACGTCCGCTCTAAATGGCATCAGCTCATCAGCGATATGCTTCAGGTGTTTCCACTGTCTACTTCTGGCTTTTGGATTTGTGAGGCGCTGTACGGGATGACTTTCCCCTTAAAAACCTTTAGTAGGGGGAAGCTGACTTGATGCTTGAAGTCCGACATGCGAAGGTCAGTTCATTCGATTCATAACACGGGAACTCAGGCATGGATGGTCACTTTATCTCGTTACCTTTCATGGTTCTCCATCGATCTTTTAGGTTAACAGCCATACGCCCTTTAAAGGGGTACTTCTGCAAAATGGTGGCCCAATTTTCCTTGCCATATTTTTTAACCCCATTCTCTAGATATGCACTTTCTTCCTGGTCCCAATATCTCCGCTTCTTGGGCAATTCTGCAAGACAACACACAGTATGGATTTTTAGCCCTAACCAAACGGTACTGCCAACTCCTGCCAAATTTGCGAGTTGGCTCAAGTTAGTCATGGTTTAGTCACCGCATTGGCACGAGTTGGCTTGAGTTGTCTCGAGTTGGCTTGCAAACTTGATCCAGTTGAAACTTCAACCAGACGACTTCAACGTCCGCTCTGAATGGCATCAGCTCATCAGCCATATGCTTCAGGTGTTCCCACTGTCTGGCTACTTCTGGCTTTGGGATTTGTGAGGTGCGGTACGGGATGACTTCCCTCGTGAAAACCTTTGGTAGGGGAAAGCTGACTTGATGCTTGAAGTCCAACACGTGAAGGTCAGGTCATTCGACTCATAAAACAGGGGAACTCAGGAATGGATGGTCATTTTATCTCGTTACCTTGCATGGTTCTCCATCTATCTTTTAGATTTACAGCAGTACGGCTTTTGAATGAATACTCTCCAAGAATGGCGGTCCATCTGTATGAATACTATTTTTACAACATCTTTCAGGTTTATAGCAGTACGTCCCTTAAAGGGGTACTTCTTAAAAATGGTGGCCCAATTGCCCACACCATATTTAAGTACCCCCTCTAAAAAACCTGTTTCATGTTCTTGCCATTTTCTACTCTTTTTTTGAAGGTAATTCTGCAAGACAACACAGTTTGGATTTTTAGCCCTGGCCAAGTGGTACTGCCAACTCTTGCCAGGTTTGCGAGTTTGCTCGTGTTGGTCATCGTTTGGTCACTGAGTTGGCAAAAGGTGGCTCGAGTTGTCTCGAGTTGGTTTGAGTTGGCTAAAATTTGATTCAGTTAAAGTTTGTAGCCAACTCAAGCCAAGGCAATGTTAGTGCAAGATGATTGCGTCAACTTTTGTTATTGCATTTGAATGGTTTCCTTGTGGCTTGGCTTAAGCTTGGTTTTCAAGAGCGATGCAACCGTATCCAAGGTAATGGGGCTAGAAAAAACCACGAGTGCAAGGAGAAGCTGTATCAGGAGGAGTAGCAAGAAGTTCTCAGTCGCCGGTTAACTGATCTCCTGTTTGTCGCTACCACTGTACTGCGACGAGATACGAAGAAAAGATGCTCGATAGTCCTGCCCAAGAGAACAGCATTCAAAAAGCGGATGCCTATCCCAGCAACGGTTATATCCTGTGTTTGACTGCATGGAGCGTCCATGGTTACAAGGCTAGCGGTAGCCGCAACACTCCTGCAGCGCGCCTAACAGAAGTTGTTTTCATTTTACAGACCTCCAGCACGCCTGTTATTCAGCCAGGGGTGCAAAGCTTTCGCGACACGATATTATGGAATTTTGATGGTCCATTTTTTCTGCAGTTATCACCGAGCCGTTCCACGGCGAGTCGCATCGACCGCCACACAGACCGGAAGTTTAAAAAAACCAACGCATGCGCAGACGTTTTGCCGCGGTGTCGGTAGGGGAAGGGTTTTTTTTTTTTTTTTTTTTTTGCCTCAAGTGTTTATTTTCCGCGTAAAAAAAGATAACTTGTCAACTCCTCCTCATAAAAATGATCAGATGTATCAAATACTGAGCAAATAAACAAAAATACAAAAAGCATCTCTCTTGCTGCAGGCTCAACGATAATGTCACCGCTGGTCGTGGACCAATATTCCAAGTACTTCGTGTAACATTCGGCAACTTTCGTCATCCCAGAGGAACATTGGCCAGCGGGAGCTCAGACCTACATAGGCTTTTGTACATTATGCTAGCATTTGTTTGAGCATTTTAGGGGACTGGAAGCATTAAGCATAGTGCTGGCATTTTAGTGACGTTTTTGACCAATAAAAGACCGAGAGGCAATCGGCAAGAACTATAACAAAAAAATAACTTCCCCAGACCAGAGAAGCACTGAAGAAGTCATGATAGACTGAGCTGTGACAAGTGTGAATATTATAGTGACTTCGGCCGCATGATTTTCAAAACATGTTAGTCCCTTTGCATATTACTTCTCTGTTTTAAAGTTTACATTTATCGTTACAAACATTGTTTAATACTTGTTACATCCCGAATTCAAAGTTGTCACTGTGAAATAACTCAACAAAGTAAGAAAGCGAACAAAAAGGATCAGCATTTTTCGAGCATTTTGGGGCATTCTGCTGAGCATTTTAGTGGAAAACTTGAGCATTAAGCATTAGCATTTTAGTGAAAAATAAAAGCATAATGTACAAAAGCCTAGACCTACACCTCCGGCATCTGGGGGACTGGGTACAACTAAGTTACGGCATTGGGAGAATGGGGACCAGCAACCTCAGGCATTTGGAAGACTGGGTACAACTACAACCTCAGTGAGTGTCGCCTCGTTCTCCTGACGAGGCCGAACACGGCATTATGGGTAATGATTGGCGGGAATTTTCACGACTTCGCTGAAGAAACGTCCATCTTGGATGGAAGAGCGGGAGTTTGCTGTTGCTTCACAAGATTTTCAAGGTTCCCCAAGTTCGGAATGATTTCCAGCAGAAAAGAAACCTTCAGAGTCCCAAACGCCTCTGCTCTCCGGACTCCCCCCGATTAGGACATCCACCTCGCTCGCAACTGAAGGTCGGCTGAAGCGGCCCAAAGCGTCCGGTCCGGCTCTACGCCTAAACGAAGCCCCCTTTCACAGGTAAGTTAGTTTTAGGTTCTGTCGTTGTTGTTTGTTTCTCCCCGTAACCAACTCGCCTTCTCAGGCCATGTGTGCGCTCAAGTTTCCTTCTCATGTAACTTATGCACCTCGCACCTCGTGTTAATTTGTTTGGCCTTCGTTTCTACCTTGTCGCACACTCGTGTCCCTTCGTTTTTAGTTTTTCTATGTACTGGTGTAGCTTATTTTCCCCATATATTTTGTTTCCTTTTGCCTTTCACAATACTTTTTACATACTTTTCTGGCGGCACAACTTCCCTGTTTTATGGTCGCTTTCTAGCAGTAGTTTGCATCATTTCGTTTTTCTCTTCGTATCCTCAATCTTCTATAAATATTTTTCCCCCAGTTTTCTTGTTTTCTTGTTCTCCTAGTCACATAGATGTTATTTTTTCTTCTTCTTCTGCCGTGTTTTCACTTCCGTTCCTTCCTTCGGAACGACGAGATAAAACTTATATCTGAGAAACGAATTAAAGCAAACATACCATTACATTTAGAGTTACATTTTATAATACATTTATTTTGAGTCATAATAAACGGACAATGTATTTCAAAAACGAGGCCGCAGTACCCGGGGGGGGGGGGGGTACTCCCATAAAAAGCCATATAGGTATGTGCCGCACCAAACGGTATCGTTTTCAAGCATTTTTAGTCTGAAATAAGGTATCGATTTTGCCTTTTTGGTCTGAAATAGGGTATCGATTTTGTCTTTTTTGGTCTGAAATAGGGTATTGATTTTGTCTTTTTGATCTGGGATAGGTATGATTTTAACAGAAATATGTCGCTGCCGGACATTGCACAGCAAATGGAAGAAAACACAGGGCAGAAATCGTTGCAAAAGAACAAAAAATCTCTAAACAAAGGTCTGAAATAGGATATACATTTTGGGGTCAAGTCTGAAATAGGGTATACATTTTTGGAGTCAGGTCTGAAAAGGGTATAGAAAATCAGGTATTTTGGTCTGAAATATGGGGTAACGGTTTTCAGGACCAAGTGGCACACCCCCACCCAAAATTATAATGAGTGCCCCCCCCGGCCACAGTAGCACTGTCATGAACAAAGTTCATAGTAACATCTTAAATTCTTAAAGTCAACTGCAATGGGGGAGGGGGGGGGGCTTATATCCAGAATAATATATTTTTTAGCAAATGGATGAGCTTATATCCTGGGGGCCTTTAACGTGGGATTTTACGGTATTTGTTTACCTATTGATGTAGGTTTTTTTTTTTTTTTAGTCATGCTTTATATTTCCTTACACTTTTTAGTTGTTTTATTGGTATCCATGTGTCTGTTGGTTATGCACCCCATTGGGGCTTTTACATGTCCCCTATCCCGCCCGACACTGGGCAGGCAGTATCCTTGCGATTCACTGCCGTGGAAGTTCGAACTCCTTGAAATTCAAAACTGCATTTTTTTATAATTATTTTTGTGATACAGTGCATTTCTTTTTTTTTTTTTCTGGTGATTGAAACTGTTTTCCAATTCAGATGAGCTATTTGGTAAACTTGTTTATGTGTAGGTTCTAAATATTACTGTAGCATGATGTGTATAAAAAGTTTAAGGTCACCTAATTAGCATCTTTTCACTATCAGTGATGTTGTGCTTTATTATAGACAGCAAAAAATATGTAATGTAATTATCCCCTATTATATACTATTTTCGTAAGTACCCATGCTCAATTTTCATCCATTACAATATTATTATTTTACACTGTTTTCTTACCTCATGTTTCCTGTTCTCCCTACTATAGTCAGATGTTCTCCTGAGCCAGCTGCTGCAGAGTGTTCCAGGCTGACTTCCTCCAGACTGTTGCGGACAGACTCTTCTGGGCTGACTTCCTGCAGACTGTTGTGGACATTCCTCCAGCATGCTGTTCCAGGCTCTCTTATTATCATCCATTTTTCTCTTTTCTTCTAAGTCCCCTCAAGTCCCTCGTCCCCTGTATGATCATTGTGTGCCTTCCATCAACCTGATGATGACCATCATTCAACTCTGCTGAAGGAGGAGGGGTGCAGATGAATGTTAGCAAAGGGATAGGCAGGAAGAGGTTTGAAACGGGACTCTAAGGAGACCGTGGGCGCATTGTTTTCCCTCTGGTGAGTTGTAGGAGTTAGGTGGGAGAGTTAGGACTAGAATGGGGAGAATTGGCCAAAGCAGTGGTACGCATTTCAATCCTCAAAATGAGAAGAATGGGCAGGTGACTCGAGACTGGTCGGCTTACAGGCAACATAGACCTCAACGACATTGATGGCACCTCTGTTTGAGGGGTCTCTGCCGCCAAGTCGCATTTGCTTGTACTCCGGATGGAGGGTGCCATCCTCTACAAAGGACTACTTGCAGCTCCAGATCTCGTCGCCGAGGGGTGGTCCACCCATTTAACTTGTCGAGAGGGTTGTTATGCGTACCACTGCTTTGGCCAATTCTCCCCATTCTAGCCCTAACTTTCTCATCTTACTCCTACAACTCATCAGAGGGGAGGCAATGCACCCACGGCCCCCTCAGGGCCCTGTTTTGACTCTCTTCCTGTCTATCTCCTCGCTGATATTCATCTGCATTCTTCCTCCTTCAGTGGGGTTGGCTGTTGGTCGGAGGGTAGGTGGATAGGGACTGGATTGTACAGGTGATTTGGGAGGGATGGGATTTGAGGGGAGGGGTGGGAGAGGGGGCCTGGGATGACCGTGAACGTGGTTGTGCAACCGTCACCTCCCTTGGTGTACTTCCACCATCCCAGGCCCCCTCCCCCGACAGGATGCCCCATTCCTAACCCATAACCCATAACCATAACCCTAAGTAACCGTAACGCTGACCCTAACACTACTTGACCCTAACCATGGCGCCATAACCTAACCCAACACACCCGATGATTAAAATTTATTTATTTTATTTTATTTCATTTATTTTATTTATTTATTTTATTCTTTAATATATGAATAAAGGAATAAAGAATAACAAGTAAAGAAATGAACAAAAGAATAAACGATAAAATAAACAAAAGAAAAAATGAATAATTAAATAATGTATAAGTGAATGAATTGATTTATTCAAATCCAAATTTCAAATTACCATACACCCATAATTCCATTGGGCCAGTCAGAATTGATTTATTCATTCATGCATGCATTTATTTAATTATTCATTTATTCATATAATGAATAAATGAATTGATTAATTATTCATATAATGAATAAATTAATTTATTAAATGAATTGATTAATTATTCATATAAGGAATAAATGAATTACTAAATTCAATGAATTGAAGGAATGAATAAATAAGGGACAAGTTCCCAAAAGAGAGAATTTCTATTTAACAGAGACGCTGTTGAAAGCTGTGTTGGCCTTGCCCTTCAGATGATGGTTGAAGTAAAGAAAGGAACTTGTGGAAGGAAGGTAAGTCTAAATTTCAAACTACCGTCACCCAAAATTTGCATCTTCAGCATGCTTCGGGGCCAGGCAGAATATTGGGTATGGCCCAAGGGTGAGGGGGGGGGGAGGTGATACTCCCATATAGTTATGTGCCACCCCAAAGGGTATCATTTTCAGCATTTTAGTCTGAAATAGGGTATAAATTTTAACCTTTAGTCTGGAATAGGTTGGAGACTTGTTATTTGGTCTGAAATAGGGATGAAAATTGCAAATTTAGGTCTGAAATAGGGTTGAAAATCACATTTTTTGGTCTGAAATATGGTCAAAAATTACAAATTATGATCTGAAATAGGGTAAGGGTTTTCAGTCCCAGGCGGCACACCCCCACCCAAAATTTTGAGGAGTACCCCCTCCCCTCCAGTGAATAAAAAAGAAAAAATCAGGGGGGGGTTGAGTTGTGAACTAAGTCACTTTTAGAGTTGGTAGGCCTGTTTGCTGAGGACTGTAATGGATATCTGATAGATTTGATAGATTGTTAATGCATGCTGAGAAGGGTGGTACCCATGGGGCTCTTAAATTTCTGTTGAGGTCTTTGCACGTACCCCACATAGTTTGAATACCAGTGCACCCATAAAATCCATTTGACTAGTCCATTATTTTATTCCACAGCCTTCAGAGTTTTTCAAGCAGTAATTTCCCGAGCACAAGGCTGCAGTGACTTCCTACTTTCCTGGAGTTTTGTATCAGGTGGGTGATAACTACAAGATCACATCTGGTAGAAAAAAAAATTAAATTGCTAATATTCAGTGATCAGTCCATATGTCCCAAATCTCATTTTTGAAAGTTTAAGTGAGTTCTTCAGGTTTTTATTATTGTTAATGTATTTTGTTTTTGTTTTGTTTTGTTTGTTTGTTTTTTTTCTTTGTTGTTGTTGTTGAAAGGCAGATCCCAAGATTTGCACTGGGCTTTTGAGGTGGAACAAGGCTGGCTCACCTTCCAGTACTTCTTGGCGAAGAGCAAGTACAAAAGGCATCTATTTTAAGTCGGACATTATAGGGCAAGCTTGGAAGTGTGTGGACAAGTGCATATTTACCCCTCTGCATTCTACTAGCTGGGATTGTCATACTGTGCACTGTGATCATGTTTCCAGGTAAATTAGACTTTGTTAGTTTGTAATATTCACTTTTGCATAAACTGTACAGCTCAGTTAGTTATATATAATAGAGAAGCAATAAACAGACAGATAAAAAAAACATGGGAAAAAGTTATAAATATTGTAAAAATAATTCAAAAACCAAGAGGGAGGCAATTCTTTGACATTTGCAAATCATAGCCATAGATTGTGATATTTGGTTGCAATGTATACTATTTCTGCATAAACAACATAGCTAATGTGAGTAATAATGTTATGTACAAAGAGTTGTTTGAAGCACAGTAACATAATAAGGAAAACTTTAGAAGTTAACTGTTAGCATGAGAAAGTTTAGTTTCAGTTTCATTTGCCAAAAATGCATTTTTTTTTTACATTTGATGTTTGTGTCTTAATGCAATGTCTGTCATCCCCTTTTAGGGAGCTTTGTACAAGAATGGAAAGACAATGCATTTACACTGTCAATTGAACAACCAGAAGATAAGAACTACTTCTGATTACCAACTCGAGTTATAAAGTCAAGTCAATCAATATATATTCATGGATATCATACAGTATCAGCAAATGCAGGTTTATTTATTTATTGCAAATTGTTATGGAGCAGTTTAATAATTTTTTGATGACTGTCAAAAAACCAAAACCAAAGCAAGTACCCAACCAATCACAGAGGCTTAACCATGTTTTTCAACTAATCAGAATTAGTATATACCACACAAGTGAATAGTGCTTTTTGCGCGCTCTGATTGGCTCCGCAATCTCGGAATATCAAGTACTATTCACCTCCCGGCGGCTTCCAGTAAAACAAAATGGCGCACAAACCCAATTTTTGTCCACTTTTGTCGGAAAAAAAAAGCTATTTGGGAGTTTGCTATTAAATTTGTGTGGTGTATACTAAAACAATTATTCGCCTCAGTGTCGGTGGATGTTTACCTCGCCGAAACGGCTTGGTAAATATCCACCGCTATTCACCTCCACTTTGGCAAATAATATTGTTATCTTATGATGAAGAAGAAACCAATCAGCAATGTGAAAAGACTGAAAACAATATTGCTTTCTTGTGTGGAGAATAATGCAATCAATGTTTTTGCTCTTGATTGACCAAGAATGTTGCTGTTTAGTGAACTTGTTTTTGACCGTTTTTTTGGAAAGCGTAGCAAATGCAAAGCCAATGTAAGCAATCACTTGGTTATTTGTACTGTCGTCTGAAAACAGCTCTATGCTGATGATCATTTAGATGAATAATTCTTGTTGCTTTGTTTTACGTTTTTAGATAATTTTACATTTAGAGATTTTTGAGATATAATTCAATTATCGACCTAGATTTTGTGAAATTGACAGCAATATTGCTGTATTGTATCTAAATTCCTGCAAATGTTGGCAATTTACATGTATATAAGAAGTCTTGTTCCAGGTTATAAAATATACAAAAATTAACTTATTATTATTATTATTATTATATACCAATGATGGTGAATAATAAAGCAGTGAATGATGCCTTGTGATGCTAGTTTCTGTTTAACATTTCAAAACACTCGTACTCTGAGAATATCGAGTGACATCCCCTTTCTGTTTGCAGGGGTCGGGGCAGATAATTATAGGCTTGACTCCCCCCCCCCCCCCCCCCAACCTACAGTGTTTTAAAATTGCTGCCACCATTTTACTGATCCTGCAAATTCATGCCTGTGTTTTTTACCGCTGATTGTTTGCGGCTGCAAAATGTGTTTGAATGTTGCAGAATTTTCCCCTTCCACCAGCTTTTTCCTTGCCGGGAAAGTCCACCGGAACTAAAAACACCAATGCATGCGCAGACATTTTGCCGGGGTGTTGTTGCCAATCTCGCACCCAGACCCTCCCCGACGCGCATGCCCGAGAGACGAGTCTGGCAATCGAGACTCACCTTAACTAACTCCAACTTTGACCGTTAATTTCTCCAAGATTGAAACTTATTTTCAAATTCAAAGGGCAGATTACTATCAGTTACTACCTCAAGATCCTACTTTCTGCATTTAAGTTGGATTGAGAGACCAAAAGATTTTTGGTTCAAAACCCTAGGAGACTGGGACTAACCTTAACTAACTCCAACTTTGACGAATGATTTCTCCAAGATTAAAACTTATTTTCAAATTCAAAGGGCAGATTACTATCAGTTACTACCTCAAGATCCTACTTTCTGCATTTAAGTTGGATTCACAGACCAAAAAATTTTGGTTTAAAACCCTAGGAGCCTGGGACTAACCTTAACTAACTCCAACTTTGACGAATAATTTCTCCAAGATTAAAACTTATTTTCAAATTCAAAGGGCAGAATACTATCAGTTACTACCTCAAGATCCTACTTTCTGCATTTAAGTTGGATTCAGAGACCAAATCAAAGCAGCAAGGCAACTGTAAGCTCGCGAATTTGTAGAAAGTACTTTTGCGGGAGTGGGTATTTAATAGAACTGGCTCAAGGCCACATCGTAAAAATTGCTTAATTTTAGGTATGTGGAAGTGCGCATCCGTTTCCGCTGGCCTCCACTTTTGTGAACCGCGTATTCGATTTAGTCTCAGTTTTGAAAACCCTAATTTACAAGGCGGCAGAGGGTGAAAATTATAAACTTAGACGCTCGAATTGGGAGAATTTAAAATCCTTCACCGGTTTACGTCATCGCATATCACTTGATAATATGAACAAATCACCGTGTGCTGATTCTCGACCCAGAAAAGAAAAACACGGAAAACAACAACAAAAAAACTTTACCATACCATTTTTAGCTCGACGGGGCCACGCCCCGCGAGCAATAATTATTATTTGACACAAGAGGCTGGGGCCTGGGGGCATGAGCCGAGAATTCAATAAATCACGTGGTTGGTGGACCTCGCGGTTTGATTGGTCAACTGTCGCATACTGGTATTTTCAAAGTGAGCTGTTTTTCGACAAGAAGAAGAATTGTTCTTCTTTGTGCTGAGCAGATCATGGAAGAAGGTCTGGCATGTCCGAGCAACGAGAACATCTTCTCTAGGCTGCTGAAATCGTCTCACTCCAATCGCGGAAAGTGGTATAGTCCTCGAAATTTGCCGTTACCTTCCAGAGCGAAGTCTCCAGAGTCGGAACTGCCGACCCTCAAGCTCACCCACTTTGCAAAAATCCCACGTATTTCCTTTGGAAACGTCAATGTTGGTTGTTGTAAGTCGAAGCGACTGATTGTTTGCAACCCAAATCCTCTACCTCAGACCTTGACGTTCGAAAGTGCGCTGTCAACCAAAGGCTTCGCTATAAGCTTGGAACGGAACCCCAAGGATGATAGCGATAGTTTGTCGAGTAAATTGACCACAGAGGTTGAACCAGGTGATGAAGTTATCCTTAACATTAACTGGAAGCCGAAAGAACATGGAAGCTGTCGTGAAATAATCCGATTTATGTGGGATGACACGGTTCGACTTCAAGTCATTGTATTTGGAACAGCAGTTGAACAACCGACCAAGGCTAAAGTCAAGGTGTGTATTCTCTTTAGCGGTTGATGTTATAAACAAACACCAAGTTGTGATTTTAGCTGGTGGTGTTGCGAGTAGTTAATGCCACAAAAAAGAAAAAATAAATAAATGAAAATATTGATGTATATAAAAACAATAAAATGTATAGTCTCTCGAATCCTAACCTTAACTCCTAACCCCCCCAGGGACTAACATATTAGTGTCAACCTTTGTAGGGAGGTAGCAGAGACTCTACTCTGTCAATGACCTCATCTTTCTTTGTTGCCCCACCTTCCCAAATTTTTGGGTCAAGCCAGTTTCTTTTTGTCTCAATAAACTGGTCATGTGGGTATGGACTGCTCCACATGTGCACAGTATCCTTTAAAATGAGGTTTTGATGGGCTGCTTAAATATAGCTCGTGTTTGCTCAACAAAATAAGTCAAGCTCATTGGCAGAGACCTTCTTTATACAGTATGTTTCTAGTAGGATAAGTTTAATAGAGAAACAACTGAAAATTGAGAAAGACCAAATCTGCATGCTGTCCACCTTAGAGCTCTCTTGTGTCTGCTTAGCTGATAGATTTTGTAGCAGTTTTATTACCACAGCTGTGTTTTACTAAAACTTTCTATTTCAGAAAAAATCTGTGTTACAACCAAGTCAATCACTAAACAAGTCCCATCAAAATGTAATCAGGAAAAGGTCAAAAGATATTTGGGGCAGGGCACAGGATGTCGCCATATTTTCACAAGCAGTGAAACCAGAAGAGATTGTGGCTGTGGATGAATCAGACACTCTTTTGCGACGAGGAACTTTTGTTGTCACAAAGAGTGCAGCAAAAAAGACTGCAGAGGGGAAAACAGACTGCCCAAATGTTAAACAGCCAGTCAACCATGGTGGAGATGAAACTCAGCAAAACATCCCTCCAAGACGAAATGCATCACAGAGTAGGATTACCTCAGCACAGGATCAAAATCCCAAGACAGTCAATGGGCGAAAGTTGAAGTCAACTGTGAAACAGAAACATGTAATGCCAAGTGTACCAAATAGGCCTTCAATCAATGGAAGTAAGTTGTATACGTTGGTAGGAACTAAACCAATGAAAAATTAAAAAAACTATAAACTGCAAGATTAAAGGAGGAAAGACAACTTCTCAATTATTGGTTCAACAGAAGCACTTGTACTTTGACACTGTAAACTGTATTTGAGATGCTAAAAATGGACTTCAAAAAGGAAAAAGAAAGAAGGAAAGAAAAAGAAAAAAAATCCAATCACCTTATTTTATGGCGGTTCAGCTATTACATCATATAATAGTGTGGTCATTCAGTCAAAATTAAAAGGGAAGATTCCAGTGTGTGACATCTGCTGAAGCATTTTGCTGATAAGGATTATTTTATTGTTGTATTGATTTTTTCTTGGCATGGGAAAAGAGAATGCCTGTCTGGAAATGTGTGAACCTTAGGGGGATGGGGAGGGGGATGTGCAGAGTATAATGTGTGACTTACTTTGCTGTACTGTATAATTACTTACCAGTCTTAGTTGCCAAGAAACCCAAGAGAAAACTGAAGATGAAGCTAGCAGCTAAAGGAGTGCCACAGAAAAAGCTCAAACTGATGAAGACACCCAAGAATAGTATTCCCAGGCACCCCATGCCATTCGCCGCCAAGAACATGTACTATGATGAAAGGTGGATTGAGAAACAGCAAGAAGGTATTTCAGAATTTTATAATTCATAATCACTAAGAGAGCAGAAACATAAAAAACTGATGTGAACTAGTTAAATGAAGTTGTATATTAGAGACAGTTTATTGAGACCCACTTGGTCGCACAAACACTTGGCTCTTTTTTTCCCTGCTCTTAACTCAGCCTGTTCGCTGTCTGATTTTCAATCATTTTGACAGCTTGTCTCTGTCCTTGATGTCAACTGCATTTCTTGTTTCTGGTTGACCTGCAACCAACAGAGAACTTTGTCATTTTTGAGACACAAGAAAGATGTTTACCTTAATGTGGAGGATTTACAACAAGTCTTTTGGATTTTTATTACAACAGGCTTCACCAGGTGGTTAAACTTCATTCTCACTCCCCCTGATTGTGACAGTCCAGCTGTAGACACCAAACAAGGTACATAAGGTTTTTATGAGTAACAAGCAAGGGGGGGGGGGGGGGGGGGGGAGGGTGGAGGGCAAGGGAGTGGTATTTGAATTAATTTTGTATGCCCCAAAATTTTTTTATGCCCCAAACATTCCATCCCTCACCTTCCTAGAGGTAAATTATAAACTAAGGTAAAAAATAGTGATTTACATACCTCTTGTAAAAGTTTGGCCCATTTCATACCTTGGACAAAAACTTTTGCGTGACAATTGAGGCACAAGTTTTAGAACCCCCATGAGACCGTAACATGACCATCCTTTCACTAGCTGTTTTACTGATCCTATACCAAAAAGCACCATTTTTTTCTCTCTATACCCTTCATTATGCATGAGGCTTGAGAAAGGACCTCTTTTGGACATAGCCTTCTTGTTTATTATCGATCACTGTACCCCGACTCCCCCCTCCCCCCTCCCCAACCAGGGATAACACTCACACATCTTCCTCTCATTCACTAGCAACTTTGTTTTTTCCTTTGTCTTTGTCTTTGTATTTCTGTAGCAGAGAGAAGTGTTGTATGTTTTGAAGCAACTTTGAAGAAATCTCAGCCATTGGCCCCTTCCAAGGAGGTCCTTTCTCTGCGGGCCTATACTGCCAGACGCCGTATGACACGTCTGAGGCGATGTGCCTGTTTGTTGTACCAATCTGAGCCCCTGGCATACATTATACGCAAGGTGGAGTCTGAAGTTGAGGCTGGTCGGCTGGCTATCCGAGCTGACCGGAAGTTGCATGCAGATCTCGGTAAGTAGTGTTCTGGATGATTGGTCGCAAATAATTTTGGGCAAACGAATTTGTGAGAGCTTAGTTAGCAAATAGTTCATTTTATCATAGAAATGTAAGAGCAGGGTAAAAATAGGGGGTGGCAACATTGTGTCAGGGGGGACAAAACATGTGGAAAGTTTGCTGTGCTCAGTGTGGCCAAAAAGTGTTTCTGAAGGAAGCAAAATTTGTATCTGCAACAAATGTTTCATATGAGGCAAAACATGTGTATTAGCAATGTTGGCGTTACAATTAGGCCTTGTTTTGCGTGGATAGATGTGTAGTTCTGAATGTCGTGTGATGTTTTGGGCAGAATTTTTTTTTGTGAAATGCAATGTCTGGAACTTCTGTATTATTTTGGTCAAAATTTGTGTTCAATGAAGTTGGGTTTATACAAATTCAAGTATGATTGGTGTGTGAAAAAAATATATATATTTTTTTTTAGGTATCAAACGATATGTGGTGGACCTAATTTCATCTTACAACCCTCTTTGGCTGAGAATAGGCTTGGAGGTAAGTCAGCCATTAGATCTTGTCTTGCCACCACAGTTTAAATTTTTGAGCTTCAATAAGGGACCGTCCAATTTCTATTTGATTTTGGATTTGGGGAAGTCCCACTGGGAAACAGCAAGGCCCCTCCTCAGCCCACCATTTCTTTTCACATGCCCTTACAGGGTAAATTTTTTTGTTGTACTTGTTGACGTATTGCTTTCATAGTAATACCTCATGAATTGTCAAACTTTGTCGCGTGCTCCCCTTTTTCCTTCATTCTTTTTGCGTGTCCCCCTCCCCTACCTCGTAAAAAATGAACTGTCCTTAACATGCGATAAATTGAACCACGCGCTAACGAGCGATCCACGCTTTCAATAATAATAATAATAATAATAAGTAATTAATTAATTAATTATTAATAAATAATAATAATCTGAATAGTGAAAACAATGCGCGAAATAGTTGTGCAAGTGAATATTTAGCGACACAAAAATTTCGCGATCTTAGAATTTAATTTTGAATATATTATTTTTACGATATTTTCGCAATGACGAAAATTTCATGTAATAGGGTGGTTGTTTGTGTTTGTTAGCGTATTTGTTACAGCTGATCCTCTGTCTGATCCAGGTAATCTATGGAGAGATTCTTCCTCTTGTTTCAAATGACGACATCAACGGACTATCCCGATTCATCACCGACCGCCTCCTCGGGAACCCGGACATTGCCCGAGAGTTTGCTCACCCGAAGGTTCCCGGTCTCTATCGACAAGGTAACGAATTCACTCAGGACTCTTGCGACAAGCTTATCAGACGATCTTCCTCATTCTGCGCTGTTAAAACTCTTTAGACAAACCGCTCTGGCCCTATCATCCACGTAATATTGTTCTAGCGGATTTTTTTCTGGAGTGTTGCCCAGTTTACCGTTTCTTTTTTCAGTGTTTGAATTTTCCATTTCAGGTTATGCGGAGCAGCTGTCCAAGTTCACTCTGAAGAAGTTCCTATTTCTCGTTTTGTTTATGGACAGAGCCAAGCTTACCAAGCTCATAGATCACGACCCAGTGTTGTTCAACAAAGAGGCGCCTTTTAAAGTACGTGTTGTGCCTACTGTTTATATCACTAGTCATCATCACAGTGGTTATCGTAACCAACATCGTCGTCTTCCTTACCATCATCATCATCATCATCGTCATCATCACCGTCATCATCATCATCGCCGTCATCATCATCATCGCCGTCATCATCATCATTATCATCATCATCAGCAGCATCATCATCATCATCATCATCATCATCATCATCATCATCATCATCATCATCATCATCATCATCATCATCGCCATCATCATCATCGCCATCATCATCATCATCATCACCATCATCATCATCATCATCATCACCATCATCATCATCATCACCATCATCATCATCACCATCATCATCATCATCATCACCATCACCATCATCATCATCACCATCATCATCATCATCATCATCATCATCACCATCATCATCACCATCATCATCATCACCATCATCACCATCGCCATCATCATCATCATCACCATCATCATCATCATCATCATCATCATCATCATCATCATCACCATCATCATCATCATCATCATCATCACCATTATCATCATCATCATCACCATCATCGCCGCCGTCATCATTATCGTCAGCAACATCGTCTTCATCATCAACATCGTCTTCATCATCATCATCGTCATCATCTCATAGTAATAGTAATACACAATCGTCTTCAGCATCAAAATCATTCTCATCTCACTTCTTTTCGTCTTCCTTCAGTCGAGTCGCAGTTTACTCCTGGCATTCTCAAGAGAGTTTTTAAAAGGAGAAGGAGACGTCACGAAACACTTAAACTTCCTGGGCTACGCTGTCACGCACTCACAGGTGAGTCACGCTAGACGAACGTTTCCCTGGTCATGCTTCATATTAAGTGTAAGAACTCATCGAAAACTAACTTCCGGACACGCGGGATACTAAATTGTTGCGCGAACATTACTGAAGTAGAAGCCTTGCTTACCGATATTGTGCGCAACCGTTTCTTCGCATCTTCACGCAGTGTTTCACCCTTACCTCAATTTTTTGTTCAATCTATCAGACCGCCCTTGAAGAATTTGATTACGCCGTGAAAAACATTGCAACCGATCTCCGAGACGGTCTCCGCTTGACGTAAGTACCGCAACCTGTGCTCGATTGACTTTCATACTCTTTCATCATCTTTCACTTGGGGAATTTTACACCTGACGGGGTAATTCTCATTGTATTTGTAATTTTCAAGGCGTGTGACCGAGTTGTTGATGCAGAAGTGGAATTTATGCAGCAGCCTGCGAGTTCCAGCCATTTCTAGACTGCAGGTAAGCTAACCGGTTTTGCTTTCTCGACCAATCAGACTAGAATGTTTTTTCCTCTTCCAATCAGAGCAGTTGGTGAAACCAAAATCAATCGATTTGGTTATTACGGATGGTCATGTGAACAATCGGCTCCGATTAGTGAAATAGTTTTTCTTAGCGTGTTCTCGTTATCGTATTCTGAGAGTCTTCGAGTTCCTTTGCATTCTTATGTTTAGCGTTCTGTTACACACTAATGCTAACAGCTCGTAACTTCGACCCTTGCAGAAAATTCACAATGTTGAGGTGTTTTTGAAGGCCCTCAAGGACGGAGGTGTTAGCGTTGACGATGGTAAGCAAGATACGTTATTGTACCTGACTCGTCCCTAACTCCCTTTTCGTCTGTCGTATTCGCGCGCGGAGGACGGAGGCTCGCAGTGAGTGACGGGAAGGAGGAAATGTGGCGCGAAAAAGACTTTTCTTTCTGTCACTCCGCGCAAGCCTCTCCCCTCCCCCACCATTGTATTACGTTATTTGCATTGCGATATTAAGTGCTGCTGTGGTTGTTGCTTCTTTTCTTCTCTAATCTTCTGTCCGTAATGCCCGCGCGTCTTCTCTGGTGTATTTTTTTCAGGTCTGGACGCCCGCCATGTTGTCGATGGCCACCGAGAGAAGACGCTTGCGTTACTATGGCAACTGATTTTTAACTTTCAAGTAAGTTTACCTTCAATCTTGGTTTTTCATATCAAACACACTGCCTAATCAATCAATCAATCACGCCAATCCTAAACACACAAACATTTTACAACATTTTACACTTCACAACGTTTCTAAGCGAAAAGCCCGCATGCATCGCGTGACACCACTGTTCACGCCGTAAAACGACGCCCTCCCTAGGAGCTGTGGCTCGGCCAGCCACGTCGAGTCGGGCCCAGTCTCACTCATATTTCAAAATGGACGACGCATTCACTTGCCCATCTTTAACATCAATAAAAACTATCCTCATTGTCCCAGCAAGCTTTTCTCAAACTTTCAACACTTTCTCATCTTTCCTCCACAAGCGCCGACTTTCCAAATATCGCTTTTTGTTGCACGGCAACCGCCCCAGAAGAAAACAAACCAGCAAAGATATTAAGAGATCAGGAGAAAGAAGTAAATAGGACTTTTCTCAAACCATGGATAGGCCGGACACAAGTCGTTTTTGTGCCTAACCTTTTTGCTTCCACGCTCAGAATATAAATTCTCCCAACCACCCAAGAAGAGATTGTATGACGGATGTAGTGAGAGTTGATAGTTTAATCAGTTATCATCTGAACAGGTTATCAAAAACCAAATTCTTGATACTGTTGTGATATATTTCTGCTAAAAGACTGAAAAGAGAAAGTGGAAGTTAGTCACTCTTGGGATCGAGTTAAATACGCGGACTCCACATTTCGGACTCGGTCCTTTGATCGACATTACATTTTCTTCCTTTTGTAAACTAATTTTCCCGTACTTTCCTCTCAGGTCAACGTGTTGTTGAGCAACAAGCAGCTAAAAGAAGAGATCCGCCATCTCAAACAAAGCAAGGAGCTGCAGTCACAGCTTACTGCCGCCATGACTTGGACAGAAGAACACCGCTGTGCCGTTGACATACGTCGCCAATCCGTCGGTGTCTATTCGAACTCTGAACGTCTGAGTCTATTGTTGAAGTGGTGCAAGATTGTTTGCAGCATATATGGGATGAAGGTAATGACCTGTTATTGCTTGTTGTACAGTATAACACATTCTCCACCTGTATTAAAATAGAACACTTCACAATTTCCAAGTTTAACTGTTATATGATTGCCGGGGTTTTATTTTACTGGTGCGCACAACAGATTCGTGATTCCTGTCTGTCGCTTCTGACACGTTGCTGTCACAAAACTGCAACGGACCTCCCTATATCGGCCAGTCTTGCGCGCAGTCCTGAGAAATCGTGATAATTAAAGACACTCTCTTACCTGAGATACTTTGCGCGCTCATGTTTATATTTACCATAGGAGCTAGACCTTCCTGAGGCGCCCACGTTATGACTGATCAATCTGACTGTCGCTACTTGCTATATTCTATACACTATCCATTTTTTGTGCTGAATTATTCGCGATAAAACGTAGAATCCGCCATTTTGGTATGATACGAAAATGGCCGCCGTCAGTCACTGGACGGGTAAAGGATCTACGGTGAGAGGGTCTTTTAAGTGTGGTGTTTGTGTATGTTGAGCGACGTAAAATATTTATACGCTTAGTTTTCGTATTGCACGACAGATCGACAACTTCACTGTCTCCTTCTCGGATGGACGTGCACTGTGCTACTTGCTTCACCATTACCACCCGACCCTACTCCCCCTGGGGCTCATTCACCAGGAGACAACGATGACGTGTAACCCAGGGTTACAGGAGAGTGACAGCGAGGGGGAGAATCTGGAGCCCGACTCATGGACGGCGAACTACAGTCCAGGTACAGCAAAACTGGTCAAACCGGTTTACCAGATGAACATCGTGATTGGTCAAACATTCAGTGGCAAGAAGTGCAGGTTAAATCAGTTTAGCCGGACAAACTTGCATCCTGAATTGATTGTTCAATTATATTTTGACGAGAGAAGTAAGCCAAACCAGCCAGGCACGCAATCCGAAGTAAGACATACACTTAGTTGAATTGAAACACGAGAGCGAATGCAAAGTCTCACAAAGTTGACACATTCCAAATTTACATCAATCTGAACTGTGAGCGACTAGTAGACTGTTTCAAGTAATCTCTTTTTCTTTCCAATTTTTCCCCGCAGTTTCGGGAGTGAAACTCGAACGCCTGAAGTCGAATGAGCGCGATAACTTCCGAATACTCGCCGAGAAGGTACGTCATGTCGTGTCAGTCCGCGTTGGGTGCTTGAAGCTTGATGGATAATTTTTGTTTTCAATGAATTGTTTTGTCAGGTTAAAGAGCTTGGTGGCGTCCCACTGATGACCAAGACTGCACACATGTCTAACACAATTCCAGATGAAAAGGTACGCCACAGCATCATCACTAAAGTCTACATGTTGGTTTCACAATCTTTCTGGTACTCATGTAATACTTTTTTCTTTCTGCTTCTATGTTTTAATTTTAGATGGTCCATCTTTCTATCCGTGCCTCCCTTCTCCCTTCCTTTTCCCTTTTTTTTCCCTCTCTCTCTCTTTCTATTTCTTCGTTCGTTTCTCCCTGTCCCTGTGTGTCGTCACCTGTCTTCTTGTTGTGTCTGTATTTTCTTCTATTTTTCCCCTCCCTTCCTATTTTTCTTCTTTCTTTTCTTCATTCGTTTCTCCGTTACCCATGTGATCATCTTGTTTTGTGTCGATTTTCCTTTAGCAGTATTTTTCTCTTTAATCCTTGTTTCCGCCTTTTCTCCTACCTATCCACAACTTCTCTAATGTATCCCTTTTTCTCCCGTTTATGTTGAATCGGACTTGCGTTCCGACTTATCCTAGCATATTCTGCGTCCGCTATGTTGTTGCTATGTAATTTTGTGCTAAAATCACACCCCCTTTCCCCCTAGGTCGTTATCACTTATGTGTCATACTTGTGCGCCCGCGTGTTGGACCTGCGGCAAGAGACGAGAGCCGCGCGGTGTATTCAGACGACTTGGAAGAAATACCGTCTGAGAAAACAGCTGGGAAAGCGACAGGTAATAATCATAACTTACTCAGTACCAATTTACGCAGCTAAACTTTCTTGCTAGGCTTTCTTGTTGCCCTCTTGAAAAGGCTGCCAAATTTGATCTTTTTATGTTCTTTCCTTTATGGTACTTATTTTACCAATTTGTGCAGCTGAAGTCTCATCCCTTGTTCCCAGTCTCTTTTTACTTTGAGTTGGGAAAAGTGCTTTGGGACCTGGGGTCTAAAATCTGACCGCGTGGTGGTCAGAAGGTCTGTGACCAAAGTCTCCCAGTTCCTTTCCTCCCTTTTCAACTCGCCAGTCAAATGTAAGCGTATTTTTATTGCTATTGATCTGTATTTTTCTACACTTTTCCAGGAAGCTGTGAAGGCTGCCGTTGTGCTTCAGGTAAGGCTAACTAAGATATGTTGAAAATAAGCGATCGGAAATATTATGGCATTTTATTACTGAAGTGGCTTATTTTGCGACAGTAGATGTCTTGCCGTTTTGGTTTGATGAATACAAACAGACAGCACAAACATAGACACTTTATAATATGCCAAGTCTATGATCATTGTTCATTTTCCCTCAGGCGCATGTTCGATCAGCAGTAATGCGTAGGCGCTTTCGAAACATAAAGAATGCCGCTGTACATATCCAGGCCGTCTATCGCGGGCACCGGTCTAGGAAACTGTTGAGACTGCACCAATTGTCTGCCGAGCGCATCCAGGCCGCTTTCCGGGGATTTCTGGTACGACGGCACCTGCGCAAGATGAACACAGCCGCTGTCATGATTCAATCAACTTTCCGTGGTTACATAACGCAGCAACGTTATAACAAAGTGATGCTAGCCGCTCTGATACTACAGCTTCGGTGCCGCGCCTTTCTCCTTGGACGAGGCGTTGCACTGAACTATAGAAGACTGAGATCGGCTGCGGTTGTCGTACAGGCGTGGTATCGAGGTTACAAAGTCCGCTGTGCCACCAGGCGCCTGCGAGCAGCGATCAAGATCCAATCCACTTACCGATCTTATGTCGTGCGCTCCCAGTTCCAAGCTCAAAAGAAATCAGTGACTGTGATTCAGACCGCTCTAAGAAGACACCAAGGACGAGCAAGGTTCTTGAGCCTTCGTAACGCCTCTGCAGTACTCCAGCGGCGTTTCCGCGCAAAACAGGCAATGGAGCGGACCAGGGCCTGGTATTTAACTCGACGCAACGCATGCGTATTTATACAGGTAGCAGTGCACCGCTGGCTACACAGACGGCAGTACACAAGTTTAAAAAGAGCAGCGGTGATAGTTCAGCGTCGTTACCGAGCACGAACCACAGGAACACATGCACGGAAGGAATACCTGAGGCTAAAATCTGCCGCTCTCACTCTTCAGTCCGCGTACAGAGTTTGGAAAGCGCGGCAATTAGTCAAACGTATGCGTGCTGCCAGAAAAATCCAGTCGCGGTACAGAATGGTTGTTGCTCGAAGATGCTATTTGGAACTACGTGAATCAAGCGTGAAGCTTCAGGCCGTTCACCGCCGGAACCAGGCTCGCAATGCTTACAGATCTATGAGGCGTGCAGTTCTGGCAATGCAGCAAAGGTTCCGCGCTAATCAGCTGTGTAAACGTGAACGGGAGGCGTATCTGGAAACGCGAGCCGCTGTGGTCGTCATTCAGTCATTTTTCCGCGGTCAGAGAGCGAGAGAGAGAACCAGGAACATCAGAGAGGAAATGAGAAGACGCGAAGCGGCCGCCTGCAAGATACAGTGCTTCTACCGCAGTTGTCGTCTCATGAAGACTGCACGCGTCGAGTATCACATCACTCGTGGCGCCTTGATTACAATCCAGTCGTATTTCCGTGGGTACAAGGCCAGGGTGTTTGTTTGTCAGCTCCGAGCTGCAGTGAAAATTCAAGCTTTCTTCCGCGGAACTTCCACACGCCTGAAATATGTTCATTTAAGGCGAAGTGTGATCAAAGTACAAGCTATGGTTCGCTGTAATCACAGCCAGCGCTGGTTCGTCCAACTGAGACAAGCTGCTGTGATCATCCAACGACGCCACAGGGCTAACAAGCTGCGCAGGAACACACAGCAAGAGTATTCAAGGCTTAAACGAGCTTCCGTGTTGATCCAGTCCCGTTTCCGAGGACTCCAGGAACGACGGCGCTTCTGTCTTCTACGCCTCGTTGTCATCAGCACGCAAACTTTGGTGAGAATGAAACAACAGCGACGCATTTACAAGGAGCTTCGCGAAACCGTCATCCGACTTCAAAACAGGATCAAGTCCAACATGGCAACTACCCAAGCAAGAGCGGAGTTTCTTACTAAGAAGTCCGCAGTTCTTCGGATCCAGGCTTCCTATCGTGGATGGAAGGCTCGTCGCTATGTCCGACAAGTTACAGCTGCTGTATTGATCCAGAGGAGATTCCGCACTAATCAGCTGTGCAAGCGTGAACGGGAGGCGTATCTAGAAACGCGAATCGCTGTGGTCGTCATTCAGTCATTTTTCCGCGGTCAGAGAGCGAGAGAGAGAACCAGAAACATCAGAGAGGAAATGAGAAGACGCGAAGCGGCCGCCTGCAAGATACAGCGCTTCTACCGCAGTTGTCGTCTCATGAAGAATGCACGCGTCGAGTATCACATCACTCGTGGCGCCTTGATTACAATCCAGTCGTATTTCCGTGGGTACAAGGCCAGGGTGTTTGTTTGTCAGCTCCGAGCTGCAGTGAAAATTCAAGCTTTCTTCCGCGGAACTTCCACACGCCTGAAATATGTTCATTTAAGGCGAAGTGTGATCAAAGTACAAGCTATGGTTCGCTGTAATCACAGCCAGCGCTGGTTCGTCCAACTGAGACAAGCTGCTGTGATCATCCAACGACGCCACAGGGCTAACAAGCTGCGCAGGAACACACAGCAAGAGTATTTAAGGCTTAAACAAGCTTCCGTGTTGATCCAGTCCCGTTTCCGAGGACTCCAGGAACGACGGCGCTTCTGTCTTCTACGCCGGGTTGCCATCAGCACGCAAGCTTTGGTGAGAATGAAACAACAGCGACGCATCTACAAGGAGCTTCGCGAAACCGTCATCCGACTTCAAAACAGGATCAAGTCCAACATGGCAACTACCCAAGCAAAAGCGGAGTTTCTTGCTAAGAAGTCCGCAGTTCTTCGGATCCAGGCTTCCTATCGTGAATGGAAGGCTCGTCGCTATGTCCGACAAGTTACAGCTGCTGTATTGATCCAGAGGAGATTCCGCGCTAATCAGCTGTGCAAGCGTGAACGGGAGGCGTATCTAGAAACGCGAATCGCTGTGGTCGTCATTCAGTCATTTTTCCGCGGTCAGAGAGCGAGAGAGAGAACCAGCAACATCAGAGAGGAAATGAGAAGACGCGAAGCGGCCGCCAGCAAGATACAGCGCTTCTACCGCAGTTGTCGTCTCATGAAGACTGCACGCGTCGAGTATCACATCACTCGTGGCGCCTTGATTACAATCCAGTCGTATTTCCGTGGGTACAAGGCCAGGGTGTTTGTTTGTCAGCTCCGAGCTGCAGTGAAAATTCAAGCTTTCTTCCGCGGAACTTCCACACGCCTGAAATATGTTCATTTAAGGCGAAGTGTGATCAAAGTACAAGCTATGGTTCGCTGTAATCACAGCCAGCGCTGGTTCGTCCAACTGAGACAAGCTGCTGTGATCATCCAACGACGCCACAGGGCTAACAAGCTGCGCAGGAACACACAGCAAGAGTATTTAAGGCTTAAACGAGCTTCCGTGTTGCTCCAGTCCCGTTTCCAAGGACTTCAGGAACGACGGCGCTTCTGTCTTCTACGCCGCGTTGTCATCAGCACGCAAGCTTTGGTGAGAATGAAGCAACAGCGACGCATCTACAAGGAGCTTCGCGAAACCGTCGTGAGACTTCAAAGCAGAATCAAGTCCAACATGGCAACTACCCAAGCAAGAGCGGAGTTTCTTACTAAGAAGTCCGCAGTTCTTCGAATCCAGGCTTCCTATCGTGGATGGAAGGCCCGCCGTTATCTCCGACAAGTTGCAGCTTCTCTGTTGATCCAGAGGAAATTTCGTGCGCTGCATGATGGGAATGTGGTCAGGAAGGATTTCCTTCGTCTCAAGGGCGCGGCTCTTATTTTGCAGGCCGCTTTCCGTAGTTATCACGGGCGCAGGCTTTGTGTTGAAGTGAGGGCAGTGCGAGCGATTCAGGCGAGTTTTCGCGGATTTGTTGCCAGGAGAAGAGTTCAGGTGAGTCAGTTGTGGGTGTTTACTGGTGTGACTTATTAGAGAACTGGCGCACCAATTAAAAATTAGTTCTCTTTTCTGTCACTGTCTTCTCCTTCCCTTTTGGTGAGATTCTAGTATTGTCGTGTTTCGTCTGCATTCACGCAAACTAAAAGTTCAGCACTTGGAAAGTGAATATGATTGGCCAGACAGATCTACAAATCACAACGTAGGCGCGTCAAGGCGAGCTCCCGGATGTAAATACGAACGTGAGTCTGCAAAACATTGAGCATGAGTGGGATTTTTTTTAGGGTCTTTGTTTCTTACTCTCTTTATGTCTATCTCTCATTGTTGAATTCTTATAGTGCAGTAAACTTCTCATTCTCCTGTTTTTTTTTTGTCTATCCATTTATAAATTCTCACGTTATCTTGTGTTTTTCTTCTATAGCGATTGAGAGAGCAGCGTCGAATCCGACTCCTGCGTTTCTCTGCCACTGTTTTTCATCACATGTCTGCCATCAAAATCCAGCGGTTCTATCACCGAGCACGCGCAATGGCCTTGGCGCGGGCAAAGATCAACTCTATACTGACAGTCCAAGTTAGTAGGAAATCTCAAAGCGATAACTACTGGTCAGCGTATTATCGTAAAGGGCCAAAGAATCAATATTAATTAACTTAAATCATAACTTAGGATACTTGAGAAGTAACCAATTAGCATTGCAAGACAACGTCATCACCACTTGCTTGCTTGCGTGAGAACATCGCAATCGGGTTTGACTTTTGTTCCTGATTGGCCCAGATTGCTGCCAAACTTGTTTATGTCAAGCAAAACGCAAAACCAAAGCAATCCCACGACTATTTTGACTATTTTGAAAACTGCTTCATTATGTCCGCTGAGTTGAAAGAAGTTTGGGTAAACCGAAGCCGAATTGCAGAATTTAGTTTCTCATACTTGATTTCAGTTGTTGTATTTTTAAAAGTCTTGAATACTCGATCATTTTTAGTGCTGGTGGCGTGGAGTCCTTCAGCGCCGGCGGTTCCTCGCCCTGCGGTCTTCAGCGGTTACTCTTCAGAGAAGTGCGCGGAGACGTTTACAAATCAAGCACCAGGCAGCATCTAAGATCCAGGCTTTTGGCCGAGTCATTCTTGCAAAGAGTTACGTGAAAAAATTGCAGGCATCAGCTCTACTGATACAAGTAAGGAAATAAGGCGATAAAGACACTTTGACTGCCATGTTTCGTGTCCGTTTCATGTGCGTTATACAACAACGTAAACTTTGCCGTTGCATTGTACTCATTGAGAGCTTTTATTTGAGCGGTCACACCTTTAGTTTCACTTGACAGTCCAGGAGTTGTTAGTGAACACTGCTATTAAAGTGTACTCATTGAGAGTTTTCATTTGCGTGATCACATCGTTACGTTCTATCTGACAGTTCAGTGAGGACTACTATTAGAGTGTACTCGTTGAGAGCTTTGAGCATCAAGTGGTTCTTTTGGGTTTTATTTGACACTTTAGGACTTGGTAGTTTTCTGAGTTGATCAACAGCCTTTTCACAATGTTATGACGCGTTTCATTATCACTAAGAAACAGACTCATAAAAAAAAAAAGATGTTTTAACCTAATTTGTGAATGTCCTTTGAGTTGAGTGCCTTTTGCATTGCAAGACTGGAAACGTTAGTTAGCTTTTTTACTTTACACTGTTAGGCCAAATGATCTCAACGATTGATTGTTTTCACTTCTATTCTTCAGAGAGTATGGCGTGGTTACAGAGCTCGATGTCACGTGACTAACGTGAAGATAAAGCGAGCGCGCAGACGCGTGAAGGCAGCCAATGCGGCGGCAACTGAACCAATGAAGCTTTGTAACCGCACCAGGTCAGCTCTGGACTATCTGCTACGGTGCAAGAATCTCACCACGATTTTTGACACGCTTGTGAATTTGGGTGAGTAAAAATGGAACTGCCACGAAACAAATTAAGTGCTAAACCCCAAGGAAAGCATCCGTTTAAGAGTTGACGAAAGAGCTAATAAGCCATTTTTACATTCATGCGCAGTTTGCGAAATGCAGATGTTCCGGTGGGCCACCATAAAGTAGTTATGGGGGGGGGGGGCAAACCAAGTTCAGCAGAGAGATTTAAACTTGACAAACACTCTATTATACGGAAAGTAAAAAGGACTGTTGGCTACTGCGCATGACCGTTGGCTACTGCGCATGACTGTGATTCGTTGTTTATTTTGGTTTAGTTTGTATTGTTTTACATCTGGAATTGTAAATCTGTAAAAATATCAAAGGTTCATTCTGGTTTTCGACTCGCAAAAAATATCGCAAAAAAAGTAAGAGAACTTGGTTTTTGATACTATACTCAGATGAAAGCTGATTGGTCTATCAATTCTCACTGCATCACTTATAATTTTTTTCTAAAAAGGTTGGGAGAATCTGCATTTTAAACTTGGGGTGTGAAATGGTAAAACGAGTTGGATGGAAGTTATATTGCTATTGGATTTGTTCTTTCGCGCAAAGGACTATGCTTAGACTCACGTGGGATCCTTTTGTTCTTCAGAGGTAGTGACGCGCTTGTCCAACGTGTGCTGTGAGCAGTTAGTGCATGACCACGCCCTAAAGGTTATTTACACCGTCGTGAGGAACTGCAACAGGAGTCTGCCTCACATGGAGATCATCAAATACGCCGTGTCCATACTCATCAACGTCGCCAAGGTATGTCCAGATGATGATGATGATGATGATGATGATGGTGATGATGATGATGATGATGATGATGATGGTGATGATGATGATGATGGTGATGATGATGGTGGTGATGGTGATGATGATAGTGATGATGGTGATGATGACGATGATGATGATGATGATGATGATGATGGTGATGATGGTGATGGTGGTGATGATGATGGTGATGACGATGATGGTGATGGTGGTGATGATGATGATGATGATGGTGATGATGATGATGATGGTGATGATGATGATGATGATGATGATGATGATGATGATGATGATGATGATGATAATGATGATGATGGTGATGACGATGATGGTGATGGTGATGGTGGTGATGATGATGATGATGATGGTGATGATGATGATGATGATGATGATGATGATGATGATGATGATGATGATGGTGATGATGATGATGATGATGATGATGGTGATGATGATGATGGTGATGATGATGATGATGATGATGATGATGATGGTGGTGATGATGATGATGATGGTGATGGTGACGATGATGGTGATGGTGATGGTGACGATGATGATGATGATAATGATGATGATGATGGTGATGATGATGGTGATGGTGATGATGATGATGGTGATGGTGAAGATGATGATGTTGATGATGATGATGATGGTGACGATGATGATGATGATGGTGGTGATGATGATGGTGATGATGGTGATGACAGTGACCGCGACGTATGCAAAAACAGTAATGACCGTATTTAATATTTGTAATGATGTAGTTCTTTAATTCTCTAGTGGCCCTCAACTTTTCTCGCCGTATATGAAGAAGAAGAGGAGGTGGTGGGAACACTCTTGGAGCTGCTGTGTAATTTTAGAGACAAAGGACCGATATTTTCCAAGACTTGTTACTTACTTACAGTCTTAGCACGAGATTCCAGAATCAGACAGGTAAGTCGGATGCACGTCATTACAGAGAGAACTGAATATGAACTGAACTTTTATTTATACACGGTTTCCTTTCACATTACTAAAGATAAAATGACCTAGGGATAGTATACGGAACTGAGAACCTCTTTAATGATTCGTTTCATTACAGAGAGAACTGAATATGAACTGAACTTTTATTTCTACACGGTTTCCTTTCACATTACTAAAGATAAAATGATAGGGATAGTATACGGAACTGAGAACCTCTTTAATGATTCGTTTCATTACAGAGAGAACTGAATATGAACTGAACTTTTATTTCTACACGGTTTCCTTTCACATTACTAAAGATAAAATGATAGGGATAGTATACGGAACTGAGAACCTCTTTAATGATTCGTTTCATTACAGAGAGAACTGAATATGAACTGAACTTTTATTTCTACACGGTTTCCTTTCACATTACTAAAGATAAAATGATAAGGATAGTATACGGAACTGAGAACCTCTTTAATGATTCGTTTCATTACAGAGAGAACTGAATATGAACTGAACTTTTATTTCTACACGGTTTCCTTTCACATTACTAAAGATAAAATGATAAGGATAGTATACGGAACTGAGAACCTCTTTAATGATTCGTTTCATTACAGAGAGAACTGAATATGAACTGAACTTTTATTTCTACACGGTTTCCTTTCACATTACTAAAGATAAAATGATAGGGATAGTATACGGAACTGAGAACCTCTTTAATGATTCGTTTCATTACAGAGAGAACTGAATATGAACTGAACTTTTATTTCTACACGGTTTCCTTTCACATTACTAAAGATAAAATGATAAGGATAGTATACGGAACTGAGAACCTCTTTAATGATTCGTTTCATTACAGAGAGAACTGAATATGAACTGAACTTTTATTTCTACACGGTTTCCTTTCACATTACTAAAGATAAAATGATAAGGATAGTATACGGAACTGAGAACCTCTTTAATGATTCGTTTCATTACAGAGAGAACTGAATATGAACTGAACTTTTATTTCTACACGGTTTCCTTTCACATTACTAAAGATAAAATGATAAGGATAGTATACGGAACTGAGAACCTCTTTAATGATTCGTTTCTTATTAAGTGGTTTTACCTCAGCTTCGCTAACCGCATTGTGAACTGTTTGCCTCACAGGACATCTTGAACATGCCCAAAGCTGTGGAAAAGATCAGAGGGACATACGCTTTGACAGAACGAAAATACAAGCTAGAGGCAAAGCGAAACACAGTCAAATCCAGGTGTTCAGGACCCACCCCATGTAAATATACCCCACACAAAGCCAGGAAATCTAGTTGGTCGATGATGTGGTTAGATCACGTGAACACTTCCCGAGATCCTTTGGAAGCTGCAAAAGCGCTCGTGGACGCATTGGATAATCCCGCGCAGTCGCAGTGACAACCTTGGATTCTGAGAGGTTCTAATTCTCCCTTTGCAGAAGCATGGACTTTCGTACGTATATTTAATCAGTAGGTTGTCGGGGGAGAAAAAGGGAGTCTTTACAGACTGTAGATTCTGTAACTAGGTATACTCGTAAAACGCGTCACTCATCCATTTCTTAACCGAGTTCAAGGCATTGTTACGTAGCTCCGTATCACAGCACTTGTAGTGCATGGTTTTTTATACAACACAAAGATTCGAGGGAGAAACGCTCTGTCATATATTTGACGATAGGGATTTAACATTGTCTACGTTTTTTAACCTGAAAAGAAGCGTTTCATTTCACGAACAAATTCCTTTGTTACTTTAGAACAATGGCAAACTTGTGTAAACCTATCCGATAGGATAGTCCAAAGGCTTTGGCCAAACCGTTTGCCGGTTTTACGGTACGATATTGGGAAAAAGAGCTTGCATGTTTTTAACCCTTGATTTGGTGATCGAGCTTCCAACAGCGTAGTCAGGTACGTTAGTAATCATAAACACTTGCTACAACGCGTAGCCTTTCGTAGAACACCAGCGTTAATTTAACGACAAACTACAGTGTTAATAGAACGATAGGACAAAAAGCTTTTAGAACCACGAATCTATTATTAACCTCTTGTAAATACACCAATTGTTTTCTGCCAATACGAGTCGTCTCTTCACTACAGTATGTCGTGTTTGTACGTGACTTCCGTTTCTATTTGCGCGCGAGCTTCAGTAAACGACGTTAAGACGCCCATTTAGGTGCGTCTATGTGTCTGTGTGTCTGTGTGTGTTGGGAGGGGGGGAGCGGACTAAAGCAGTTTCTAACGGCTAAGCGCGCACTGTATTACAGACCACAAAATTTGATGTCAACGTTCTTTTATGGTGGGTTTCAGAAATCGTTCAGCGGAAAATCAAATGAACGTTGCTGCGACACTATAAAACATATTTCTAGATAACGTTTGTGTTCGTTGGAATTAATTTGGCGATGAAGGCAATGAAAAATAACGAAAAACCACATGGGATAAACTGTTGAATGTTTTATTCTGATCTAGAATGTCATCAAAACGGCTTCTTCCGCGAAGAAACCTGATCGTTGCTCCTGTACAGTCTCCTGTAATGACCACGCTTGACGTATTTGCAACAAGGACTGTGTTTTCAGCACTTTACGTTTTGTTTCCAAGACTTTTTCTTTGGTTGTGATGTTTTGTAGCTTTTTCTTTCGTTTTGCTGGTCCTTCTTTAAGAATTCTTCAGCGAGTGCTTGTTTTTTCCTTTCTTTGCCTTTTTCCTTTGCGTGATTTCCTCCGAGTTTTCCTAAAAAAAAAAAAAAAAGCACAAGAATGGTCGTTGACGGAAAATTGTGATAGTTTTTCTGCTGTGTAAACAGTTTTTTTGTCGTAGTTCATGCATGGTTGACGGCCTAAGACGACAAGATGATAGCAAAGCTGCAGACTCTCGGTTTGTACCTCAATTTTCCGTTTTTGTTCTTGCTTGTTTTTCCGTTTTGCTAGCTTTGAACGGTGGGCTTTGCTTGAGTGGCTTACAACTGCAGATTTCTGTACGACTGGTTCTTCATCTGAGGTAATGATCAGCAAGACGGACAGCATGGGTCAAATTCAAATATAAATCGCTTTTCTCTGTTCCCGTACGAATAATGTCCTTCCTTTCTTATTCTTATCTCTAAGGTTAAGTCATCCTTTTATGACTCCTATCAACTTATTTGCATCGGGTAACATTCTCTTCTGGATCCTTTGTAAACCGTTTGCTTCCTTTGTCCTTCTACTTGCTCTCTTTCTTTCTCTTTTCCCTGTATGCACTAAATTTTCGTGGGTCAACACAACTGCAACAATGTCATAATTACTTTCGTCTGGTGACAACTCATTGGTCTTGGAGTCCATTTCTTCATTTTCCTCATCCTCTGATACCTCCACAGTGTCTCCTGGATTGTCTCCAACTTCTTCTAATTCAGAGTCAGACTCCAAGTCTGAAGGAACCCACATTTCTGTATCTTCATCTTCTTCACTTCCAGAGGCTTTGGCTGTTGTGAATAAGAAACATTTTGAGTTAAATGCTGTCTTTTTTACCCACTATACGCTCTAGTATCTCCTAAATTCTCCCATCCATCTTTATTGAAACTGTATGAGTGATGTTGTGAGAATTGACAGTTAAATCAGCTTTTCTCTGGGTGATTCAGTATCAGATTCTCCTTACTGTACTGCATTTAACTGTGGTTAGACATCGAAAGGAGAATCATTAACTTGATCAGAGGCACATGTGTCCCTCCATCCAATTTGTACTTGGTTTTGTACGGTGAGGGTTTTTTGGCCAGGAGTGTTGGTTGGGACTCTACAGATCAGGAGGAAAGGTCTGCTTACACTGTGCTAAGGCCTTTGTGAATCTCTTTCCTGTTACATGTTGTTTAATGTGATGAGGAGTGTTGTTAATTGATTTCTTCGTCAACTGGCAGAAGAGCTGATTTCTGTAAAGTCAAAGAACAAGTGTCAGCATCCAATATTGGTTATTTTCAATTTCCAAGACTATACACTACCAGACTCTTCCATCCGGCTCGCAGATTTCCTTGACAACTCCCTCTATGAACAGTCTGGCTAGTCTATACCAGTCTATACTCTGCCAGAATGTCGAAGACGACCCAACTGTCTCTGCAAACATTCGACAACTCAACCCGCAGGCGTGGAACTCAAGCATAAGGCGTGAGGGACAGCAGGTATACTAGCAAGTCATGGCTACAGCTTGAACTAAGTAGAAGTAAGTATTTCTAAATTTTCATTCATATTGCTGCTAGTCTGGATCTGATAGAATGTTAAAATGAATGATTGTGTGAGTAGAAGGGTTAATATACTTATTTGTGTTGTGTGGGACAAGGTATTCTTTGTATTTCTCATGTTCCTGTGATGCCTGGGACAATCTCTTACAACAGGCTTCACCAGGTGGTTAAACTTCATTCTCACTCCCCCTGATTGTGACAGTACAGCTGTAGACACCAAACAAGGTACATAAGGTTTTTATTAGTAACAAGCAGGGGGGGGGGGGGGGGTACAGGGCAAGGGAGTGGTACTTGAATTAATTTTGTATGCCCCAAACATTCCATCCCTCACCTTCCTAGAGGTTAAAATAGTGATTTACATACCTCTTGTAAAAGTTTGGCCCGTTTTATACCTTGGACAAATACTCTCGTGTGACAATCGAGGCACAAGTTTTAGAACCCCATTAGGTGGTAATATGACTATCCTTTCACCAGCTGTTTTACTGATCCTATACCAAAAAGCACCTTTTTTTTTCTATACCCTTCCTTATGCATGAGGCTTGAGAAAGGACCTCTTTTGGACATAGCCTTCCTGTTTATTATCGATCACTGTACCCCGACTCCCCCCTCCCCCCTCCCCAACCAGGGATAACACTCACACATCTTCCTCTCATTCACTAGCAACTTTGTCTTTTCCTTTGTCTTTGTATTTCTGTAGCGGAGAGAAGTGTTGTATGTTTTGAAGCAACTTTAAAGAAATCTCAGCCATTGGCCCCTTCCAAGGAGGTCCTTTCTCTGCGGGCCTATACAGCCAGACGCCGTATGACACGTCTGAGGCGATGTGCCTGTTTGTTGTATCAATCTGAGCCCCTGGCATACATTATACGCAAGGTGGAGTCTGAAGTTGAGGCTGGTCGGCTGGCTATCCGAGCTGACCTGAAGTTGCATGCAGATCTTGGTGAGTAGTGTTCTGCATGATTGGTCGCAAGTAATTTTGGGCAAACGAATTTGTGAGAGCTTAGTTAGCAAATAGTTCATTTTATCATAGAAATGTAAGAGCAGGGTAAAAATAGGGGGTGGCAACATTGTGTCAGGGGGGACGAAACATGTGGAAAGTTTCCTGTGCTCAGTGTGGCCAAAAAGGGTTTCTGATGGAAAAAAAATTAACATCCCCAACAAATGTTTCATATGAGGCAAAACAGAACAACATCTAAGAAACATGTGCATTAGCGATGTTGGCGTCACAATAAGGCCTTGTTTTGCGCGATCTAACAGTTTCAAATGAGTTACGCAGGTGCAGGTGTTCAGATAGATATGTAGTTCTGAATATCGTGTGATGTTTTGGGCAGAATTTTTTTTTGTGACATGCAATGTCTGGAGCTTCTGTCTTATTTTGGTCAAAATTTGTGCTCAATGAAGTTGGGTTTATACAAATTCAAGTATGACTGGTGTGTGAAGAAATATATTTATATATTTTTAGGTATCAAACAATATGTGGTGGACCTAATTTTGTCTTACAACCCTCTTTGGCTGAGAATAGGCTTAGAGGTAAGTCAGCCATCAGATCTTGTCTTGCCACCACAGTTTAAATTTTTGAGCTTCAATAAGGGATGGTCATTTTTTATGAGGTGGGGGGGCTGGTGGGATTTGGGGAAGTCCCACTGGGAAACAGCAAGGCCCCTCCTCAGCCCACCATTTCTTTTCACATGCCCTTACAGGGTAAAGTTTTTTGTTGTACTTGTTCACGTATTGCTTTCATAGTAATACCTCATGAGTTGTCAAACTTTTCACTTGCTCCCCTTTTTCCTTCATTCTTTTCACGTGTCCCCCCACCCTCCCCTCCACTACCTCGTAAAAAATGAACTGTCCTTAACGTGCGCTAGATTAAACCACGCGCTAACGAGCGATCTGCGCGTTCAATAATAATAATAATAATAATAATAATAATAATAACAATAATAATAATTAATTTTTAATAAATAATAATAATCTGAATAGTGAAAACAATGCGCGAAATAGTTGCGCAAGTGCATATTTAGCGACACAAAAATTTCGCGATCTTAGAATTTAATTTTGAATATATTATTTTGACGATATTTTTGCAATAACGAAAATTTCATGTAATAGGGTGGTTGTTTGTGTTTGTTAGCGTATTTGTTACAGCTGATCCTCTGTCTGATCCAGGTAATCTATGGAGAGATTCTTCCTCTTGTTTCAAATGACGACATCAACGGACTATCCCGATTCATCACCGACCGCCTCCTCGGGAACCCGGACATTACCCGAGAGTTTGCTCACCCGAAGGTTCCCGGTCTCTACCGACAAGGTAACGAATTCACGTCAGGACTCTTGTGACAAGCCTATCAGACGATCTTCCACATTCTGCGCTGTTAAAACTCTTTAGACAAACCGCTCTGGCCCTATCATCCACGTAATATTGTTCTAGCGGATTTTTTTCTGGAGTGTTGCCCAGTATACCCTTTTTTTTCAGTGTTTGAATTTTCCATTTCAGGTTATGCGGAGCAGCTGTCCAAGTTCACTCTGAAGAAGTTCCTATTTCTCGTTTTGTTTATGGACAGAGCCAAGCTTACCAAGCTAATAGATCACGACCCAGTGTTGTTCAACAAAGAGGCGCCTTTTAAGGTACGTGTTGTGCCTACTGTTTATATCACTAGTCATCAGCATAGTTGTTATCGTAACCACCATCATACTCTTCCTCTTCATCACGACCACTAATAATTGAAACATCGTCGTCTTCCTTATCATCATCATCAGCAGCAGCAGCAGCATTATCAGCATCATCATCATCATCATCATCGCCGCCGTCATCATTATCGTCAGCAACATCGTCTTCATCATCATCATCGTCATCATCTCATAGTAATAGTAATACACAATCGTCATCAGCATCAGAATCATTCTCATCTCATATCTTTTCGTCTTCCTGCAGTCGAGTCGCAGTTTACTCCTGGCATTCTCAAGAGAGTTTTTAATAGGAGAAGGAGACGTCACGAAACACTTAAACTTCCTGGGCTACGCTGTCACGCACTCACAGGTGAGTCACGCTAGAAGAACTTTTCCCTGGTCATGCTTCATACTAAGTGTAAGAACTCATCGAAAACTAACTTCCGGACACGCGGGATACTAAATTGTTGCGCGAACATTGCTGAAGTAGAAGCCTTGCTTACCGATATTGTGCGCAACCGTTTCTTCGCATCTTCACGCAGTGTTTCACCCTTACGTCAATTTTTTGTTCAATCTATCAGACCGCCCTTGAAGAATTTGATTACGCCGTGAAAAACATTGCAACAGATCTCCGGGACGGTCTCCACTTGACGTAAGTACCGCAACCTGACTTGACTTTCATACTCTCTCATCATCTTTCACTTCGGGAATTAAATTATTAAATTAACTAAAATTATTTTACAACTGACGGGTTAATTCTCATTGTGTTTTTGATTTTCAAGGCGCGTGACCGAGTTGTCGATGCAGAAGTGGAATTTATGCAGCAGCCAGCGAGTTCCAGCCATTTCTAGACTGCAGGTAAGCTAACCGGTTTTGCTCTCTCGACCAACCAGACTAGAGTGTTTTTTCCTCTTCCAATCGGAGCAGTGGTGAAACCAAAATCAACTATTGATTTGGTTATTACAGATGGTCATGTGAACAATTGGCTCCGATTAGTGAAATAGTTTGTCTTAGCGTGTTCCCGTTATCGTATTCTGAGAGTCTTCGAGTTCCTTTGCATTCTTATGTTTAGCGTTCTGTTCCACACTAATGCTGACAGCTCGTAACTTCGATCCTTGCAGAAAATTCAAAATGTTGAGGTGTTTTTGAAGGCCCTCAAGGACGGAGGTGTTAGCGTTGACGATGGTAAGCAAGACACGTTATTGTACCTGATTCTTCTCTAACTCCCTCTTCGTCTGTCGTATTCGCGCGCGCAGGACGGAGGCTCGCAGTGAGTGACGGGAAGGAGGAAAGGTGGCGCGAGAAAGACTTTTCTTTCTGTCACTCCGCGAGAGCCTCTCCGCCCGCCCCCGCACGAATAAAAGAGACGACTGGGGACGAGTCAGTTATTGTACCGATTGGATTCCGTTATTTCCATTGCGATATTAAGTGCTGCTGTGGTTGTTGCTTCTTTTCTTCTCTAATCTTCTGTCCGTAATGCCCTGGCTTAGCTCTTAGCTCTGGACGCCCGCCATGTTGTCGATGGCCACCGAGAGAAGACGCTTGCGTTACTATGGCAACTGATTTTTAACTTTCAAGTAAGTTTACCTTCAATTTTCAATTTTCATATCAAACACATGTGCCTCTTGCACCTCAACCGCCCCAGAAGAAGGCAAACCAGCAAAGATATTAAGAGATCAGGAGAAAGAAGTAAATAGGGCTTTTCTCAAACCATGGATAGGCAGGACACAAGTCGTTTTGTGCCTAACCTTTTTGCTTCCACGCTCAGAATATAAATTCTCCCAACCACCCAGGAAGAGATTGTATGACGGATGTAGTGAGAGTTGATAGTTTAATCAGTTATCATCTGAACAGGTTATCAAAAACCAAATTCTTGATACTGTTGTGATATATTTCTGCTAAAAGACTGAAAAGTGAAAATGGAAGTTAGTCACTCTTGGGATCGAGTTAAATACGCGGAATCCACATTTCGGACTCGGTCCTTTGATCGACATTACATTTTCTTCATTTTGTAAACTAATTTTCTCGTACTTTCCTCTCAGGTCAACGTGTTGTTGAGCAACAAGCAGCTAAAAGAAGAGATCCGCCATCTCAAACAAAACAAGGAGCTGCAGTCACAGCTTACTGCCGCCATGACTTGGACAGAAGAACACCGCTGTGCCGTTGACATACGTCGCCAATCCATCGGTGTCTATTCGAACTCTGAACGTCTGAGTCTATTGTTGAAGTGGTGCAAGATTGTTTGCAGCATATATGGGATGAAGGTAATGACCTGTTATTGCTTGTTGTACAGTATAACACATTCTTCACCTGTATTAAAATAGAACACTTCACAATTTCTAAGTTTAACTGTTATATGATTGCCGGGGTTTCATTTTACTGGTGCGCACAACAGATTCGTGATTCCTGTCTGTCGCTTCTGACACGTTGCTGTGACAAAACTGCAACAGACCTCCCTATATCGGCCAGTCTTGCGCGCAGTCCTGAGAAATCGTGATAATTAAAGACACCCTCTCACCGGAGATACTTTGCGCGCTCATGTTTATATTTACCATAGGAGCTAGACCTTCCTGAGGCGCCCACGTTATGACTGATCAATCTGACTGTCGCTACTTGCTATATTCTATACGCTTTCCATTTTTTGTGCTGAATTATTCGCGATAAAACATAGCAAAATACGAGAATCCGCTATTTTGGTATGATATGAAAATGGCCGCCGTCAGTCACTGGACGGGTAAAGGATCTACGGTGAGAGGGTCTTTTAAGTGTGGTGTTTGTGTGTGTTGAGCGACGTAAAATATTTATACGTTTAGTTTTCGTATTGCACGACAGATCGACAACTTCAATGTCTCCTTTTCGGATGGACGTACACTGTGCTACTTGCTTCACCATTACCACCCGACCCTACTCCCCCTGGGGCTCATTCACCAGGAGTCAACGATGACGTGTAACCCAGGGTTACAAGAGAGTGACAGCGGGGAGGAGAATCTGGAGCCCGACTCATGGACGGCGAACTACAGTCCAGGTACAGCAAAACTGGTCAAACCGGTTTACCAGATGAACATCGTGATTGGTCAAACATTCAGTGGCATAAAGTGCAGGTCAAATCAGTTTAGCCGGACAAACTTGCATCCTGAATTGATTGTTCAGTTATTTTTTTGGCCAGAGAAGTAAGCCAAACCAGCCAGGCACGCAATCCGAAGTAAGACATACACTTAGTTGAATTGAAACACGAAAGCGAATGCAAAGTCTCACAAAGTTAACACATTCCAAATTTACACCAATCTGAACTGTGAGCGACTAGTAGACTGTTTCAAGTAATCTCTTTTTCTTTCCAATTCTTCCCCGCAGTTTCGGGAGTGAAACTCGAACGCCTAAAGTCGAATGAGCGCGGTAACTTCCGAATACTCGCCGAGAAGGTGCGTCATGTCGTGTCAGTCTGCGTTGGGTGCTTGAAGCTAGATGGATAATTTTTGTTTTCAATGAATTGTTTTGTCAGGTTAAAGAGCTTGGTGGCGTCCCACAGATGACCAAGACTACACACATGTCCAACACAACTCCAGATGAAAAGGTACATCACAGCATCATCACTAAAGTCTACATGTTGGTTTCACAATCTTTCTGGTACTCATGTAATACTTTTTTCTTTCTGCTTCTATGTTCTAACTTTAGATGGCCCATCTTTCTATACGTGCCTCCCTTCTCCCTTCCTTTTTCTTTCTCTCTTTCTATTTCTTCGTTCGTTTCTCTTTGTCCCTGTGTGTCGTTACCTGTCTTCTTAGTGTGTCTGTATTTTCCTCCTTTTTTCCCCTCCCTTCCTATTTTTCTTCTTTCTTTTCTTCTTTTCTTCATTCGTTTCTCCCTTACCTATGTGATCATTTACAAACTATCCTACAAACTCTCGTACAAACTCCCGTACAAACTCTCGTACAAACTCTCGTGCAAACTCTGGAAACTCCCGTACAAACTCTCGTATAATCTCTCGTACAAACCCTCGTACAAACTCCCTTACAAACACTCGTTCAAACTCTCGTACAAATTCTCGCACAAACTCTCGTGCAAACTCGCGTACAAATTCTCGTACAAACTCTCGCACAAAACCCCGTACAAACTCTCGTACAAACTCTCGAAGCTCACGGGCAAACTCCCCTACAAACTCTCGTACAAATTCTCGCACAAACTCTCGTACAAACTTTCGTCCAAACTCTCGTATAAACTCTCGTACAAACTCTCGTACAAACTCTCCTAGGAACTCGCGTGCAAACTCTCATACAAACTCCCATACAAACTCCCATACAAACTCTAGTACAAACTCTCAAAACTCCCGCACAAACTCTGGTAAAAACTCTCGTACGAACTCTCGTGCAAACTCTCGTACAAACTCTCGTACAAACTCCTATACAAACTCTCGTACAAACTCTCGTACAAACTCCCATACAAACTATTGTACAAACTCCTGAAACTCCCGTACAAACTCTCGCACAAACCCCCGTGCAAACTCTCTTACAAACTCTCGAACCTCGCGTGCAAACTCCCGTAGAAACTCTTGTACAAACTCTCCTACAAGCTCTCGTGCAAACTTTCGTACAAACTCTCGAAACTCCCGCACAAACTTTCGTAAAAATTCTTGTACAAACTCTCGTGCAAACTCTCGTACAAAGTCTCGTACAAACTCTCGTACAAACTCTCGTACAAACTCTCGTACAAACTCCCATATAAACTCTCGAAACTCCAGCACAAACTCTCGTTAAAATTCTCCTTCGAACTCTCGTGCAAACTCCCATACAAACTCTCGTACAAACTCTCGTACAATCTCTCGTACAAACTCTCGTACAAACTTTCGTACAAACTCACACACAGAGTCTCGTACAAATTCTCGTACAAATCCCCGTAAAAACTCTCGCACAAACCCCCGTGCAAACTCTCGTACAAACTTTTGAAGCTCACGTGCAAACTCCCGTACAAACTCTCGATACAAACTCTCGAAACTCCCGCACAAACTCTCGTAAAAATTCTCCTACGAACTCTCGTGCAAACTCTCGTATAAACTCTCGTACAAACTCTCGTACAAACTCTCATACAAACTCTCGTACAAACTCTTGAACCTCCCGTACAAAGTCTCGTACAAAGTCTCGTACAAACTCCTATACAAACATTCCTACAAAGTCTCGCACAAAAACTCTCGAAACTGAAGTACAAACTCTCGTAGAAACTCTCGCACAAAGTCTCGTACAAATTCTCGTACAAATCCCCGTACAAACTCTCGCATAAACCCCCGTGGAAACTCTCGTACAAACTCTCGAAGCTCACGTGCAAACTCCCGTAAAAACTCTCGTACAAACTCTCGTGCAAACTCTCGTACACACTCTCGAAACTCCCGCAAAAACTCTCGTAAAAATTCTCGTACGAACTCTCGTGCAAACTCTGGCACAAACTCTCGTACAAACTCTCGTACAAACTCCCATATAAACTCCCGTACAAACTCTCGATACAAACTCTCGAAACTCCAGCACAAATTCTCGTAAAAATTCTCCTACGAACTCTCGTGCAAACTCCCATACAAACTCTCGTACAAACTCTCGTACAAACTCCCATACAAACTCTTGTACAAACTCTTGAAACTCCCGTACAAACTCTCGTACAAAGTCTCGTAAAAACTCCCATACAAACCTTGCTACAAAGTCTCGCTCAAAAAACTCTCGAAACTGAAGTACAAACTCTCGTACAAACTCTCGCACAAAGTCTCGTACAAATTCTAGTACAAATCCCCGTACAAACTCTCGCATAAACCCCCTTGCAAACTCTCGTACACACTCTCGAAACTCCCGCACAAACTCTCGTAAAAATTCTCGTACGAACTCTCGTGCAAACTCTCGTACAAACTCTCGTACAAACTCCCATATAAACTCTCGTACAAACTCTCGTACAAACTCCAATACAAACTCTCGTACAAACTCTCGTACAGACTTTCGAAACTCCAGCACAAACTTTCGCAAAAATTCTCTTACGAACTCTCGTCCAAACTTCCATACAAACTCTCGTAGAAACTCTCGTACAAACTTTCGTACAAACTCTTGCACAAAGTCTCGTACAAATTCTCCTACAGATCCCCTTACAAACTCTCGCACAAACCCTCGAAGCTCACGTGCAAACTCCCGTACAAACTCTCGTACAAACTCTCGTACAAACTCTCGTGCAAACTCTCGTACAAACTCTCGTACAAACTTTCCTACAAATTGCCATATAAACTCTCGTACAAACTCTCGTACAAACTCTTGTACAAACTTCTATACAAACTCTCGTACAAACTCTTGAAACTCCCGTACAAACTCTCGTACAAAGTCTCGTACAAACTCCCATACAAACATTGCTACAAAGTCTCGCTCAAAAACTCTCGAAACTGAAGTACAAATTCTCGTACAAACTTTCGCACAAACTCTCGCACAAAGTCTCGTACAAATTCTAGTACAAATACCCGTACAAACTCTCGCATAAACCCCCTTGCAAACTCTCGTACAAACTCTCGAAGCTCAGGTCCAAACTCCCGTAAAAAGTCTCGTACAAACTCTCGTACAAACTCTCGTGCAGACTCTCGTACACACTCTCGAAACTCCCGCACAAACTCTCGTAAAAATTCTCGTACGAACTCTCGTGCAAACTCTCGCACAAACTCTCGTACAAACTCTCGAAGCTCACGTGCAAACCCCCGTACAAACTCTCGTACAAACTCTCGTACAAACTCCCATATAAACTCTTGTACAAACTTTCGCACAAACTCTCGTACAAATTCTCGCACAAAGTCTCGTACAAATTCTCGCTCAAACTCTCGTACAAATTCTCGTACAAATCCCCGTACAAACTCTCGCACAAACCCCTGTGCAAATTCTCGTACAAACTCTCGTAGAAACTCTCGTACAAACTCCCATATAAACTCTCGTACAAACTCTCGTACAAACTGTCGTCCAAACTCTCTACAAACTCTCGTAAACTTCTCGTGCGAATTTTCGTGCAAACTCTCCTACAAACTCTCGTACAAGCTCTCGTACAAACTCCCATATAAACTCTCGTACAAACTCTCGAAACTCCAACACAAACTCTCGTAAAAATTCTCCTACGAACTCTCGTCCAAACTCCCATACAAACTCTCGTACAAACTCCCATACAAAGTTTCGTAAAAAGTCTTGAAACTCCCCTGCAAACTCTCGTACAAACTCTCGTACAAACTCCCATATAAACTCTCGTACAAACTCTCGTACAAACTCTCATACAAACTCCCATATAAACTTTCGTACAAACTCTCGTACAAACTCTCGAAACTCCAGCACAAACTTTCGTAAAAATTCTCTTACGAACTCTCGTGCAAAGTCCCGTACAAACTTTCGTACAAACTCTCGTACAAACTTTCGTACAAACTCTCGCACAAAGTCTCGTACAATTTTTCGTACAAATCCCCTTACAAACTCTCGCACAAACCCTCGAAGCTCACGTGCAAACTCCCGTACAAACTCCCATATAAAGTCTCGTACAAACTCTCGTACAAACTCTCGTACAAACTCCCATACAAACTCTTGTACAAACTCTTGAAACTCCCGCACAAACTCTCGTACAAAGTCTCGTACAAACTCCCATACAAACATTGCTACAAAGTCTCGCACAAAAACTCTCGAAACTGAAGTACAAACTCTCGTACAAACTCTCGCACAAAGTCTCGTACAAATTCTAGTACAAATCCCCGTACAAACTCTCGCATAAACCCCCTTGCAAACTCTCGTACAAACTCTCGAAGCTCAGGTCCAAACTCCCGTAAAAAGTCTCGTACAAACTCTCGTACAAACTCTCGTGCAAACTCTCGTACACACTCTCGAAACTCCCGCACAAACTCTCGTAAAAACTCTCGTACGAACTCTCGTGCAAACTCTCGTACAAACTCTTGAACAAACTCCCATACAAACTCTCGTACAAACTCTCGAAGCCCACGTGCAAACTCCCGTACAAACTCTCGTACAAACTCTCGTACAAACTCCCATATAAACTCTCGTACAAACTTTCGTACAAACTCTCGTACAAACTCTCGTACAAATTCTCGCACAAAGTCTCGTACAAAGTCTCGTACACATCCCCGTACAAACTCTCGCACAAACCCCCGTGCAAACTCTCGTACAAACCCTCGAAGCTCACGTGCAAACTCTCGTACAAACTCTCGTACAAACTCGCGTACAAACTCTTGTTAAAACTCTCGTACAAACTCTCGAAACTCCCGCACAAACTCTCGTAAAAATTCTCGTACGAACTCTTGTGCAAACTCTCGTACAAACTCTCGTACAAATTCTCGTACAAACTCCCATATAAACTCTCGTACAAACTCTCGTACAAACTGTGGTGCAAACTCTCGTACAAACTCTCAAAGCTCAAGTGCAAACTCCCGTACAAACTCTCGTACAAACTCTCGTACAAACTCTCGTACAAACTTTCGTAAAAACTCTCGTGCAAACTCTCGTACAAACTCTCGAAACTCCCGCACAAACTCTCGTAAAAAGTCTCGTACGAATTCTCGTGCAAACTCTCGTACAAAGTCTCGTACGAACTCTTGTACAAACTCCCATATAAAATCTCGTACAAACTCTCGTACAAACTCTCGTACAAACTCCCATACAAACTCTTGTACAAACTCTTGAAACTCCCGCACAAACTCTCGTACAAACTCTCGTACAAACTCCCATACAAACATTGCTACAAAGTCTCGCACAAAAACTCTCGAAACTTAAGTACAAACTCTCGTACAAACTCTCGCACAAAGTCTCGTACAAATTCTAGTACAAATCCCCGTACAAACTCTCGCATAAACCCCCTTGCAAACTCTCGTACAAACTCTCGAAGCTCAGGTCCAAACTCCCGTAAAAAGTCTCGTACAAACTCTCGTGCAAACTCTCGTACACGCTCTCGAAACTCCCGCACAAACTCTCGTAAAAAGTCTCGTACAAACTCTCGTACGAACTCTCGTGCAAACTCTCGTACAAACTCTCGAACAAACTCCCATACAAACTTTCGTACAAACTCTCGTACAAACTCTCGAAGCCCACGTGCAAACTCCCGTACAAACTCTCGTACAAACTCCCATATAAACTCTCGTACAAACTTTCGTACAAACTCTCGTACAAATTCTCGCACAAAGTCTCGTACAAAGTCTCGTACAAATCCCCGTACAAACCCTCGCACAAACCCCCGTGCACTCTCGTACAAACCCTCAAAGCTCCGTGCAAACTTCCGTACAAACTCTCGTACAAACTCGCGTAGAAACTCTTGTTAAAACTCTCGTACAAACTCTCGAAACTCCCGCACAAACTCTCGTAAAAATTCTCGTACGAACTCTTGTGCAAACTCTCGTACAAACTCTCGTACAAATTCTCGTACAAACTCCCATATAAACTCTCGTACAAACTCTCGTACAAACTGTGGTGCAAACTCTCGTACAAACTCTCGAAGCTCACGTGCAAACTCCCGTACAAACTCTCGTACAAACTCTCGTACAAACTCTCGTACAAACTCTCGCACAAAGTCTCGTACAAATTCTCATACAAATCCCCGTACAAACTCTCGCATAAACACCCGGGCAAACTCTCGTGCAAACTCCCGTACAAAGTCTCGTACAAACTTTCGTGCAAACTCTCGCACACATTCTCGAAACTCCCGCACAAACTCTGGTAAAAATTCTCGTACGAACTCTCGTGCAGACTCTCGTACCAACTTTCGTACAAACTCTCGTACAAACTCCCATATAAACTCTCGTACAAACTCTCGTACATACTCTCGTACAAACTCTCCTCCAAACTCTCGTACAAACTCTCCTCCAAACTCTCGTACAAACTCTCGTACAAGCTCTCGCACAAAGTCTCGTACAACTCTCGTACAAACCCCCGTAAAAACTCTCGTACAAACTTTCGTACAAACTCTCGTACAAACTCTTGTAGAAACTTTCCTACAAACTTTCGCACAAACTCTCGAAACTCAAGTAAAAACTCCCATACAAACTCTCGTACAAACTCTTGTACAAACTCTCGTACAAACTCTCGTACAAACTCTCGCACAATTTCTCTCACAAAGTCGCGTAAAAACTCTCGTGCAAACTCCCAAACAAACTCTCGTACAAACTCCTGAAACTCCCGCACAAAATCTCGTCCAAACTCTCGTACAAAGTCTCGTACAAACTCCCATACAAACTCTCGCACAAACTTTCGTAAAAATTCTCGTACAAACTCTCGTACAAACTCTCGTACAAACTCTCGTATAAACTCTCGTACAAACTCTCGTACAAACTCTCGTACAAACTCTCGTAGAAGCTCTCCTACAAACTCTCGTACAAACTCTCGTGCAAACTCTAGTACAAACTCCCATACAAACTCTCGTGCAAACTCTAGTACAAACTCCCATACAAACTCTCGTACAAACTCTCGAAACTCCCGTAAAAACTCTCGTAAAAACTCTCGTACGAACTCTCGTGCAAACTCTCGTACAAACTCTCGAACAAACTCCCATATAAACTCTCGTACAAACTCTCGTATAAACTCTCGCACAAACTCTCGAAAGTCCCGTAGAAACTCTCCTACAAACTCTCGTACAATCTCTCGTGCAAACTCTCGTACAAACTCCCATACAAACTCTCGTACAAACTCTCGTACAAACTCTCGTACAAACTCCCATACAAACTCTCGTACAAACTCCTGAAACTCCCGCTCAAACTGTCGTACAAGCTCTGGTACAAAGTCTCGTACAAACTCCCAAAGAAACTCTTGTACAAACTCTCGAAACTCCCGCACAAACTCTCGTAAAAACTCTCGTACGAACTCTCGTGCAAACTCCCGTACAAATTCCTTTACAAACTCACATACAAACTCAAATAGTTCATTTTATCATAGAAATGTAAGAGCAGGGTAAAAATAGGGGGTGGCAACATTGTGTCAGGGGGGACAAAACATGTGGAAAGTTTGCTGTGCTCAGTGTGGCCAAAAAGGGTTTCTGATGGAAAAAAAATTGATATCCGCAACAAATGTTTCATATGAGGCAAAACAGAACAACATCTAAGAAACATGTGCATTAGCGATGTTGGCGTCACAATAAGGCCTTGTTTTGCGCGATCTCACACTTTTTAAATACATTACGCTGGTGCAGGTGTTCGGATAGATATGTAGTTCTGAATATCGTGTGATGTTTTGGGCAGAATTTGTTTTTGTGAAATGCAATGTCTGGAGCTTCTGTCTTATTTTGGTCAAAATTTGTGCTCAATGAAGTTGGGTTTATACAAATTCAAATATGGCTGGTGTGTGAAAAAATATATTTATATATTTTTAGGTGTCAAACGATATGTGGTGGACCTAATTTTGTCTTACAACCCTCTTTGGCTGAGAATAGGCTTAGAGGTAAGTCAGCCATCAGATCTTGTCTTGCCACCACAGTTTAAATTTTTGAGCTTCAATAAGGGATGGTCATTTTTTATGAGGTGGGGGGCTGGTGGGATTTGGGGAAGTCCCACTGGGAAACAGCAAGGCCTCTCCTCAGCCCACCATTTCTTTTCACATGCCCTTAAAGGGTAATTTTTTTTGTTGTACGTGTTCACGTATTGCTTTCATAGTAATACCTCATGAGTTGTCAAACTTTTCACTTGCTCCCCTTTTTCCTTCATTCTTTTCACGTGTCCCCCCACCCTCCCCTCCCCTACCTCGTAAAAAATGAACTGTCCTTAACGTGCGCTAAATTAAACCACGCGCTAACGAGCGATCTGCGCGTTCAATAATAATAATAATAATAATAATAATAATAATAATAATAATAATAATAATAAGTAATTAATTTTTAATCAATAATAATAATCTGAATAGTGAAAACAATGCGCGAAATAGTTGCGCAAGTGCATATTTAGCGACACAAAAATTTCGCGATCTTAGAATTTAATTTTGAATATATTATTTTGACGATATTTTTGCAATAACGAAAATTTCATGTAAGAGGGTGGTTGTCTGTGTTTGTTAGCGTATTTGTTACAGCTGATCCTCTGTCTGATCCAGGTAATCTATGGAGAGATTCTTCCTCTTGTTTCAAATGACGACATCAACGGACTATCCCGATTCATCACCGACCGCCTCCTCGGGAACCCGGACATTACCCGAGAGTTTGCTCACCCGAAGGTTCCCGGTCTCTACCGACAAGGTAACGAATTCACGTCAGGACTCTTGCGACAAGCTTATCAGACGATCTTCCACATTCTGCGCTGTTAAAACTCTTTAGACAAACCGCTCTGGCCCTATCATCCACGTAATATTGTTCTAGCGGATTTTTTTCTGGAGTGTTGCCCAGTTTACCGTTTTTTTTTTCAGTGTTTGAATTTTCCATTTCAGGTTATGCGGAGCAGCTGTCCAAGTTCACTCTGAAGAAGTTCCTATTTCTCGTTTTGTTTATGGACAGAGCCAAGCTTACCAAGCTAATAGATCACGACACAGTGTTGTTCAACAAAGAGGCGCCTTTTAAGGTACGTGTTGTGCCTACTGTTTATATCACTAGTCATCAGCATAGTTGTTATCGTAACCACCATCATACTCTTCCTCATACTCATCATCATCATCATCATCAGCATTATCAGCATCATCATCATCATCATCATCGCCGCCGTCATCATTATCGTCAGCAACATCGTCTTCATCATCATCATCGTCATCATCTCATAGTAATAGTAATACACAATCGTCTTCAGCATCAGAATCATTCTCATCTCACTTCTTTTCGTCTTCCTGCAGTCGAGTCGCAGTTTACTCCTGGCATTCTCAAGAGAGTTTTTAATAGGAGAAGGAGACGTCACGAAACACTTAAACTTCCTGGGCTACGCTGTCACGCACTCACAGGCGAGTCACGCTAGAAGAACTTTTCCCTGGTCATGCTTCATATTAAGTGTAAGAACTGATCGAAAGCTAACTTCCGGACACGCGGGATACTAAATTGTTGCGCGAACATTGCTGAAGTAGAATCCTTGCTTACCGATATTGTGCGCAACCGTTTCTTCGCATCTTCACGCAGTGTTTCACCCTTACGTCAATTTTTTGTTCAATCTATCAGACCGCCCTTGAAGAATTTGATTACGCCGTGAAAAACATTGCAACAGATCTCCGGGACGGTCTCCACTTGACGTAAGTACCGCAACCTGACTTGACTTTCATACTCTCTCATCATCTTTCACTTCGGGAATTAAATTATTAAATTAACTAAAATTATTTTACAACTGACGGGTTAATTCTCATTGTGTTTTTGATTTTCAAGGCGCGTGACCGAGTTGTTGATGCAGAAGTGGAATTTATGCAGCAGCCACCGAGTTCCCGCCATTTCTAGACTGCAGGTAAGCTAACCGGTTTTGCTCTCTCGACCAACCAGACTAGAGTGTTTTTTCCTCTTCCAATCGGAGCAGTGGTGAAACCAAAATCAACTATTGATTTGGTTATTACAGATGGTCATGTGAACAATTGGCTCCGATTAGTGAAATAGTTTGTCTTAGCGTGTTCCCATTATCTTATTCTGAGAGTCTTCGAGTTCCTTTGCATTCTTATGTTTAGCGTTCTGTTCCACACTAATGCTAACAGCTCGTAACTTCGATCCTTGCAGAAAATTCACAATGTTGAGGTGTTTTTGAAGGCCCTCAAGGACGGAGGTGTTAGCGTTGACGATGGTAAGCAAGACACGTTATTGTACCTGATTCTTCTCTAACTCCCTCTTCCTCTGTCGTATTCGCGCGCGGAGGACGGAGGCTCGCAGTGAGTGACGGGAAGGAGGAAAGGTGGCGCGAGAAAGACTTTTCTTTCTGTCACTCCGCGAGAGCCTCTCCGCCCCCCCCCCCCCCCCCCCCCCGCACGAATAAAAGAGACGACTGGGGAAGAGTCAGTTATTGTACCGATTGGATTCCGTTATTTGCATTGCGATGTTAAGTGCTGCTGTGGTTGTTGCTTCTTTTCTTCTCTAATCTTCTGTCCGTAATGCCCGCGCGTCTTCTCTGTTGTATTTTTTTAGCTCTGGACGCCCGCCATGTTGTCGATGGCCACCGAGAGAAGACGCTTGCGTTACTATGGCAACTGATTTTTAACTTTCAAGTAAGTTTACCTTCAATTTCAATTTTCATATCAAACACACGTGCCTCTTGCACGGCAACCGCCCCAGAAGAAAACAAACCAGCAAAGATATTAAGAGATCAGGAGAAAGAAGTAAATAGGGCTTTTCTCAAACCATGGATAGGCAGGACACAAGTCGTTTTTGTGCTTAACCTTTTTGCTTCCACGCTCAGAATATAAATTCTCCCAACCACCCAAGAAGAGATTGTATGACGGATGTAGTGAGAGTTGATAGTTTAATCAGTTATCATCTGAACAGGTTATCAAAAACCAAATTCTTGATACTGTTGTGATATATTTCTGCTAAAAGACTGAAAAGAGAAAATGGAAGTTAGTCACTCTTGGGATCGAGTTAAATACGCGGACTCCACATTTCGGACTCGGTCCTTGATCGACATTACATTTTCTTCCTTTTGTAAACTAATTTTCTCGTACTTTCCTCTCAGGTCAACGTGTTGTTGAGCAACAAGCAGCTAAAAGAAGAGATCCGCCATCTCAAACAAAACAAGGAGCTGCAGTCACAGCTTACTGCCGCCATGACTTGGACAGAAAAACACCGCTGTGCCGTTGACATACGTCGCCAATCCATCGGTGTCTATTCGAACTCTGAACGTCTGAGTCTATTGTTGAAGTGGTGCAAGATTGTTTGCAGCATATATGGGATGAAGGTAATGACCTGTTATTGCTTGTTGTACAGTATAACACATTCTTCACCTGTATTAAAATAGAACACTTCACAATTTCTAAGTTTAACTGTTATATGATTGCCGGGGTTTCATTTTACTGGTGCGCACAACAGATTCGTGATTCCTGTCTGTCGCTTCTGACACGTTGCTGTGACAAAACTGCAACAGACCTCCCTATATCGGCCAGTCTTGCGCGCAGACCTGAGAAATCGTGATAATTAAAGACACCCTCTCACCGGAGATACTTTGCGCGCTCATGTTTATATTTACCATAGGAGCTGGACTTTCCTGAGGCGCCCACGTTATGACTGATCAATCTGACTGTCGCTACTTGCTATATTCTATACACTTTCCATTTTTTGTGCTGAATTATTCGCGATAAAACATAGCAAAATACGAGAATCCGCTATTTTGGTATGATATGAAAATGGCCGCCGTCAGTCACTGGACGGGTAAAGGATCTACGGTGAGAGGGTCTTTTAAGTGTGGTGTTTGTCTGTGTTGAGCGACGTAAAATATTTATACGTTTAGTTTTCGTATTGCAGACAGATCGACAACTTCACTGTCTCCTCGGATGGACGTGCACTGTGCTACTTGCTTCACCATTACCACCCGACCCTACTCCCCCTGGGGCTCATTCACCAGGAGACAACGATGACGTGTAACCCAGGGTTACAAGAGAGTGACAGCGAGGGGGAGAATCTGGAGCCCGACTCATGGACGGCGAACTACAGTCCAGGTACAGCAAAACTGGTCAAACCGGTTTACCAGATGAACATCGTGATTGGTCAAACATTCAGTGGCAAGAAGTGCAGGTCAAGTCAGTTTAGCCGCACAAACTTGCATCCTGAATTGATTGTTCAATTATATTTTGACGAGAGAAGTAAGCCAAACCAGCCAGGCACGCAATCCGACGTAAGACATACACTTAGTTGAATTGAAACACGAAAGTGAATGCAAAGTCTCACAAAGTTGACAAATTCCAAATTTACACCAATCTGAACTGTGAGCGACTAGTAGATTGTTTTAAGTAATCTCTTTTTCTTTCCAATTTTTCCCCGCAGTTTCGGGAGTGAAACTCGAACGCCTAAAGTCGAATGAGCGCGATAACTTCCGAATACTCGCCGAGAAGGTGCGTCATGTCGTGTCAGTCCGCGTTGGGCGCTTGAAGCTAGATGGGTAATTTTTGTTTTCAATGAATTGTTTTGTCAGGTTAAAGAGCTTGGTGGCGTCCCACAGATGACCAAGACTACACACATGTCCAACACAACCCCAGATAAAAAGGTACGTCACAGCATCATCACTAAAGTCTACATGTTGGTTTCACAATCTTTCTGGTACTCATGTAATACTTTTTTCTTTCTGCTTCTATGTTTTAATTTTAGATGGCCCATCTTTCTATACGTGCCTCCCTTCTCCCTTCCTTTTTCTTTCTCTCTTTCTATTTCTTCGTTCGTTTCTCTTTGTCCCTGTGTGTCGTTACCAGTCTCCTTGGTGTGTCTGTATTTTCCTCCATTTTTCCCCTCCCTTCCTATTTTTTTTCTTTCTTTTCTTCTTTTCTTCATTCGTTTCTCCCTTACCTATGTGATCATTTACAAACTATCCTACAAACTCTCGTACAAACTCTCGCACAAATTCTCGCACAAACTCTCGCACAAATTCTCGCACAAACTCTCGTGCAAACTCGCGTACAAATTCTCGTACAAACTCTCGCACAAAACCCCTAAAAACTCTCGTGCAAACTCTCGAAGCTCACGGGCAAACTCCCCTACAAACTCTCGTACAAATTCTCGCACAAACTCTAGTACAAACTTTCGTACAAACTCTCGTATAAACTCTCGTACAAACTCTCGTATAAACTCCTGTACAACTCTCGTACAAACTCTCGTACAAACTCCCATACAATCTCTGGTACAAACTGTCGAAACTCCTGTACAAACTCTCCTACAAACTCTCCTAGGAACTCTCGTGCAAACTCTCATACAAACTCCCATACAAACTCCCATACAAACTCCCATACAAACTCTAGTACAAACTCTCAAAACTCCCGCACAAACTCTCGTAAAAACTCTCGTACGAACTCTCGTGCAAACTCTCGTACAAACTCTCGTACAAACTCCTATACAAACTCTCGTACAAACTCTCGTACAAACTCCCGTACAAACTATTGTACAAACTCCTGAAACTCCCGTACAAACTCTCGTGCAAACTCTCGTATAAACTCTCGTACAAACTCTCGTACAAACTCCTCTACAAACTCTCGTACAAACTCTCGTAAAACCTCTCGTGCAAACTCCCGTACAAACTCCTATACAAACCCCCGTACAAACTCTCTTACAAACTCTCGTACAAACTCTCGTACAAACTCCCATACAAACTTTTGTACAAACTCTCGCACAAACTCTCGAAACTCAAGTAAAAACTCCCATACAAACTTTCGTACAAACTCTCGTACAAACTCTCGTACAAACTCTGGTGCAAACTCTCGTACAAACCCCCATACAAACTCTCGTAGAAACTCTCGAAACTCCCGTACAAACACTCGTACAAACTCTCGTTCGAACTCTCGTGCAAACTCTCGTACAAAAGTCTCGTACAAACTCTCGTACAAACTCCCATACAAACTCTCGTACAAATTCCTGAACTCCAGTACAAAGTCTCGTACAAACTCCCATACGAACATTCCTACAAACTCTCGCACAAACTCTCGAAACTCAAGTACAAACTCCCATACAAACTCTCGTACAAACTCTCGCACAAAGTCTCCTACAAACTCTCGTACAAACCCCCGTACAAACTCTCGTACAAACTCTTCAACCATCCGTGCAAACTCTCGTACAAACTCTAGTTCAAAGTCTGGTATAAACTCCCATACAATCTCTCCTACAAACTTTCGCACAAACCCTCGAACCTCAAGCACAAACTCCCATACAAACTCTCGTACAAACTCCCGTAAAAACTCTCGTACAAAAACTCCCGTACAAAAGCTCTCGTACAAACTCCCGTACAACCTCTCATACATACTCTCGTAGGAACTCTCGTGCAAACTCCCGTACAAACTGTCGTACAAACTCCCACAGAAACTCTCGTAAAAATTCTCGTACAAATTCTCGTACAAACTCTCGTACAAACTCTCGTAAAAACTCCTGAAAACTCTCGTACAAACTCCCATACAAACTCTCGTACAAACTCTTGAAACTCCCGTACAAACTCTCGTACAAAGTCTCCTACAAACTCCCATACAAACATTGCTAAAAATTGTCGTACAAAAACACTCGAAACTCTCGTACAAACTCTCGTACAAACTTTCGTACAAACTCTCGTGCAAACTCTCGTACAAACTCTCGCACAAACTCTCGTACAAATTCTCGTACAAATCCCCGTACAAACTCTCGCACAAACCCCCGTGCAAACTCTCGTACAAACTCTCGAAGCTCACGTGCAAACTTCCGTACAAACCCTCGTACAAACTCTCGTGCAAATTCTCGTACAAACTCTCGAAACTCTCGCACCAACTCTCGTACAAACTCTCGTACAAACTCTTGAAACTCCCGTACAAAGTCTCGTACAAACTCCCATACAAACATTTCTACAAATTCTCCCACAAAAACTCTCGAAAGTGAAGTACAAACTCTCGTACAAACTCTCCTACAAAGTCTCGCACAAAGTCTGGTACAAATTCCCATATAAATTCTCGTACAAACTCTCGTACAAACTCTCGAAACTCCAGCACAAACTCTCGTAAAAATTCTCCTACAAACTCTCGTGCAAACTCCCGTACAAACTCTCGTACAAACTCCCATACAAACTCTCGTACAAAATCCTGAAACTCCGGCACAAAATCTCGTACAAACTCTCGTACAAACTGCCATACAAACTATCCTACAAACTCTGGCACAAACTCTCGAAACTCAAGTACAAACTCCCATACAAACTCCCGTACAAAGACTCGTACAAACTCTCGTACGAACTCTCGTGCAAACTCTCGTACAAACTCTCGTACAAACTCCCATATAAATTCTCGTACAAACTCTCGTACAAACTCTCGAAACTCCAGCACAAACTCTCGTAAAAATTCTCCTACAAACTCTCGTGCAAACTCCCGTACAAACTCTCGTACAAACTCCCATACAAACTCTCGTACAAAATCCTGAAACTCCGGCAAAAAATCTCGTACAAACTCTCGTACAAAGTCTCGTACAAACTGCCATACAAACTATCCTACAAACTCTGGCACAAACTCTCGAAACTCAAGTACAAACTCCCATACAAACTCTCGCACAAACTTTCGTAAAAATTCTCGTACAAACTCTCCTACAAAATCTCGTATAAACTCTCGTACAAACTCTCGTACAAACTCTCGTACAAACTCTCGTGCAAACTCTCGTACAAACTCCCATACAAACTCTCGTACAAACTCTTGAAACTCCCGTACAACCTCTCGTACAAAGTCTCGTACAAAAACTCCCATACAAACTTTGCTACAAATTCTCGCACAAAAACTCTCGAAACTCTCGTACAAACTATCGTACAAACTCTCCCACAAAGTCTCGTACAAATTCTCGTACAAATCCCCGTTCAAACTCTCGCACAAACCCCCGTGCAAACTCTCGTACAAACTCTCGAACCTCGCGTGCAAACTCCCGTAGAAACTCTTGTACAAACTCTCGTACAAGCTCTCGTGCAAACTCTCGTACACACTCTCGAAACTCCCGCACAAACTCTCGTAAAAATTCTCGTACGAACTCTCGTACGAACTCTCGTGCAAACTCTCGTACAAACTCCCATATAAACTCTCGAAACTCCAGCACAAACTCTCGTTAAAATTCTCCTTCGAACTCTCGTGCAAACTCCCATACAAACTCTCGTACAAACTCTCGTACAATCTCTCGTACAAACTCTCGTACAAACTTTCGTACAAACTCACACACAGAGTCTCGTACAAATTCTCGTACAAATCCCCGTACAAACTCTCGCATAAACCCCCGTGCAAACTCTCGTACAAACTCTCGAAGCTCACGTGCAAACTCCCGTACAAACTCTCGATACAAACTCTCGAAACTCCTGCACAAACTCTCGTAAAAATTCTCCTACGAACTCTCGTGCAAACTCTCGTACAAACTCTTGTACAAACTCTCGTACAAACTCTTGAACCTCCCGTACAAAATCTCGTACAAAGTCTAGTACAAACTCCCATACAAACATTGCTACAAAGTCTCGCACAAAAACTCTCGAAACTGAAGTACAAACTCTCGTAGAAACTCTCGCACAAAGTCTCGTACAAATTCTCGTACAAATCCCCGTACAAACTCTCGCATAAGCCCCCGTGCAAACTCTCGTACAAACTCTCGAAGGTCAAGTCCAAACTCCCGTAAAAAGTCTCGTACACACTCTCGTACAAACTCTCGTGCAAACTCTCGTACACACTCTCGAAACTCCCGCACAAACTCTCGTAAAAATTCTCGTACGAACTCTCGTACAAACTCTCGTACAAACTGTCGTACAAACTCCCATATAAACTCTCGTACAAACTCTCGTACAAACTCTTGTACAAACTCCTATACAAACTCTCGTACAAACTATTGAAACTCCCGTACAAACTCTCGTACAAAGTCTCGTACAAACTCCCATACAAACATTGCTACAAAGTCTCGCTCAAAAACTCTCGAAACTGAAGTACAAACTCTCGTACAAACTTTCGTACAAACTCTCGCACAAAGTCTCGTACAAATTCTAGTACAAATCCCCGTACAAACTCTCGCATAAACCCCCTTGCAAACTCTCGTACAAACTCTCGAAGCTCAGGTCCAAACTCCCGTAAAAAGTCTCGTACAAACTCTCGTACAAACTCTCGTGCAAACTCTCGTACACACTCTCGAAACTCCCGCACAAATTCTCGTAAAAATTCTCGTACGAACTCTCGTGCAAACTCTCCCACAAACTCTCGTACAAACTCTCGAAGCTCACGTGCAAATCCCGTACAAACTCTCGTACAAACTCTCGAACAAACTCCCATATAAACTCTTGTACAAACTTTCGCACAAACTCTCGTACAAACTCTCGTACAAATTCTCGCACAAAGTCTCGTACAAATTCTCGTACAAATCCCCGTACAAACTCTCGCATAAACCCCCTTGCAAACTCTCGTACAAACTCTCGAAGCTCAGGTCCAAACTCCCGTAAAAAGTCTCGTACAAACTCTCGTGCAAACTCTCGTACACACTCTCGAAACTCCCGCACAAACTCTCGTAAAAATTCTCGTACGAACTCTCGTGCAAACTCTCCCACAAACTCTCGTACAAACTCTCGAAGCTCACGTGCAAATCCCGTACAAACTCTCGTACAAACTCTCGAACAAACTCCCATATAAACTCTTGTACAAACTTTCGCACAAACTCTCGTACAAACTCTCGTACAAATTCTCGCACAAAGTCTCGTACAAATTCTCGTACAAATCCCCGTACAAACTCTCGCATAAACCCCCTTGCAAACTCTCGTACAAACTCTCGAAGCTCAGGTCCAAACTCCCGTAAAAAGTCTCGTACAAACTCTCGTACAAACTCTCGTGCAAACTCTCGTACACACTCTCGAAACTCCCGCACAAACTCTCGTAAAAATTCTCGTACGAACTCTCGTGCAAACTCTCGCACAAACTCTCGTACAAACTCTCGAAGCTCACGTGCAAATCCCGTACAAACTCTCGTACAAACTCTCGAACAAACTCCCATATAAACTCTTGTACAAACTTTCGCACAAACTCTCGTACAAACTCTCGTACAAATTCTCGCACAAAGTCTCGTACAAATTCTCGTACAAATCCCCGTACAAACTCTCGCATAAACCCCCTTGCAAACTCTCGTACAAACTCTCGAAGCTCAGGTCCAAACTCCCGTAAAAAGTCTCGTACAAACTCTCGTACAAACTCTCGTGCAAACTCTCGTACACACTCTCGAAACTCCCGCACAAACTCTCGTAAAAATTCTCGTACGAACTCTCGTGCAAACTCTCTACAAACTCTCGTACAAACTCTCGTGCAAACTCTCTACAAACTCTCGACTCTCCCGCACAAACTCTCGTAAACTTCTCGTGCAAATTCTCGTGCAAACTCTCGTACAAACTCTCGTACAAGCTCTCGTACAAACTCCCATATAAACTCTCGTACAAACTCTCGAAACTCCAGCACAAACTCTCGTAAAAATTCTCCTACGAACTCTCGTACAAACTCCCATACAAACTCTCGTACAAACTCGTACAAACTCTCGTATAAACTCTCGTACAAACTCTCGTACAAACTCCCATACAAAGTTTCGTAAAAAGTCTTGAAACTCCCGTGCAAACTCTCTTACAAACTCTCGTACAAACTCCCATATAAACTCTCGTACAAACTCTCGTACAAACTCTTATACAAACTCCCATATAAACTCTCGTACAAACTCTCGTACAAACTCTCGAAACTCCCGCACAAACTCTCGTAAAAATTCTCGTACGAACTCTCGTGCACACTCTCGTACAAACTTTCGTACAAACTGTTGTACAAATTCCCATATAAACTTTCGTACAAACTCCCGAAACTCCAGCACAAACTTTTGTAAAAATTCTCTTACGAACTCTTGTGCAAAGTCCCGTACAAACTCTCGCACAAAGTCTCGTACAATTTCTCGTACAAATCCCCTTACAAACTCTCGCACAAACCCTCGAAGCTCACGTGCAAACTCCCGTACAACCTCTCGTACAAACTTTCGTAAAAACTCTCGTGCAAACTCTCGTGCAAACTCTCGTACAAACTCTCGAAACTCCCGCACAAACTCTCGTAAAAAGTCTCGTACGAATTCTCGTGCAAACTCTCGTACAAACTCTCGTACAAACTCTCGCACAAACTCCCATACAAACATTGCTACAAAGTCTCGCACAAAAACTCTCGAAACTGAAGCACAAACTCTCGTACAAACTCTCGTACAAACTCTCGCACAAAGTCTCGTACAAATTCTAGTACAAATCCCCGTACAAACTCTCGCATAAACCCCCTTGCAAACTCTCGTACAAACTCTCGAAACTCTCGTGCAAACTTTCGTACACACTCTCGAAACTCCCGCACAAACTCTCGTAAAAACTCTCGTACGAACTCTCGTGCAAACTCTCGTACAAACTCTCGAACAAACTCCCATACAAACTCTCGTACAAACTCTCGTACAAACTCTCTAAGCCCACGTGCAAACTCCCGTACAAACTCTCGTACAAACTCTCGTACAAACTCCCATATAAACTCTCGTACAAACTTTCGTACAAACTCTCGTACAAATTCTCGCACAAAGTCTCGTACAAATTCTCGTACAAATCCCCGTACAAACTCTCGCACAAACCCCCGTGCAAACTCTCGTACAAACCCTCGAACCTCACGTGCAAACTTCCGTACAAACTCTCGTACAAACTCTTGTTAAAACTCTCGTACAAACTCTCGAAACTCCCGCACAAACTCTCGTAAAAATTCTCGTACGAACTCTTGTGCAAACTCTCGTACAAACTCTCGTACAAATTCTCGTACAAACTCCCATATAAACTCTCCTACAAACTGTGGTGCAAACTCTCGTACAAACTCTCGAAGCTCACGTGCAAACTCCCGTACAAACTCTCGTACAAACTCTCGTACAAACTCTCGTACAAACTCTCGTACAAACTCTCGAAGCTCACGTGCAAACTCCCGTACAAACTCTCGTACAAACTCTCGTACAAACTCTCGTGCAAACTCTCGTACAAACTCTCGTACAAACTCTCGTACAAACTGCCATACAAAGTTTCGTAAAAACTCTTGAAACTCCCGTACAAACTCTCGTACAAACTCCCATACAAACATTGCTACAAATACTCGCACAAAAACTCTCGAAATTGAAGTACAAACTCTCGTACAAACTCTCGCACAAAGTCTCGTACCAATTCTCATACAAATCCCCGTACAAACTCTCGCATAAACACCCGTGCAAACTCCCGTACAAAGTCACGTACAAAGTCTCGTACAAACTTTCGTGCAAACTCTCGTACACATTCTCGAAACTCCCGCACAAACTCTGGTAAAAATTCTCGTACGAACTCTCGTGCAAACTTTCGTACCAACTTTCGTACAAACTCCCATATAAACTCTCGTACAAACTCTCGTACAAACTCTCGTCCAAACTCTCGTCCAAACTCTCGTACAAACTCTCGTACAAACTCTCGTACAAACTCTCGCACAAAGTCTCGTACAACTCTCGTACAAACCCCCGTAAAAACTCTCGTACAAACTCTCGTACAAACTGCCATACAAAGTTTCGTAAAAACTCTTGAAACTCCCGTACAAACTCTCGTACAAACTCCCATACAAACATTGCTACAAATACTCGCACAAAAACTCTCGAAATTGAAGTACAAACTCTCGTACAAACTCTCGTACAAACTCTCGCACAAAGTCTCGTACAAATTCTCATACAAATCCCCGTACAAACTCTTGCATAAACACCCGTGCAAACTCCCGTACAAAGTCTCGTACAAAGTCTCGTACAAACTTTCGTGCAAACTCTCGTACACATTCTCGAAACTCCCGCACAAACTCTGGTAAAAATTTTCGTACGAACTCTCGTGCAAACTCTCGTACCAACTTTCGTACAAACTCTCGTACAAACTCCCATATAAACTCTCGTACAAACTCTCGTCCAAACTCTCGTACAAACTCTCGTACAAACTCTCGTACAAACTCTCGCACAAAGTCTCGTACAACTCTCGTACAAACCCCCGTAAAAACTCTCGTACAAACTTTCGTACAAACTCTCGTACAAACTCTTGTAGAAACTTTCCTACAATCTTTCGCACAAACTCTCGAAACTCAAATAAAAACTCCCATACAAACTCTCGTACAAACTCTTGTAAAAACTCTCGTACAAACTCTCGTACAAACTCTCGCACAAAGTCTCGTACAAATTCTCATACAAATCCCCGTACAAACTCTTGCATAAACACCCGTGCAAACTCCCGTACAAAGTCTCGTACAAAGTCTCGTACAAACTTTCGTGCAAACTCTCGTACACATTCTCGAAACTCCCGCACAAACTCTGGTAAAAATTCTCGTACGAACTCTCGTGCAAACTCTCGTACCAACTTTCGTACAAACTCTCGTACAAACTCCCATATAAACTCTCGTACAAACTCTCGTCCAAACTCTCGTCCAAACTCTCGTACAAACTCTCGTACAAACTCTCGCACAAAGTCTCGTACAACTCTCGTACAAACCCCCGTAAAAACTCTCGTACAAACTTTCGTACAAACTCTCGTACAAACTCTTGTAGAAACTTTCCTACAATCTTTCGCACAAACTCTCGAAACTCAAATAAAAACTCCCATACAAACTCTCGTACAAACTCTTTTAAAAACTTTCGTACAAACTCTCGTACAAACTCTCGCACAATTTCTCTCACAAAGTCGCGTAAAAACTCTCGTGCAAACTCCCATACAAACTCTCGTACAAACTCCTGAAACTCCCGCACAAAATCTCGTCCAAACTCTCGTACAAAGTCTCGTACAAACTGCCATACAAACTATCTTACAAACTCTCGAAACTCAAGTACAAACTCCCATACAAACTCTCGCACAAACTTTCGTAAAAATTCTCGTACAAACTCTCGTATAAACTCTCGTATAAACTCTCGTACAAACTCTCGTACAAACTCTCGCACAAACTCTCGTACAAACTCTCGTAGAAGCTCTCCTACAAACTCTCGTACAAACTCTCGTGCAAACTCTCGTACAAACTCTCGAAACTCCCGCACAAACTCTCGTAAAAACTCTCGTACGAACTCTCGTGCAAACTCTCGTACAAACTCTCGAACAAACTCCCATATAAACTCTCGTACAAACTCTCGAACAAACTCCCATATAAACTCTCGTACAAACTCTCGTACACAACTCTCGTACAAACTCTCGCACAAACTCTCGAAAGTCCCGTAGAAACTCTCCTACAAACTCTCGTACAATCTCTCGTGCAAACTCTCGTACAAACTCCCATACAAACTCTCGTACAAACTCTCGTACAAACTCCCATACAAACTCTCGTACAAACTCCTGAAACTCCCGCTCAAACTGTCGTACAAGCTCTCGTACAAAGTCTCGTACAAACTCCCAAAGAAACTCTTGTACAAACTCTCGAAACTCCCGCACAAACTCTCGTAAAAACTCTCGTACGAACTCTCGAGCAAACTCTCGTACAAATTCCTTTGCAAACTCCCATACAAACTCAAATAGTTCATTTTATCATAGAAATGTAAGAGCAGGGTAAAAATAGGGGGTGGCAACATTGTGTCAGGGGGGACAAAACATGTGGAAAGTTTGCTGTGCTCAGTGTGGCCAAAAAGGGTTTCTGATGGAAAAAAAATTAATATCCGCAACAAATGTTTCATATGAGGCAAAACAGAACAACATCTAAGAAACATGTGCATTAGCGATGTTGGCGTCACAATAAGGCCTTGTTTTGCGCGATCTCACACTTTTTAAATATATTACGCAGGTGCAGGTGTTCGGATAGATATGTAGTTCTGAATATCGTGTGATGTTTTGGGCAGAATTTTTTTGTGTGAAATGCAATGTCTGGAGCTTCTGTCTTATTTTGGTCAAAATTTGTGCTCAATGAAGTTGGGTTTATACAAATTCAAATATGGCTGGTGTGTGAAAAAATATATTTATATATTTTTAGGTGTCAAACGATATGTGGTGGACCTAATTTTGTCTTACAACCCTCTTTGGCTGAGAATAGGCTTAGAGGTAAGTCAGCCATCAGATCTTGTCTTGCCACCACAGTTTAAATTTTTGAGCTTCAATAAGGGATGGTCATTTTTTATGAGGTGGGGGGGGGGCTGGTGGGATTTGGGGAAGTCCCACTGGGAAACAGCAAGGCCTCTCCTCAGCCCACCATTTCTTTTCACATGCCCTTACAGGGTAATTTTTTTTGTTGTACTTGTTCACGTATTGCTTTCATAGTAATACCTCATGAGTTGTCAAACTTTTCACTTGCTCCCCTTTTTCCTTCATTCTTTTCACGTGTCCCCCCACCCTCCCCTCCCCTACCTCGTAAAAAATGAACTGTCCTTAACGTGCGCTAAATTAAACCACGCGCTAACGAGCGATCTGCGCGTTCAATAATAATAATAATAATAATAATAATAATAAGTAAGTAATTTTTAATAAATAATAATAATCTGAATAGTGAAAACAATGCGCGAAATAGTTGCGCAAGTGCATATTTAGCGACACAAAAATTTCGCGATCTTAGAATTTAATTTTGAATATATTATTTTGACGATATTTTTGCAATAACGAAAATTTGATGCAAGAGGGTGGTTGTCTCTGTTTGTTAGCGTATTTGTTACAGCTGATCCTCTGTCTGATCCAGGTAATCTATGGATAGATTCTTCCTCTTGTTTCAAATGACGACATCAACGGACTATCCAGATTCATCACCGACCGCCTCCTCGGGAACCCGGACATTACCCGAGAGTTTGCTCACCCGAAGGTTCCCGGTCTCTACCGACAAGGTAACGAATTCACGTCAGGACTCTTGCGACAAGCTTATCAGACGATCTTTCACATTCTGCGCTGTTAAAACTCTTTAGACAAACCGCTCTGGCCCTATCATCCACGTAATATTGTTCTAGCGGATTTTTTTCTGGAGTGTTGCCCAGTTTACCGTTTTTTTTTTCAGTGTTTGAATTTTCCATTTCAGGTTATGCGGAGCAGCTGTCCAAGTTCACTCTGAAGAAGTTCCTATTTCTCGTTTTGTTTATGGACAGAGCCAAGCTTACCAAGCTAATAGATCACGACCCAGTGTTGTTCAACAAAGAGGCGCCTTCTATCATCATCATCATCATCAGCATTATCAGCATCATCATCATCATCATCATCATCATCATCATCATCATCATCATCATCATCATCATCATCATCATCATCATCATCATCATCATCATCATCATCATCATCATCATCATCATCATCATCATCATCATCATCATCATCATCATCATCAGCATTATCAGCATCATCATCATCATCATCATCATCGCCACCGTCATCATTATCGTCAGCAACATCGTCTTCATCATCATCATCGTCATCATCTCATAGTAATAGTAATACACAATCGTCTTCAGCATCAGAATCATTCTCATCTCACTTCTTTTCGTCTTTCTGCAGTCGAGTCGCAGTTTACTCCTGGCATTCTCAAGAGAGTTTTTAATAGGAGAAGGAGACGTCACGAAACACTTAAACTTCCTGGGCTACGCTGTCACGCACTCACAGGTGAGTCACGCTAGAAGAACTTTTCCCTGGTCATGCTTCATATTAAGTGTAAGAACTGATCGAAAGCTAACTTCCGGACACGCGGGATACTAAATTGTTGCGCGAACATTGCTGAAGTAGAAGCCTTGCTTACCGATATTGTGCGCAACCGTTTCTTCGCATCTTCACGCAGTGTTTCACCCTTACGTCAATTTTTTGTTCAATCTATCAGACCGCCCTTGAAGAATTTGATTACGCCGTGAAAAACATTGCAACAGATCTCCGGGACGGTCTCCACTTGACGTAAGTACCGCAACCTGACTTGACTTTCATACTCTCTCATCATCTTTCACTTCGGGAATTAAATTATTAAATTAACTAAAATTATTTTACAACTGACGGGTTAATTCTCATTGTGTTTTTGATTTTCAAGGCGCGTGACCGAGTTGTTGATGCAGAAGTGGAATTTATGCAGGAGCCAGCGAGTTCCAGCCATTTCTAGACTGCAGGTAAGCTAACCGGTTTTGCTCTCTCGACCAACCAGACTAGAGTGTTTTTTCCTCTTCCAATCGGAGCAGTGGTGAAACCAAAATCAACTATTGATTTGGTTATTACAGATGGTCATGTGAACAATTGGCTCCGATTAGTGAAATAGTTTGTCTTAGCGTGTTCCCGTTATCGTATTCTGAGAGTCTTCGAGTTCCTTTGCATTCTTATGTTTAGCGTTCTGTTCCACACTAATGCTAACAGCTCGTAACTTCAATCCTTGCAGAAAATTCACAATGTTGAGGTGTTTTTGAAGGCCCTCAAGGACGGAGGTGTTAGCGTTGACGATGGTAAGCAAGACACGTTATTGTACCTGATTCTTCTCTAACTCCCTCTTCCTCTGTCGTATTCGCGCGCGGAGGACGGAGGCTCGCAGTGAGTGACGGGAAGGAGGAAAGGTGGCGCGAGAAAGACTTCTTTCTGTCACTCCGCGAGAGCCTCTCCGCCCGCCCCCGCACGAATAAAAGAGACGACTGGGGACGAGTCAGTTATTGTACCGATTGGATTCCGTTATTTGCATTGCGATGTTAAGTGCTGCTGTGGTTGTTGCTTCTTTTCTTCTCTAATCTTCTGTCCGTAATGCCCGCGCGTCTTCTCTGTTGTATTTTTTTAGCTCTGGACGCCCGCCATGTTGTCGATGGCCACCGAGAGAAGACGCTTGCGTTACTATGGCAACTGATTTTTAACTTTCAAGTAAGTTTACCTTCAATTTCAATTTTCATATCAAACACACGTGCCTCTTGCACGGCAACCGCCCCAGAAGAAAACAAACCAGCAAAGATATTAAGAGATCAGGAGAAAGAAGTAAATAGGGCTTTTCTCAAACCATGGATAGGCAGGACACAAGTCGTTTTGTGCCTAACCTTTTTGCTTCCACGCTCAGAATATAAATTCTCCCAACCACCCAAGAAGAGATTGTATGACGGATGTAGTGAGAGTTGATAGTTTAATCAGTTATCATCTGAACAGGTTATCAAAAACCAAATTCTTGATACTGTTGTGATATATTTCTGCTAAAAGACTGAAAAGAGAAAATGGAAGTTAGTCACTCTTGGGATCGAGTTAAATACGTGGACTCCACATTTCGGACTCGGTCCTTTGATCGACATTACATTTTCTTCCTTTTGTAAACTAATTTTCTCGTACTTTCCTCTCAGGTCAACGTGTTGTTGAGCAACAAGCAGCTAAAAGAAGAGATCCGCCATCTCAAACAAAACAAGGAGCTGCAGTCACAGCTTACTGCCGCCATGACTTGGACAGAAGAACACCGCTGTGCCGTTGACATACGTCGCCAATCCATCGGTGTCTATTCGAACTCTGAACGTCTGAGTCTATTGTTGAAGTGGTGCAAGATTGTTTGCAGCATATATGGGATGAAGGTAATGACCTGTTATTGCTTGTTGTACAGTATACCACATTCTTCACCTGTATTAAAATAGAACACTTCACAATTTCCAAGTTTAACTGTTATATGATTGCCGGGGTCTCATTTTACTGGTGCGCACAACAGATTCGTGATTCCTGTCTGTCGCTTCTGACACGTTGCTGTGACAGAACTGCAACAGACCTCCCTATATCGGCCAGTCTTGCGCGCAGTCCTGAGAAATCGTGATAATTAAAGACACCCTCTCACCGGAGATACTTTGCGCGCTCATGTTTATATTTACCATAGGAGCTAGACCTTCCTGAGGCGCCCACGTTATGACTGATCAATCTGACTGTCGCTACTTGCTATATTCTATACACTTTCCATTTTTTGTGCTGAATTATTCGCGATAAAACATAGCAAAATACGAGAATCCGCTATTTTGGTATGATATGAAAATGGCCGCCGTCAGTCACTGGACGGGTAAAGGATCTACGGTGAGAGGGTCTTTTAAGTGTGGTGTTTGTCTGTGTTGAGCGACGTAAAATATTTATACGTTTAGTTTTCGTATTGCACGACAGATCGACAACTTCACTGTCTCCTCGGATGGACGTGCACTGTGCTACTTGCTTCACCATTACCACCCGACCCTACTCCCCCTGGGGCTCATTCACCAGGAGACAACGATGACGTGTAACCCAGGGTTAGAAGAGAGTGACAGCGGGGGGCAGAATCTGGAGCCCGACTCATGGACGGCGAACTACAGTCCAGGTACAGCAAAACTGGTCAAACCGGTTTACCAGATGAACATCGTGATTGGTCAAACATTCAGTGGCAAGAAGTGCAGGTCAAATCAGTTTAGCCGCACAAACTTGCATCCTGAATTGATTGTTCAATTATATTTTGACGAGAGAAGTAAGCCAAACCAGCCAGGCACGCAATCCGAAGTAAGACATACACTTAGTTGAATCGAAACACGAAAGCGAATGCAAAGTCTCACAAAGTTGACACATTCCTTTTTTACACCAATCTGAACTGTGAGCGACTAGTAGACTGTTTCAAGTAATCTCTTTTTCTTTCCAATTTTTCCCCGCAGTTTCGGGAGTGAAACTCGAACGCCTGAAGTCGAATGAGCGCGATAACTTCCGAATACTCGCCGAGAAGGTACGTCATGTCGTGTCAGTCCGCGTTGGCTGCTTGAAGCTAGATGGATAATTTTTGTTTTCATTGAATTGTTTTGTCAGGTTAAAGAGCTTGGTGGCGTCCCACTGATGACCAAGACTACACACATGTCCAACACAATTCCAGATGAAAAGGTACGTCACAACATCATCACTAAAGTCTACATGTTGGTTTCACAATCTTTCTGGTACTCATGTAATACATTTTTCTTTCTGCTTCTATGTTTTAATTTTAGATGGCCCATCTTTCTATACGTGCCTCCCTTCTCCCTTCCTTTTTCTTTCTCTCTTTCTATTTCTTCGTTCGTTTCTCTTTGTCTCTGTGTGTCGTTACCTGTCTTCCTGGTGTGTCTGTATTTTCCTCCATTTTTCCCCTCCCTTCCTATTTTTCTTCTTTCTTTTCTTCTTTTCTTCATTCGTTTCTCCCTTACCTATGTGATCATTTACAAACTATCCTAAAAACTCTTTTACAAACTCCCGTACAAACTCCCGTACAAACTCTCGTACAAACTCTCGTACAAACTCCCTTACAAACACTCGTTCAAACTCTCGTACAAACTCTCGAAACTCCCGTACAAACTCCCACACAAACTCTCGTACAAACTCTCCTAAAAACTTTCCTACAAACCCCCGTACAAACTCTCGTACAAACTCCAGTACAAACTCTCGTACAAACTCACGTACAATATCTCGAAACTCCCGTACAAACTCTCGTACAAACTCCCCTACAAACTCTCGTACAAACTCTCGCACAAACTCTCGTACAAGCTCTCGTACAAACTCTCGTATAAACTCTCGTACAAACTCTCGTACAAACTCCTGTAGAAACTCTCGTACAAACTCCCATACAAACTCTGGTACAAACTCTCGAAACTCCCGTACAAACTCTCGCACAAACTTTCCTAGGAACTCTCGTACAAACTCTCGTACAAACTCCTGTACAAACTCTCGTACAAACTCTCGTGCAAACTCTCGTACAAACTCCCATACAAACTCTCGTACAAACTCTCGTACAAACTCTCGTACATAATCCAATACAAACTCTCGTACAAACTCCTGAAACTCCCGTACAAACTCTCCTACAAAGTCTCGTACAAACTCCCATACAAACATTCCTGCAAACTCTCGCACAAACTCTCGAAACTGAAGTACAAACTCTCGCACAAACTTTCGTACAAACTCTCGCACAAAGTCTCGTACAAACTCTCGTACCTACCCTCGTACAAACTCTCGTACAAACCCCCGTGAAAAACTCTCGTACAAACTCTCGAAGCTCACGTGCAAACTCCCGTACAAACTCTCGTACAAACTCCTGAAACTCCCGTACAAACTCTCGTACAAACTCTCGTGCAAACTCTCGTGCAAACTCTCATACAAACTCCCATACAAACTCTCGTACAAACTCTCGTACACACTCTCGAAACTCCCGCACAAACGCTCGTAAAAATACTCGTACGAACACTCGTGCAAACTCCCGTACAAACTCTCGCACAAACTCCTGTACAAACTCTCGTACAAACTCCCATACAAACTCTCGTACAAACTCCTGAAACTCCCGCACAAACTCTCGTACAAACTCTCGTACAAACTCTCGTACAAACTCTCGTGCAAACTCTCGTACAAACTCCCATACAAACTCTCGTACAAACTCAAACTATCATACAAACTGTCGTACAAACTCTCGTACACACTCTCGAAACTCCCGCACAAACTCTCGTACAAATTCTCGTACGAACTCTCGTCCAAACTCTCGTACAAACTTTCGTACAAACTCTCGAAGGTCACGTGCAAACTCTCGTACAAACTTTCGTACAAACTCTCGAAGGTCACGTGCAAACTCCCGCACAAACTCTCGTAGAAACTCTCGCACAAACGTTCGTAAAAATCTCGTACAAACTCTCGTACAAACTCTCGTCCAATCTCTCGTGCAAACTCTCATACAAACTCTCGTACAAACTCTCGTACACACTCTCGATACTCCCGCACAAACTCTCGTAAAAATTCTCGTAGGAACACTCGTGCAAACTCCCGTACAAACTCTCGTACAACCTCTCCTGGGAACTCTCGTACAAACTCTCGTACAAACTCCTATACAAACTCTCGTACAAACTCTCGTAAAAACTGTCGTGCAAACTCTTGTACAAACTCCCATACAAACTCTCGTACAAACTCCCATACAAACACTCGTACAAACTCTCGTACACATTCTCGAAACTCCCTCATAAACTCTCCTAAAAATTCTCGTACGAACTCTCGTGCAAACTCTCGTACAAACTCTCGTACAAACTTTCGAAGCTCACGTGCAAACTCCCACACAAACTCTCGTACAAATTCTCGCACAAACTTTCGTAAAAATCTCGTATAAACTCTCGTACAAACTCTCGTACAAACTCTCGCACAAACCCCTGTGCAAACTCTCGTAGAAACTCTCGAACCTCACGTGCAAACTTCCATACAAACTCTTGTACAAACTCTCGTACAAACACTCGTGCAAATTCTCCTACAAACTCTCGTACAAACTCGTAAAAACTCTCTCAGAAAGTCTCGTACAAACTTTCCTACAAACCCCCATACAATGTCTCATACAAACTCCTGTACAAATTCTTGTACAAACTCCCATACAAACTCTCGTGCAAACTCTCGTACAAACTCTCGTACATACTCCCATACAAACTCTCGGACAAACTCCTGAAGCTCCCGTACAAACTCTCGTACAAAGTCTCGTACAAACTCCCATACAAACATTCCTACTCTCCAAACTCTCGCACAAACTCTTGAAACTGAACTACAAACTCTCGTACAAACTCTCGAAGCTCACGTGCAAACTCCCGTACAAACTCTCGTACAAACTCCCATACAAACTCTCGTACAAACGCTCGTGCAAACGCTCGTGCAAACTCTTATACAAACTCCCATAAAAACTCTCCTACAAACGCTGGTACACACTCTCAAAACTCCCGCACAAACTCTCGTAAAAATTCTCGTACGAACTCTCGTGCAAACTCTCGCACAAACTTTCGAAGCTCACGTGCAAACTCCCGCACAAACTCTCGTACAAACTCTTCCACAAACTTTCGTAAAAATCTCGTACAAACTCTCGTAAAAACTCTCGTACAAGCTCTCGCACAAAGTCTCGTACAACTCTCGTACAAACCCCCGTAAAAACTCTCGTACCAACTCTCTTACAAACTCTCGTACAAACTCCTGTACAAACTTTCCTACAAACTCTCGCACAAACTCTCGAAACTCAAGTAAAAACTCCCATAAAAAGTCTCGTACAAACTCTCGTACAAACTCTCGTACAAACTCTTGTACAAACTCTCGTACAAACTCTCGTACAAACTCTCGCACAAACCCTCTCACAAAGTCTCGTAAAAACTCTCGTACAAACTCACGTACAAACCCCCGTGAAAACTATCGTACAAACCCCTGTGCAAACTCTCGTATAAACTCTCGAACCTCATGTGCAAACTCTCGTACAAACTCTCGTACAAACACTCGTCCAAACTCTCGTACAAACTCTCGTACAAACTCTCGTACAACCTCGTACAAACTCTCTCAGAAAGTCTCGTACAAACTCTCCTACAAACCCCCGTATAAAATCTCATACAAACTCCTGTACAAACTCTCGTACAAACTCTCGTACAAACACTCGTGCAAACTCTCGTACAAACTCCCATACAAACTCTCGTACAAACTCTCGTACATACTCCCATACAAACTCTCGTACAAAGTCTCGTACAAACTCCCATACAAACATTCCTACAAACTCTCGCACAAACTCTCGAAACTGAAGTACAAACTCTCGTACAAACTCTCGCACAAAGTCTCGTACAAACTCTCGTACAAACCCTCATACAAACTCTCGTACAAACACCCGTGAAAAATTCTCGTACAAAGTCTCGAAGCTCACGTGCAAACTCCCGTACAAACTCTCGTACAAACTCTTGTACAAACTCTCGTACAAACTCCCATACAAACATTGCTAAAATTCTCCCACAAAAACTCTCGAAACTCTCGTACAAACTCTCGTACAAACTCTCGCACAAAGTTTCGTACAAATTCTCATACAAATCCCCGTACAAAGTCTTCCACAAACCCCCGTGCAAACTCTCGCACAAACTCTCGAAGCTCACGTGCAAACTCCCGTAAAAACTCTCGTACAAACTCTCGTGCAAACTCTCGTACAAACTCTCGAAACTCCCCCACAAACTATCGTAAAAATTCTCGTACGACCTTCGTACAAACTCTCGTACAAACTCTCGTACAAACTCCCATATAAACTCTCGTACAAACTCTCGAAACTCCAGTACAAACTCTCGTAAAAATTCTCCTACGAACTCTCATGTAAACTCCCATACAAACTCTGGTACAAACTCTCGTACAAACTCTCGTACCAACTCTCGTTCAAAGTCTCGTACAAACTCCCATACAAACTCTCGTACAGACTCTTGAAGCTCCCGTACAAACTCTCGTACAAAGTCTCGTACAAACTCCCATACAAACATTGCTACAAATTCTCGCACAAAAACTCTCGAAACTGAAGTACAAACTCTCGTACAAACTCTCGTACAAACTCTCGAACAAACTCTCGTACAAACCCTCGTACAAACTCTCGTACAAACTTTCGTACAAACTCTCGCACAAAGTCTCGTACAAATTCTCCTACAAATCCCCGTACAAACTCTCGCACAAACCCCCGTGCAAACTCTCGTACAAACTCTCGTACAAACTCCCATATAAACTCTCGTACAAACTCTCGTGCAAACTCTCGTACAAACTCTCGAAACTCCCGCACAAACTCTCGTAAAAATTCTCGTGCGAACTTTCGTGCAAACTCTCGTACAAGCTCTCGTACGAGCTCTCGTACAAACTCCCATATAAACTCTCGTACAAACTCTCGTACAAACCCCCATACAAACTCTCGTACAAACTCTTGAAACTCCCGTACAAACTCTCGTACAAACTCTCATACAAACATTGCTACAAATTCTCGTACAAAAAGTTTCGAAATTGAAGTACAAACTCTCGTACAAAGTCTGGTACAAATTCTCGTACAAATCCCCGTACAAACTATCGCATAAACACCCGTGCAAACTCTCGTACAAACTCTCGAAGCTCACGTGCAAACTCCCGTACAAACTCTCGTACAAACTCTCGTACAAACTCTCGTGCAAACCCTCGTACAAACTCTCGAAACTCCCGCACAAACTCTCGTAAAAATTCTCGTGCGAACTCTCGTGCAAACTCTCGTACAAACTCTCGTACAAGCTCTCCTACAAACTCCCATATAACCTCTCGTACAATTCTCGTACAAACTCTCGAAACTCCCGCACAAAATCTCGTAAAAGTTCTCCTACGAACTCTCGTGCAAACTCCCATGCAAACTCTCGTACAAACTCCCTTACAAACTCTCGTACAAACTCTTGAAACTCCCGTACAAACTCTCGTACAAAGTCTCGTACAAACTCCCATACAAACATTGCTACAAATTCTCGCACAAAAACCCTCGAAACTGAAGTACAAACTCTCGTACAAACTCTCGTACAAACTCTCGTGCAAACTCCCGTACAAACTCTCGTACAAACTCTCGTACAAACTCTCGTACAAACTCTCGTGCAAACTCTCGTACAAACTCTCGTACAAACTCCCGTACAAACTCTCGTGCAAACTCTCGTACAAACTCTCGTACAAACTCTCGTACAAATCCCCGTACAAACTCTCGCACAAACCCCGGTGCAAACTCCCGTACAAACACTCGTACAAACTCTCGTACAAACTCTCGTACAAACTCCCATACAAACTTTCGAACAAACTCTTGAAACTCCCGTACAAACTCTCGTACAAAGTCTCGTACAAACTCCCATACAAACATTGCTACAAATTCTCGCACAAAAACTCTCGAAACTGAAGTACAAACTCTCGTACAAACTCTCGCACAAAGTCTCGTACAAATTCTCGTATAAATCTCCTTACAAACTTTCGCACAAAACCCCCGTGCAAACTCTCGTACAAACTCTCGAAGCTCACGTGCAAACTCCCGTACAAACTCTCGTGTAAACTCTCGTAAGAACTCTAGTGCAAACTCTCGTACAAACTCTCGAAACTCCCGCACAAACTCTCGTAAAAAAATTCTCGTACGAACTCTCGTACAAACTCTCGTACAAACTCCCATATAAACTCTTGTACAAACTCTCGTACAAGTACTCGTACAGACTCTCCAAACTCCAGCACAACTCTCGTAAAAATTGTCCTACGCACTCCCGCACAAACTCTCGTACAGACTCTCGTACAAACTCTCGTGCAAACTCTCGTACAAACTCTCGTACAAACTCTCGTACAAACTCCCATAAAAACTCTCGTACAAACTCTTGAAACTCCCGTACAAACTCTCGTACAAAGTCTCGTACAAACTCCCATACAAACATTACTGCAAATTCTCGCACAAAAACTCTCGAAACTGAAGTACATACTCTCATACAAACTCTCGTACAAACTCTCGCACAAAGTCTCGTACAAATTCTCGTACAAATCCCCGTACAAACTCTCGTACAAACTCTCGAAGCTTACGTGCAAACTCTCGCACAAACTCTCGAAACTCAAGTACAAACTCCCATACAAACTCTCGCACAAACTTTCGTAAAAATTCTGGTACAAACTCTCGTACAAATTCTCGTATCAACTCTCGTACAAACTCTCGTACAAACTCCTATACAAACTCTCGTACAAACTCCCATACAAACTCTCGTGCAAACTCTCGTATGAACTCTCGTACAAACTCTCGTACAAACTCTCGCAAAAACTCTCGTGCAAACTCTAGTACAAACTCCCATACAAACTCTCGCACAAAGTCTCGTACAAGCTCTCGTACAAACCCCCATACCAACTCTCTTACAACTCTCGTGAAAACTCTCGTACAAACTCCCATACAAACTCTCGTACAAACTGCCATAGAAACTCTCGTACAAACTCTCGTACAAACTCCCATACAATTCCCTCTCGTACAAACTCTTGAAACTCCCGTACAAAGTCTCGTACAAACTCCCATACAAACATTGCTACAAATTCTCGCACAAAAACTCTCGAAACTCTCGTACAAACTCTCGCACAAACTCTCGTACAAATTCTCGTATAAATCCCCGTACAAACTCTCGCACAAACCCCCGTGCAAACTCTCGTACAAACTCTCCAAGCTCACGTGCAAACTCCCGTACAAATTCTCGAACAAACACCCGTACAAACTCTCCAAACTCCAGCACAACTCTCGTAAAAATTCTCCTGCGAACTCTCGTGCAAACTCTCGTACAAACTCTCGTACAAGCTCTCGTACAAACTCCCGTATAACCTCTCGTACAACTCTCGTACAAACTCTCGTACAAATTCTCGAAACTCCAGCACAAACTCTCGTACAAATTCTCCTACGAACTCTCGTGCAAACTCCCATGCAAACTCTCGTACAAACTCTCGTACAAACTCCCATACAAACTCTCGTACAAAATCTTGAAACTCCCATACAAACTCTCGTACAAAGTCTCGTACAAACTCCCATACAAACATTGCTACAAATTCTCGCACAAAAACTCTCGAAACTGAAGTACAAACTCTCGTACAAACTCTCGTACAAATTCTCGTACAAATCCCCTTACAAACTTTCGCACAAAACCCCCGTGCAAACTCTCGTACAAACTCTCGAAGCTCACGTGCAAACTCCCGTACAAACTCTCGTGTAAACTCTCGTAAGAACTCTAGTGCAAACTCTCGTACAAACTCTCGAAACTCCCGCACAAACTCTCGTAAAAAAATTCTCGTACGAACTCTCGTACAAACTCTCGTACAAACTCCCATATAAACTCTTGTACAAACTCTCGTACAAGTACTCGTACAAACTCTCCAAACTCCAGCACAACTCTCGTAAAAATTGTCCTACGCACTCCCGCACAAACTCTCGTACAGACTCTCGTACAAACTCTCGTGCAAACTCTCGTACAAACTCTCGTACAAACTCCCATAAAAACTCTCGTACAAACTCTTGAAACTCCCGTACAAACTCTCGTACAAAGTCTCGTACAAACTCCCATACAAACATTACTGCAAATTCTCGCACAAAAACTCTCGAAACTGAAGTACATACTCTCATACAAACTCTCGTACAAACTCTCGCACAAAGTCTCGTACAAATTCTCGTACAAATCCCCGTACAAACTCTCGTACAAACTCTCGAAGCTTACGTGCAAACTCTCGCACAAACTCTCGAAACTCAAGTACAAACTCCCATACAAACTCTCGCACAAACTTTCGTAAAAATTCTGGTACAAACTCTCGTACAAATTCTCGTATCAACTCTCGTAAAAACTCTCGTACAAACTCCTATACAAACTCTCGTACAAACTCCCATACAAACTCTCGTACAAACTCCTGAAACTCCCGCAAACTCTCGTACAAACTCTCGTGCAAACTCTCGTACAAACTCTCGCACACAGTCTCGTACAAATTCTCGTACAAATCCCCGTACAAACTCTCGCATAAACACCCGTGCAAACTCTCGTACAAACTCTCGAAGCTCACGTGCAAACTCCCGTACAAAGTCTTGTACAAACTCTCGTGCAAACTCTCGTACACACTCTCGAAACTCCAGCACAAACTCTCGTAAAAATTCTCCTACGAACTCTCGTGTAAACTCCCATACAAACTCTCGTACAAACTCTCGTACAAACTCCCATACAAACTCTCGTACAAACTCCTGAAACTCCCGCACAAAATCTCGTCCAAACTCTCGTACAAAGTCTCGTACAAACTGCCATACAAACTATCCTACAAACTCTCGCACAAACTCTCGAAACTCAAGTACAAACTCCCATACAAACTCTCGCACAAACGTTCGTAAAAATTCTCGTACAAACTCTCGTATAAACTCTCGTCCAAACTCTCGTCCAAACTCTCGTACAAACTCTCGTACAAACTCTCGTACAAACTCTCGTACAAACTCTCGCACAAACTCTCGTACAAATTCTCGTACAAATCCCCGTACAAACTCTCGCACAAACCCCCGTGCAAACTCTCGTACAAACTCTCCAAGCTCACGTGCAAACTCCCGTACAAACTCTCGTGCAAACTCTCGTACAAACTCTCGTGCAAATTCTCGTACAAACTCTCAAAACTCCCGCACAAACTCTCGTAAAAATTCTGGTACGAACTCTCGTGGAAACTCTCGTACAAACTCTTGTACAAACTCACATATAAACTCTCGTACAAACTCTCGTACAAACACCCGTACAAACTCTCCAAACTCCAGCACAACTCTCGTAAAAATTCTCCTACGAACTCTCGTGCAAACTCCCATACAAACTCTCGTACAAACTCTCGTACAAACTCTCGCACAAAGTCTCGTACAAACTCTCGTATAAACTCTCGTACAAACTCTCGTACAAACTCTCGTACAAACTCTCGTACAAACTCTCGTACAAACTCTCGTACAAACTCTCGCACAAACTCTCGTACAAATTCTCGTACAAATCCCCGTACAAACTCTCGCACAAACCCCCGTGCAAACTCTCGTACAAACTCTCGAAGCTCACGTGCAAACTCCCGTACAAACTCTCGTGCAAACTCTCGTACAAACTCTCGTGCAAACTCTTGTACAAACTCTCGAAACTCCCGCACAAGCTCTCGTAAAAATTCTGGTACGAACTGACGTGGAATATCTTGTACAAACTCTTGTACAAACTCCCATATAAACTCTCGTAAAAACTCTCGTACAAACTCTTGTACAAACTCCCATATAAACTCTCGTAAAAACTCTCGTACAAACACCCGTACAAACTCTCCAAACTCCAGCACAACTCTCGTAAAAATTCTCCTGCGAACTCTCGTGCAAACTCCCATACAAACTCTCGTGCAAACTCTCGTACAAACACTCGTACAAACTCTCGCACGAAGTCTCGTACAAATTCTCGTACAAACTCTCGAAGCTCACGTGCAAACTCCCGTACAAACTCTCGTACAAACTCTCGTACAAACTCTCGTGCAAACTCTCGTACAAACTCTCGTACAAACTCTCGTACAAATCCCCGTACAAACTCTCGCACAAACCCCGGTGCAAACTCCCGTACAAACACTCGTACAAACTCTCGTACAAACTCTCGTGCAAATTCTCGTACAAACTCTCAAAACTCCCGCACAAACTCTCGTAAAAATTCTGGTACGAACTCTCGTGCAAACTCTTGTACAAACTTTCGTACAAACTCCCATATAAACTCTCGTACAAACTCTCGTACAAACTCTCCAAACTCCAGCACAAACTCTCGTAAAAATTCTCCTACGAACTCTCGTGTAAACTCCCATACAAACTCTCGTACAAACCCCCGTGCAAACTCTCGTACAAACTCTCCAAGCTCACGTGCAAACTCCCGTACAAACTCTCGTGCAAACTCTCGTACAAACTCTCGTGCAAATTCTCGTAAAAACTCTCAAAACTCCCGCACAAACTCTCGTAAAAATTCTGGTACGAACTCTCGTGGAAACTCTCGTACAAACTCTTGTACAAACTCACATATAAACTCTCCTACAAACTCTCGTACAAACACCCGTACAAACTCTCCAAACTCCAGCACAACTCTCGTAAAAATTCTCCTACGAACTCTCGTGCAAACTCCCATACAAACTCTCGTACAAACTCTCGTACAAACTCTCGCACAAAGTCTCGTACAAACTCTCGTATAAACTCTCGTACAAACTCTCGTACAAACTCTCGTACAAACTCTCGTACAAACTCTCGTACAAACTCTCGTACAAACTCTCGTACAAACTCTCGCACAAACTCTCGTACAAATTCTCGTACAAATCCCCGTACAAACTCTCGCACAAACCCCCGTGCAAACTCTCGTACAAACTCTCGAAGCTCACGTGCAAACTCCCGTACAAACTCTCGTGCAAACTCTCGTACAAACTCTCGTGCAAACTCTTGTACAAACTCTCGAAACTCCCGCACAAACTCTCGTAAAAATTCTGGTACGAACTGTCGTGGAATATCTTGTACAAACTCTTGTACAAACTCCCATATAAACTCTCGTAAAAACTCTCGTACAAACTCTTGTACAAACTCCCATATAAACTCTCGTACAAACTCTCGTACAAACACCCGTACAAACTCTCCAAACTCCAGCACAACTCTCGTAAAAATTCTCCTGCGAACTCTCGTGCAAACTCCCATACAAACTCTCGTGCAAACTCTCGTACAAACACTCGTACAAACTCTCGCACGAAGTCTCGTACAAATTCTCGTACAAACTCTCGAAGCTCACGTGCAAACTCCCGTACAAACTCTCGTACAAACTCTCGTACAAACTCTCGTACAAACTCTCGTGCAAACTCTCGTACAAACTCTCGTACAAACTCTCGTACAAATCCCCGTACAAACTCTCGCACAAACCCCGGTGCAAACTCCCGTACAAACTTTCGTACAAACTCTCGTACAAACTCTCGTACAAACTCTCGTGCAAACTCTCGTACAAACTCTCGTACAAACTCTCGTAGAAATCCCCGTGCAAACTCTCGCACAAACCCCGGTGCAAACTCCCGTACAAACACTCGTACAAACTCTCGTACAAACTCTCGTGCAAACTCTCGTACAAACTCTCGTACAAACTCTCGTACAAACTCCCATACAAACTTTCGAACAAACTCTTGAAACTCCCGTACAAACTCTCGTACAAAGTCTCGTACAAACTCCCATACAAACATTCCTACAAATTCTCGCACAAAAACTCTCGAAACTGAAGTACAAACTCTCGTACAAACTCTCGCACAAACTCTCGTACAAATTCTCGTACAAATCCCCTTACAAACTTTCGCACAAAACCCCCGTGCAAACTCTCGTACAAACTCTCGTGTAAACTCTCGTAAGAACTCTAGTGCAAACTCTCGTACAAACTCTCGTAAAAAAATTCTCGTACGAACTCTCGTACAAACTCTCGTACAAACTCCCATATAAACTCTTGTACAAACTCTCGTATAAGTACTCGTACAAACTCTCCAAACTCCAGCACAACTCTCGTAAAAATTGTCCTACGCACTCCCGCACAAACTCTCGTATAAACTCTCGTACAAACTCTCGTGCAAACTCTCGTACAAACTCTCGTACAAACTCTCGTACAAACTCCCATAAAAACTCTCGTACAAACTCTTGAAACTCCCGTACAAACTCTCGTACAAAGTCTCGTACAAACTCCCATACAAACTTTACTGCAAATTCTCGCACAAAAACTCTCGAAACTGAAGTACATACTCTCATACAAACTTTCGTACAAACTCTCGCACAAAGTCTCGTACAAATTCTCGTACAAATCCCCGTACAAACTCTCGTACAAACTCTCGAAGCTTACGTGCAAACTCTCGCACAAACTCTCGAAACTCAAGTACAAACTCCCATACAATCTCTCGCACAAACTTTCGTAAAAATTCTGGTACAAACTCTCGTACAAACTCCTATACAAACTCTCGTACAAACTCCCATACAAACTCTCGTACAAACTCCTGAAACTCCCGCAAACTCTCGTACAAACTCTCGTGCAAACTCTCGTATGAACTCTCGTACAAACTCTCGTACAAACTCTCGCAAAAACTCTCGTGCAAACTCTCGTACAAACTCCCATACAAACTCTCGCACAAAGTCTCGTACAAGCTCTCGTACAAACCCCCATACCAACTCTCTTACAACTCTCGTGAAAACTCTCGTACAAACTCCCATACAAACTCTCGTACAAACTCCCATACAAACTCTCGTACAAACTCTCGTACAAACTCCCATACAATTCCCTCTCGTACAAACTCTTGAAACTCGCGTACAAACTCTCGTACAAACTCCCATACAAACATTGCTACAAATTCTCGCACAAAAACTCTCGAAACTCTCGTACAAACTCTCGCACAAACTCTCGTACAAATTCTCGTACAAATCCCCGTACAAACTCTCGCACAAACCCCCGTGCAAACTCTCGTACAAACTCTCGAAGCTCACGTGCAAACTCCCGTACAAATTCTCGTACAAACACCCGTACAAACTCTCCAAACTCCAGCACAACTCTCGTAAAAATTCTCCTACGAACTCTCGTGCAAACTCCCATACAAACTCTCGTACAAACTCTCGTACAAACTCTCGTACAAACTCTCGCACAAAGTCTCGTACAAATTCTCGCACAAACTCTCGAAGCTCACTTGCAAACTCCCGTACAAACTCTCGTACAAACTTTCGTACAAACTCTCGTGCAAACTCTCGAACAAACTCTCGTACAAACTCTCGAACAAATCCCCGTACAAACTCTCGCACAAACCCCCGTGCAAACTCCCGTACAAACACTCGTACAAACTCTCGTACAAACTCTCGTGCAAACTCTCGTACACACTCTCGAAACTCCCGCACAAACTCTCGTAAAAATTCTCGTACGAACTCTCGTGCAAACTCTCGTACAAACTCTCGTACAAACTCCCATATAAACTCTCGTACAAACTCTCGTACAAACTCTCCAAACTCCAGCACAAACTCTCGTAAAAATTCTCCTACGAACTCTCGTGTAAACTCCCATACAAACTCTCGTACAAACTCTCGTACAAACTCCCATACAAACTATCGTACAAACTCCTGAAACTCCCGCACAAAATCTCGTACAAACTCTCGTACAAAATCTCGTACAAACTGCCATAAAAACTATCCTACAAACTCTCGCACAAACTCTCGCACAAACTCTCGAAACTCAAGTACAACTCCCATACAAACTCTCGCACAAACGTTCGTAAAAATTCTCGTACAAACTTTCGTACAAACTCTCGTATAAACTCTCGTACAAACTCTCGTACAAACTCTCGTACAAACTCTCGTACAAACTCTCGTACAAACTCTCGTACAAACTCTCGCACAAACTCTCGTACAAATTCTCGTACAAATCCCCGTACAAACTCTCGCACAAACCCCCGTGCAAACTCTCGTACAAACTCTCGAAGCTCACGTGCAAACTCCCGTACAAACTCTCGTGCAAACTCTCGTACAAACTCTCGTGCAAACTTTCGTACAAACTCTCGAAACTCCCGCACAAACTCTCGTAAAAATTCTGGTACGAACTCTCGTGGAATATCTCGTACAAACTCTTGTACAAACTCCCATATAAACTCTCGTACAAACTCTCGTACAAACTCTTGTACAAACTCCCATATAAACTCTCGTACAAACTCTCGTACAAACACCCGTACAAACTCTCCAAACTCCAGCACAACTCTCGTAAAAATTCTCCTACGAACTCTCGTGCAAACTCCCATACAAACTCTCGTACAAAACTCTCGTACAAACTCTCGTACAAACTCTCGCACAAAGTCTCGTACAAATTCTCGTACAAACTCTCGAAGATCACGTGCAAACTCCCGTACAAACTCTCGTACAAACTCTCGTACAAACTCTCGTGCAAACTCTCGTACAAACTCTCGTACAAACTCTCGTACAAATCCCCGTACAAACTCTCGCACAAACCCCCGTGCAAACTCCCGTACAAACACTCGTACAAACTCTCGTACCAACTATCGAAACTCCCGTACAAACTCCCGTACAAACTCCCGTATAAACTCTCGTACAAACTTTCGTGCAAACTCTCGTACAAACTCTCGTACAAACTCTCGTACAAACTCCCATACAAACTTTCGAACAAACTCTTGAAACTCCCGTACAAACTCTCGTACAAAGTCTCGTACAAACTCCCATACAAACATTGCTATAAATTCTCGCACAAAAACTCTCGAAACTGAAGTACAAACTCTCGTACAAACTCTCGCACAAACTCTCGTACAAACTCTCGTTCAAATCCCCGTACAAACTTTCGCACAAAACCCCCGTGCAAACTCTCGTACAAACTCTCGAACCTCACGTGCAAACTCCCGTACAAACTCTCGTGTAAACTCTCGTAAGAACTCTAGTGCAAACTCTCGTACAAACTCTCCAAACTCCCGCACAAACTCTCGTAAAAAAATTCTCGTACGAACTCTCGTACAAACTCTCGTACAAACTCCCATATAAACTCTTGTACAAACTCTCGTACAAGTACTCGTACAAACTCTCCAAACTCCAGCACAACTCTCGTAAAAATTGTCCTACAAACTCTCGTACAAACTCTCGTACAAACTCTCGTACAAACTCTCGTGCAAACTCTCGTACAAACTCTCGTACAAACTCCCATAAAAACTCTCGTACAAACTCTCGTACAAACTCTCGTGCAAACTCTCGTACACACTCTCAAAACTCCCGCACAAACTCTCGTAAAAATTCTCCTATGAACTCTCGTGTAAACTCCCATACAAACTCTCGTACAAACTCTCGTACAAACTCCCATACAAACTCTCGTACAAACTCCTGAAACTCCCGCACAAAATCTCGTCCAAACTCTCGCACAAACTCTCGCACAAACTCTCCAAACTCAAGTACAACTCCCATACAAACTCTCGCACAAACGTTCGTAAAAATTCTCGTACAAACTCTCGTACAAACTCTCGTATAAACTCTAGTACAAACTCTCGTACAAACTCTCGTACAAACTCTCGTACAAACTCTCGCACAAACTCTCGTACAAATTCTCGTACAAATCCCCGTACAAACTCTCGCACAAACCCCCGTGCAAACTCTCGTACAAACTCTCGAAGCTCACGTCCAAATTCCCGTACAAACTCTCGTGCAAACTCTCGTACAAACTCTCGTGCAAACTCTCGTACAAACTCTCGAAACTCCCGCACAAACTCTCGTAAAAATTCTGGTACGAACTCTCGTGGAATATCTCGTACAAACTCTTGTACAAACTCCCATATAAACTCTCGTACAAACTCTCGTACAAACTCTTGTACAAACTCCCATATAAACTCTCGTACAAACTCTCGTACAAACACCCGTACAAACTCTCCAAACTCCAGCACAACTCTCGTAAAAATTCTCCTACGAACTCTCGTGCAAACTCCCATAAAAACTCTCGTACAAAACTCTCGTACAAACTCTCGTACAAACTCTCGCTCAAAGTCTCGTACAAATTCTCGTACAAACTCTCGAAGATCACGTGCAAACTCCCGTACAAACTCTCATACAAACTCTCGTACAAACTCTCGTGCAAACTCTCGTACAAACTCTCGTACAAACTCTCGTACAAATCCCCGTACAAACTCTCGCACAAACCCCCGTGCAAACTCCCGTACAAACACTCGTACAAACTCTCGTACAAACTCTCGTGCAAACTCTCGTACAAACTCTCGTACAAACTCCCATACAAACTTTCATACAAACTTTCGAATAAACTCTTGAAACTCCCGTACAAACTCTCGTACAAAGTCTCGTACAAACTCCCATACAAACATTGCTACAAATTCTCGCACAAAAACTCTCTAAACTGAAGTACAAACTCTCGTACAAACTCTCGCACAAACTCTCGTACAAACTCTCGTACAAATCCCCGTACAAACTTTCGCACAAAACCCCCGTGCAAACTCTCGTACAAACTCTCGAAGCTCACGTGCAAACTCCCGTACAAACTCTCGTGTAAACTCTCGTAAGAACTCTAGTGCAAACTCTCGTACAAACTCTCGAAACTCCCGCACAAACTCTCGTAAAAAAATTCTCGTACGAACTCTCGTACAAACTCTCGTACAAACTCCCATATAAACTCTTGTACAAACTCTCGTACAAGTACTCGTACAAACTCTCCAAACTCCAGCACAACTCTCGTAAAAATTGTCCTACGCACTCCCGCACAAACTCTCGTACAGACTCTCGTACAAACTCTCGTGCAAACTCTCGTACAAACTCTCGTACAAACTCCCATAAAAACTCTCGTACAAACTCTTGAAACTCCCCTACAAACTCTCGTACAAAGTCTCGTACAAACTCCCATACAAACATTACTGCAAATTCTCGCACAAAAACTCTCGAAACTGAAGTACATACTCTCATACAAACTCTCGTACAAACTCTCGCACAAAGTCTCGTACAAATTCTCGTACAAATCCCCGTACAAACTCTCGTCCAAACTCTCGAAGCTTACGTGCAAACTCTCGCACAAACTCTCGAAACTCAAGTACAAACTCCCATACAAACTCTCGCACAAACTTTCGTAAAAATTCTGGTACAAACTCTCGTACAAATTCTCGTATCAACTCTCGTACAAACTTTCGTACAAACTCCTATACAAACTCTCGTACAAACTCCCATACAAACTCTCGTACAAACTCCTGAAACTCCCGCACAAACTCTCGTACAAACTCTCGTGCAAACTCTCGTATAAACTCTCGTACAAACTCTCGTACAAACTCTCGCAAAAACTCTCGTGCAAACTCTCGTACAAACTCCCATACAAACTCTCGCACAAAGTCTCGTACAAGCTCTCGTACAAACCCCCATACCAACTCTCTTACAACTCTCGTGAAAACTCTCGTACAAACTCCCATACAAACTCTCTTACAAACTACCATACAAACTCTCGTACAAACTACCATACAAACTCTCGTACAAACTCTCGTACAAACTCTTGAAACTCCCGTACAAAATCTCGTACAAAGTCTCGTACAAACTCCCATACAAACATTGCTACAAATTCTCGCACAAAAACTCTCGAAACTCTCGTACAAACTCTCGCACAAACCCCCGTGCAAACTGTCGTACAAACTCTCGAAGCTCACGTGCAAACTCCCGTACAAACTCTCGTACAAACTCCCATACAAACTCTCGTACAAACTCCTAAAACTCCCCTACAAAGTCTCGTACAAAGTCTCGTACAAACTCCCATAGAAACTCTCCTAAAAACTTTCGGACAAACTTTCGAAACTGAAGTACAAGCTGCCAAACAAACTCTCGTATAAACTCTCCTACAAACCCTCGCATAAACTCTCCTACAAACTCTCGTACAATCTCTCGTACAACGTCTTGTACAAACTCTCGTGCTAACTCTCGTGCAAACTATCGAACTTTCGTACAGTTTGCCGTACAAACTCTCGTACAAACTCTCGCACAAAGTCTCGTACAAAGTCTCGTACAAACCCCCGTAGAAGCTCTTGTGCAAACTCTCGTACAAAGTCTCGTACAAACTCCCATACAAACTCTCTTACAAACCCTCGCACAAACTCTCGAAACTCAAGTACAAACTCCCATACAAACTCTCGTACAAACTCTCGTACAAAACTCTCGTACAAACTCTCGTACAATCTCCCGTACAAACTCTCGTACAAACTCGCGCACAAAGTCTCGTAAAAAGTGTCGTACAAACCCCCGTACAAAGTCTCATACAAACTCTCGTACAAACTCTCGTACAAACTTTCTTAGAAACTGTCGTATAAACTGTCGTACAAACTCTCGTACAAACTCTAGTACAAACTTTCGTATAAATTCTCGTGCAAACTCTCGTACAAACCCCCGTAGAAACTCTCGTACAAACTCTCGTACAAACTCTCGTACAAACTCCTATACAAACTCTCGTACAACCTCTCGTACAAACTCTCTTGCAAACTCTCGTACAAAGTCCCATACTAACTCTCGAACAAAGTCTCGTATAAACTCTCGTGCAAACTCTCGTACAAACTCTCGTAAAAACTCCCATACAAACTCTCTTACAAACTCTCTTACAAACTGTGGAAACTCAAGTACAAAATCCCATACAAACTCTCGTAAAAACTCTCATACAAAACTTTTGTACAAACTCTCGTACAAACTCTCGTATAAACTCTCGTACAAACTCTCGTACAACCTCTCGTACAAACTATCTTGCAAACTCTCGTACAAAGTCCCATACAAACTCTCGAACAAACTCTGGTATAAACTCTCGTGCAAACTCTCGAACTCCCGTACAATCTGCCGTACAAACTTTCGTACAAACTCTCGCACAAAGTCTCGTACAAAGTCTCGTACAAACCCCCGTACAAACTCTCGTGCAAACTCTCGTATAAACTCTCGTACAAACTCTCGTACAAACTCTCGAGCAAACTCTCGTGCAAACTCTTGAACTCCCGTACAATCTCCCGTACAAACTCTCGCACAAAGTCTCGTACAAAGTCTCGTACAAACCCCCGTAGAAACTCTCGTGCAAACTCTCGTATAAACTCTCGTACAAACTCTCGTACAAACTCTCGAGCAAACTCTCGTGCAAACTCTTGAACTCCCGTACAATCTCCCGTACAAACTCTCGTACAAACTCTCGCACAAAGTCTCGTAAAAAACTCTCGTACAAACCTCCATACAAACTCTCGTACAAACTCTCGTACAAACTCCCATACAAACTCTCCTAGAAACTCTTTCACAAACTCTCGAAACTCAAGTTCAAACTCCCATACAAACTTTCGTACAAACTCTCGTACAAACTCTCCTACAAACTATCGAAGCTCCCGTACAAACTCTCGTACAAACTCTCGCACAAATTCTCGTACAAACTCTCGTATAAACTCTCATACAAACTCTCATACAAACTCTCGTACAAATTCTCGTACAAACTTTCGTACAAACTCTCGTAAAAACTCTCGTACGAACTCCCATACAAACTCTGGTGCAAACCCTCGTGCAAACTCTTGAACTCCCGTACAATCTAGTGTAAAACTCTCATACAAATTCTCGTACAAACTCTCGAAACTCCCACACAAACTCTCGTACAAACTCTCGAAACTCCCGTACAAACTCCCATGTAAACCCTCGTACAAACTCTCGTACTAACTCTCGAACTCCTGTACAATCTCCCGTACAAACTCTCGTACAAACCCCCGTACAAACTCTCGTACAAACTCTCGCAACTCACGTACAAACTCCCATACAAACTCTCGTACAAAGACTTGTACAAACTGTCGAAACTCCCGTACAAACTCCCATACAAACTTTCGTACAAACTCTCGTAAAAACTCCCGTACAAACTCTGGTAGAAACTCTGGTAGAAACTCTCGAGACTCCCGCCTAAACTCTCGTAAAAACTCTCGCACACATTTTCGTACAAACTCTCGTATAAACTCCCATACAAACTCTCGTACAAACTCGCGAAACTCTCGTACAAAGTCTCGTGCAAAGTCTCGTAAAAACTCTAACAAACTCCCGCAAAAAACTCTCGTATAAACTCTCGTACAAACTCCCGTACAAACTCTCGTACAAACTCCCGCACAAACTCTCGTACAAAGTCTCGTACAAGCTCCGATACAAATTCTCGTACAAACTTTCAAAACTCCAGTAGAAACTCCCATACAAACTCTCGTAAAAACTCTCGTACAAACTCCAGGAGAAACTCTCGTAAAAACTCTCGAAACTCCCGTACAAACTCTCCCACAAACTCTCGTACTAACTCCCGTACAAACTCCCGTACAAACTCTCGTACAAACTCTCGTACAAGCTCTCTTACAAACTTTCGTACAAACTCCCGTAGAAACTCTCGTACAAACTCTTGTACAAACTCTCGAAACTCCCGCACAGGCTCTCGTAGAAACTCTCATACAAACTCTGGTACAAACTCTCGAACCTAATGTACAAGCTCAAATACAAACCCTCTTACAAACTCTCGTACAAACTCTCGTACAAACTATCGTACAAACTCCCGTACAAACTCTCGTTCAAACTCTCGTAGAAACTCTCGAACTCCTGTACAATCTTCTGTACAAACTCTCGTACAAAGTCTCGCACAAAGTCTCGTACAAAGTCTCGTACAAACCCCCGTACAAACTCTCGTACAAACTTTCGAAGCTCACGTGCAAACTCCCGTACAAACGTTCGTACAAACTCCCATACAATCTCTCGTACAAACTTTCGTAGAAACTCTCGTAGAAACTCTTGTATAAACTCTCGTACAAACTCTCGAAACTCCCCCACAAACTCTCGTACAAACTCTCATACAAACCCCCGTACAAAATCCCGTACAAACTCTCGCACAAACTCTGGTACAAACGCTCGAAGCTCACGTGCAAACTCCCGTACAAACTGTCGTACAAACTGTCGTGCAAACTCCCGTTCAAACTCTCGTACAAACTCCCATACACACTCTCGTACAAACTCTCGAAACTCCCGTACAACCTCTCGTACAAACTCTCGTACAAACTCCCATACAAACTCCGCCTACAAACTCTCGCACAAACTCTCCAAACTCAAGTACAAACTCCCATACAAACTCTCGTACAAACTCTCGTACAAACTCTCATACAAACTCTCGTACAAATTCCCGTACAAACTCCCGTGCAAACTCTCGTACAAACCCTCGTACAAACTCTCGTGCAAACTCTCGTACAAACTCCCATTCAAACTCTCGTACAAACTCTCGTACAAACTGTCGTACAAATTCCTGTACAAACTTCTGTACAAAGTCTCGTACAAACTCTCGTGCAAACTATCGTGCAAACTCTCGCACAAAGTCTCGCACAAACTCTCGTACAAACCCCCGTACAAACTCTCGTACAAACTCTCGTTCAAACTCTCGTACAGGAATTGAATTGAAACACGAGAGCGAATGCAAAGTCTCACAAAGTTGACACATTCCAAATTTACACTAATCTGAACTGTGAGCGACTAGTCGACTGTTTCAAGTAATCTCTTTTTCTTTCCAATTTTTCCCCGCAGTTTCGGGAGTGAAACTCGAACGCCTGAAGTCGAATGAGCGCGATAACTTCCGAATACTCGCCGAGAAGGTACGTCATGTCGTGTCAGCCCGCGTTGGGTGCTTGAAACTAGATGGATAATTTTTGTTTTCAATGAATTGTTTTGTCAGGTTAAAGAGCTTGGTGGCCTCCCACTGATGACCAAGACTACACACATGTCCAACACAATTCCAGATGAAAAGGTACGCCACAGCATCATCACTAAAGTCTACATGTTGGTTTCACAATCTTTCTGGTACTCATGTAATACTTTTTTCTTTCTGCTTCTATGTTTTAATTTTAGATGGTCCATCCTTCTATCCGTGCCTCCCTTCTCCCTTCCTTTTTCTTTCTCTCTTTCTATTTCTTCGTTTGTTTCTCCTTGTCCCTGTATGTCGTTACCTGTCTTCTTGGTGTGTCTGTATTTTCCTCCATTTTTTCCCTCCCTTCCTATTTTTCTTCTCTCTTTTCTTCTTTTCTCCCTTCGTTTCTCCCTTACCTATGTGATCATTTACAAACTATCGTACAAACTCTCGTACAAACTCCCTTACAAACTCTCGTACAAACTCCCTTACAAAGTCTGGTACAAACTCTCGTACAAAGTCTCGTAGAAATTCCCGTTCTATACTCTCGTATAAACTTTCGTACAAACTCTCGAAACTCCCGTACAAACTCTCGTACAAACTCTCGTACCAACTCTCGTACCAACTATCGAAACTCCCGTACAAACTCCCGTACAAACTCCCGTATAAACTCTCGTACAAACTCTCGTACAAACTCTCGTACAAACTCTCGTACAAACTCCCGTACAAACTCTCGTACAAATTCCCGTACAAACTCTCGTACAGCTCTCGTACAAAGTCTCGTACAAAGTCTCGTACAAAGTCTCGTACAAAGTCTCGTATAAACTCCCGTATAAACTCTCGTACAAACTCCCGTACAAACTCTCGTACAAACTCGTAGAACAATGTTTTGTGATTCGTTTTATACTAGACACACGCTAACCGATTCGCTATCAGTCGCCACTTTAACGGACTTTACTACATACGCTAACACTTAACGGATAACAAACGAACTAAACTTACACACGTGAACGCCTAATGCTCGCGCATTACATTCGATTAACGAATTCAACTCAATACTTGCTAACACCTAATGCTCGCGCATTACCATATGCTAAGTCTATGATCATTGTTCATTTTCCCTCAGGCGCATGCTCGATCAGCAGTAATGCGTAGGCGCTTTCGAAACATAAAGAATGCCGCTGTACATATCCAGGCCGTCTATCGCGGGTACCAGTCTAGGAAACTGCTGAGACTGCACCAATTGTCTGCCGAGCGCATCCAGGCCGCTTTCCGGGGATTTCTGGTACGACGGCACCTGCGCAAGATAAACACAGCCGCTGTCATGATTCAATCAACCTTCCGTGGTTACATAACACAGCGGCGTTATAACAAAGTGATGCTAGCCGCTCTGATACTACAGCTGCGGTGCCACGCCTTTCTCCTTGGACGAGGCGTTGCACTGAACTATAGAAGACTGAAATCGGCTGCGGTTGTCGTACAGGCGTGGTATCGAGGATACAAAGTCCGCTGTGCCATCAGGCGCCTGCGAGCAGCGATCAAGATCCAATCCACTTACCAATCTTATGTCGTACGCTCCCAGTTCCAAGCTCAAAAGAAATCGGTCACTGTGATTCAGACCGCTCTAAGAAGACACCAAGGACGAGCAAGGTTCTTGAGCCTTCGTAACGCCTCTGCAGTACTCCAGCGGCGTTTCCACGCGAAACAGGCAATGGAGCGGACCAGGGCCTGGTATTTAACTCGACGCAACACGTGCGTATCTGTACAGGTAGCAGTGCACCGCTGGCTACACAGACGGCAGTACACAAGTTTGAAAAGAGCAGCGGTGATAGTTCAGCGTCGTTACCGAGCACGAACCACAGGAACACATGCACGGAAGGAATACCTGAGGCTAAAATCTGCCGCTCTCACTCTTCAGTTCGCGTACAGAGTTTGGAAAGCGCGGCAATTAGTCAAACGTATGCGTGCTGCCAAAAAAATCCAGTCGCGGTACAGAATGGTTGTTGTTCGAAGATGCTATTTGGAACTACGTGAATCAAGCGTGAAGCTTCAGGCCGTTCACCGCCGGAACCAGGCCCGCAGTGCTTACAGATCTATGAGGCGTGCAGCTCTGGCAATGCAGCAAAGGTTCCGAGCTAATCAGCTGTGTAAGCGTGAACAGGAGGCGTATCTGGAAACGCGAGCCGCTGTCGTCGTCATTCAGTCATTTTCCCGCGGTCAGAGAGCGAGAGGGAGAACCAGAAACATCAGAGAGGAAATGAGGAGGCGCGAAGCGGCCGCCAGCAAGATACAGCGCTTCTACCGCAGTTGTCGTCTCATGAAGATTGCACGCGTCGAGTATCACATCACTCGTGGCGCCTTGATTACAATCCAGTCATATTTCCGTGGGTACAAGGCCAGGATGTTTGCTTGTCAGCTCCGAGCTGCAGTGAAAATTCAAGCTTTCTTCCGCGGAACTTCCACACGGCTGAGATATGTTCACTTAAGGCGAAGTGTGATCAGACTACAAGGTATTGTTCGCTGTAATCACAGCCCGCGCTGGTTCGTCCAACTGAGACAAGCTGCTGTGATCATCCAACGACGCCACAGGGCTAACAAGCTGCGCAGGAACACACAGCAAGAGTATTTAAGGCTTAAACGATCCTGCGTGTTGATTCAGTCCCGTTTCCGAGGACTCCAGGAACGACGGTGCTTCTGTCTTCTACGTCGCGTTGTCATCAGCACGCAAGCTTTGGTGAGAATGAAACAACAGCGACGCATCTACAACGAGCTTTGCGAAACCGTCATCAGACTTCAAAACAGGATCAAATCCAACATGGCGACTACCCAAGCAAAAGCGGAGTTTCTTGCTAAGAAGTCCGCAGTTCTTTGGATCCAGGCTTCCTATCGTGGATGGAAGGCTCGTCGCTATGTCTGACAAGTTACAGCTGCTGTATTGATCCAGAGGAGAATACACGTTAATCAGCTGTGCAAGCGTGAACGGGAGGCGTATCTGGAAACGCGAATTGCTGTAGTCGTCATTCAGTCATTTTTCCGCGGTCAGAGAGCGAGAGAGGGAACCAGAAACATCAGAGAGGAAATGAGGAGGCGCGAAGCGGCCGCCAGCAAGATACAGCGCTTCTACCGCAGTTGTCGTCTCATGAAGATTGCACGCGTCGAGTATCACATCACTCGTGGCGCCTTGATTACAATCCAGTCATATTTCCGTGGGTATAAGGCCAGGATGTTTGCTTGTCAGCTCCGAGCTGCAGTGAAAATTCAAGCTTTCTTCTGCGGAACTTCCACACGGCTGAGATATGTTCATTTAAGGCGAAGTGTGATCAAACTACAAGCTTTGGTTCGCTGTAATCACAGCCAGCGCTGGTTCGTCCAACTGAGACAAGCTGCTGTGATCATCCAACGACGCCACAGGGCTAACAAGCTGCGCAGGAACACACAGCAAGAGTATTTAAGGCTTAAACGAGCCTCCGTGTTGATTCAGTCCCGTTTCCGAGGACTCTAGGAATGACGGCGCTTCTGTCTTCTACGTCATGTTGTCATCAGCACGCAAGCTTTGGTGAGAATGAAACAACAGCGACGCATCTACAACAAGCTTCGCGAAACCGCCATCAGACTTCAAAGCAGGATCAAATCCAACATGGCGACTATCTTAGCAAGATCGGAGTTTCTTGCTAAGAAGTCTGCGGTTCTTCGGATCCAAGCGTCTTATAGTGGATGGAAGGCTCGTCGCTATGTCCGACAAGTTACAGCTTCTCTGTTGATCCAGAGGAAATTTCGTGCGCTGCATAATGGGAATGTGGTCAGGAAGAATTTTTTTCGTCTCAAGGGCACGGCTCTTATTTTGCAGGCCGCTTTCCGTAGTTATCACGGGCGCAGGCTTTGTGCTGAAGTGAGGGCAGTGCGAGTGATTCAAGCGAGTGGTGATGGTGATGGTGGTGATGATGATGATGATGATGATGATGACGACGACGGCGACGATGATGATGATCATGGTGATGATGATGATGATGATGATGATGATGATGATGATGATGATGATGATGATGATGATGATGATGATGATGATGGTGATGATGATGATGATGATGATGATGATAATGATGACGACGACGACGGCGATGATGATGATGATGATGATGATGGTGGTGGTGGTGGTGATGATGATGATGATGATGATGATGGTGATGATTATAATGGTGATGCTGCTGCTGCTGATGATGATGCTGATGATGGTGGTGATAATGATGATGATGATGGTGATGATTATGATGATGATGATGATGCTGATGATGGTGGTGATGATGATGGTGATGATGATGATGATGATGATGATGATGATGGTGATGGTGGTGGTGATGGTGGTGGTGATGGCGATGGTGGTGGTGACGAGGACGAGGACGATGACACAGTGACCGCGACGTATGCAAAAACAGTAATGACCGTATTTAATATTTGTAATGATGTAGTTCTTTAATTCTCTAGTGGCCCTCAACTTTTCTCGCCGTATATGAAGAGGAAGAGGAGGTGGTGGGAACACTCTTGGAGCTGCTGTGTAATTTTAGAGACGAAGGACCGATATTTTCCAAGACTTGTTACTTACTTACAGTCTTAGCACGAGATCCCGGAATCAGACAGGTAAGTCGGATGCACGTCATTACAGAGAGAGCTGAATATGAACTGAATTTTTATTCATCGCCAGAAATTCCGGACATTTTGCGTCCACGATTGCTTCCGGTCTTTCCCAGCGGCGTGCGGTATGAGCATGCGCCATTCATACATTCACCATTGTTACGTATTTTGCCTCATTGGGGTGGGGGAGGGATGAGTTTCTCCAGTTCAAAAAGAGACTGCTACGTTTAGGAGATTTGCCGCTGAACGACCAAGTTGAAATTAGCTTTTGTTTGATGCAATTTTCATGCGATTTGGAGCTTCCTAGCCCAAAATATCAACATCCGACGTCAGCGTATTTCACGGGAGGTATTCGCCATGGCTGGCTGTGAACTGCAAATTCAAACGCAAAAAGTACACATCGAATTTGCTCCAGGGGACTGACCGAGGCTTCACAGGAGATGTTTAATCCTTCGACAATCAGGTACGGGGTAAACATTTTGCGTTGTACCCATAGTTCTTGTATTAAATGCAGCTTAAAAAGTGACAGTAGCCGGTTTTGAGCGTATTCTGCTATCAATCCCTTCTTACGTCGGCCGAAATTTTAAATTCAAAAAAGTACACATCGAATTTTACCGGAGATAAATATTTTTTGTACTGTTGTGTTTAGGAAGCTTTCCTCTTCCGAATGCTGCCCAAACGTACGAACGTGCTTCAGCTAAGCGAAAAGCGCAATTTATTTTCAGATCCCATACATTTCTTTGTTATTTCTTGAGCGGCTCTCAGCGTGAAACCTGTGCCTTTTCCATGATGGCGCAACCGGATGTCTGAAATTTCTGGCGATGTTATACATGGTTTTCTTTCACATTACTATAGATAAAATGATAGGAATAGTATACGGAACTGAAAACCTCTTTAATGATTCGTTTCTTATCAAGCGGTTTTACCTCAGCTTAGCTAGCCGCATTTTGAACTGTTTGCCTCACAGGACATCTTGAGCATGCCCAAAGCTGTGGAAAAGATCAGAGGGACATACGCTTTGACAGAACGAAAATACAAGCTAGAGGCAAAACGAAACACAGTCCGGCAAATCCAGGTGTTCAGGACCCACCCCATGTAAATATACCCCACACAAAGCCAAAAAATCTAGTTGGTCGATGATGTGGTTAGATCACGTGAACACTTCCCGAGATCCTTTGGAAGTTGCAAAGGCGCTCGTGGACGCATTGGATAATCCCGCGCAGTCGCAGTTACAACCTTGGATTCTGAGAGGTTCTCCCTTTGCAGAAGCATGGACTTTCGTACGTATATTAAATCAGTAGGTTGTCGGGGAGAAAAAGGGAGTCTTTACAGACTGTAGATTTTGTAACTAGGTATACTCGTAAAACGCGTCACTCATCCATTTCTTAACCGAGTTCAAGGCATTGTTACGTAGCTCCGTACCACAGCACTTGTAGTGCATGGTTTTTTATACAACACAAAGATTCGAGGGAGAAACGCTCTGTCATATGTTTGACGATAAGGATTTCACATTGTCTACATTTTTTAGCCTGAAAAAAAGCGTTTCAGTTCACGAACAAATTCCTTCGTTACTTTAGAGAAATTGCAAACTTGTGTAAACCTATGCGATAGGATAGTCCAAAGGCTTTGGCCAAAACGTTTGCCGGTTTTAGGGTACGATATTGGGAAAAAGAGCTTACATGTTTTTAACCCTTGGTTTGGTGATCGAGCTTCTAACAGCGTAGTCAAATACGTTAGTAATCATAAACACTTACTACAACGCGTAGCCTTTTGTAGAACACCAACCATAATTTAACGACAAACTACCGTGTTAATAGAACGGTAGGACAAAAGCTTTTAGAACCACGAATCTATTATTAACCTTTTGTAAATACACCAATCGTATTCTGCCAATACGAGTCGTCTCTTCACTACAGTATGTGGTGTTTGTACGTGACTTCCGTTCCTATTTGCGCGCGAGCTTTAGTAAACGACGCCAAGACGCCCATTTAGGTGCGTCTATATGTGCGTGTGTATGTTGGGAGGGGGGGGGGGGGGGTGGGGAGCGGACTAAAGCAGTTCCTAACGGCTAAGTGCGCACTGTATCACAGACCACAAAATTTGATGTCAACGTTCTTTTATGGTGGGTTTCGTACAGCGGAAAATCAAATGAACGTTGCTGCGACACTATAAAACACATTTCTAGATAACGTTTGTGTTCGTTGGAATTAACTTGGCGATGAAGGCAATGAAAAATAACGAAAAACCACATGGGATAAACTGTTGAATGTTTTATTCTGATCTAGAATGTCATCAAAACGGCTTCTTCCGCGAAGAAACCTGATCGTTTTTCCTGTCCAGTCTCCTGTAATGACCACGCTCGACGTATTTGCAACAAGGACTGTGTTTTCAGCACTTTACGTTTTGTTTCCAAGACTTTTTCTTTGGTTGTGATGTTTTGTAGTCTTTTCGTTCGTTTTGCTGGTCCTTCTTTAAGAATTCTTCAGCGAGTGCTTGTTTTTTCCTTTCTTTGCCTTTTTCCTTGGCGTGATTTCCTCCGAGTTTTCCTAAAAAAAAAAAGCACAAGAATGGTCGTTGACGGAAAATTGTGATAGTTTTTCTGCTGTGTAAACAGTTTTTTTGTCGTAGTTTATGCATGGTTGACGGCCCGAGACGACAAGATGATAGCAAAGCTGCAGACTCTCAGTTTATACCTCAATTTTCCGTTTTTGTTCTTGCTTGTTTTTCCGTTTTGCTGGCTTTGAACGGTGGGCTTTGCTTGAGTGGTTTACAACTGCAGATTTCTGTACGACTGGTTCTTCATCTGAGGTAATGATCAGCAAGACGGACAGCATGGGTCAAATTCAAATATAAATCACTTTTCTCTGTTCATGTACGAATAATGTCCTTTCTTTTTTATTCTTATCTCTAAGGTTAAGTCATCCTTTTATGACTCCTATCAACTTATTTGTATCGGGTAACATTCTCTTCTGAATCCTTTGTGAACTGTTTGCTTCCTTTGTCCTTCTACTCGCTCTCTTTCTTTCTCTTTTCCCTGTATGCACTAAATTTTCGTGGTTCAGTACAACAACAGCAACAATGTCATAATTACTTTCGTCTGGTGACAACTCATTGGTCTTGGAGTCCATTTCTTCATTTTCCTCATCCTCTGATACCTCCACAGTGTCTCCTGGATTGTCTCCAACTTCTTCTTCTAATTCAGAGTCAGACTCCAAGTTTGAAGGAACCCACATTTCTGTATCTTCATCTTCTTCACTTCCAGAGGCTTTGGCTGTTGTGAATAAGAAACAATTTGAGTTAAATGCTGTCTTTTTGACCCACTATACGCTCTAGTATCTCCTAAATTCTCCCATCCATCTTTATTGAAACTGTATGAGTAATGTTGTGAGAATTGACAGTTAAATCAGCTTTTCTCTGGGTGATTCAATATCAGATTCTCCTTACTGTACTGCATTTAACTGTGGTTAGACATTGAAAGGAGAATCATTAACTTGATCAGAGGCACATGTGTCCCTCCATCCAACTTGTACTTGGTTTTGTACGGTGAGGGTTTTTTGGCCAGGAGTGTTGGTTGGGACTCTACAGATCAGGAGGAAAGGGCTGCTTACACTGTGCTAAGGCCTTTGTGAATCTCTTTCCTGTTACATGCTGTTTAATGTGATGAGGAGTGTTGTTAATTGATTTCTTCGTCAACTGGCAGAAGAGTTGATTTCTGTTAAGTCAAAGAACAAGTGTCAGCATCCAATATTGGTTATTTTCAATTTCCAAGACTATACACTACCAGACTCTTCTATCCGGCTCGCAGATTTCCCCGACAACTCCCTCTGTGAACTTTCTGAGCTGGTCTATACCAGTCTATACTCTGCCAGGATGTCGAAGACGACCCAACTGTCTCTGCAAACATTCGACAACTCGACCCACAGGCATGGGACTCAAGCATAAGGCGTGAGGGACAGCAGGTATACTAGCAAGTCATGGCTACAGCTTGAACTAAGTAGAAGCAAGTACTTCTAAATTTTCATTCATATTGCTGCTAGTCTGGATCTGATAGAATGTTAAAATGAATGATTGTATAAGTGGAAGGGTTAATATACTTATTTGTGTTGTGTGGGACAAGGTATTCTTTGTATTTCTCATGTTCCTGTGATGCCTGGGACAATCTCTGGTACTTCTTTCCTTCTGTGTAAGATTCAATGGCTGACACATTGCAGGGAAGTTCATGGTTTGTCAGTTTACATCGAACCTGTTGAGAAAATATGAAAACTAGAAGCTTGGAATGTAAATATCCTTGTCCAGTTAAAATCAGCTCATTTCAACAGGAGACAAAACTTCCTACCCCACCCCATGTCAACCTCAATAAAGGAGGGGGTCTGGGTCCCATCACTGTGTCAGGGCAGAGCTCCCTGGGGAGTGGGGGTGGTGGTAGAAATTGGCATAAGCTTAAATTTTAACTGATGCCAGCTCTTTCACACAAGTGAAGCTCGACAGCAGGAACCTGAAGGTTGGAGGAGGGAGGTACTACAACTCTGGTTCTCAAAACCCTGAAACCGATGTCTAATTGTCCATATCCTTTTCCAGGCCTGTCCCCTTTCTCCCAAACACCAGGTGCAGATGCGGGAATAGAGCCCTCAGTCCCACCCCAAGTGGACAACTTTACCTTGCAGTACATGAGAAACTATTAAGCGAGTTGGAAACAAAATTAAACCCAAACTAAAAATGTTCCACGTGCAAAGTCAGAGGTCTATGCGCCCTTGCCTGTCACATTTTGTCCAAATGAACATCACACTGTCGCCTCTATAAAAAAGTACCTTGTCTCTGTCGTTGTTATCTTTTATCAGCTCCAGATGAGGGTGATTTTTGAGAAAGTCCTTCACGAGCCGCAAGTTCGCCATCTTGGCTGCGCCGTCACGAAGTCGAGGTTGAGACGCGACAAAACATTTTCGATGGGACACATACTGGGGATATTTGTAAAATTTACTTTGTTATCGCTGTTTTGGTTATTGCAGCTCCTATTTTATCTAAAATCATATTGAAACTACTGTTTGAGCCATCTTTTATTTTAAACGGCCCTTATTAAAGGCTAATTTGATAATATATATCCATTAGAAACAATTATTCTACTGTGCCCTCCCTCATGCGGCTATGTTTATTCCAAAGTTATTTTTATCACCATAGAGAACAAATTCAACATGGCGGTCGCAAGATGATTATTTTTTCCCCAAGTTTACAAGTAATTAGAGCTTTTTACAGCTCTTGGAACAGCATTTTGAAGTGACTTCCTGATCCTAACGCCGAACATCTATCTACTGGAAAACATGACTTGGAATGGCTGCTGATAAAAACTATTCTTTTTACAAACACAATTTACGAACGCCGGCGATGCAATCTTTTAATCGTGGTTCTCGACTTTTACAACGCCGAGGGTCAGCAGAGAACAAGCTAGTCTATCCGGATAACTCAGAAAAGCCAGAAGAAAGTCATAAAGGAGTTAAATTCACTGGGTTTGTCCCTCATCCACCGTCTTCACCACGATCAGCCGGTAATTCTCCTCGTTCGAGTGCCGATTCTTCAAGAGGCAGAAAAGGATCCCGATATAATTCACCGAAAGCTTCTGGCTCCGAGGATGAGAAAAAGTGTGTTAAGCCTGCAGTAAGTTTTACTGGAGAACCGTTGCCTCCACTGCGAAGGCATGGAAGTTCGGACAGTGTGGGGTCTGTTGACAGCAATAATTCGAGTCGCTTGGTTTTTTTGGACAGTCCTCTGGGTACAAAGAAACGAGGCCTGGAGCCTTTGAGAGATTTTGGCAGTGATAAGGAGCTTGTTAATGATTTCAAGTCTTATCAACAAGCAGCTAAATGTAATTCACCTGGTAGTAATACACTAAACCACAAACCAGTGAAAGTTAACACAGAGACGGACTTTTTACCAAGAGACGAAATGTGTGAATCAGGAAGTCTCCCCTTACATTCGACTCCAGTGAAGTCTTCTCAGGAACCAGCATCTGCGTTGACAAATGGGATGCCAGGAGATGATGAAGACACTTTGTCTTGTTCAGATGATAGCTTAACAAGTGTCAGTGGTAGTGACGATGATTCATTATCTGAACTTAGTGAAGACGAGGACTCAAGGCAAGAAAGCAGGAAAAACTCTAATCCCTCACCCACTCAAGCCAGGAATCTTGAAAAAGATGCTGCAATACCTGAGTCACAAACTTCTTCATCTGATGATGAAGAAGAAAATTACAGAACAAAAAATAAGACAACGAGCAAGTTAAGCACTAGAAGGGATCCTAATTCGACATTACCTACTTTACCAGCTTACAAAAAAGATGATGCAATCAAATCAGATGCTTCTGGTATTTATGATAGCATTCATCCTCCAGAGGAAGAGTCTTGTTATGCTTCTGGTTTTTACGATAGCATTCACCCTTCAACCAACCCACCCTCAGGTGTTTCTGGTTCAAATGACAACTCCAGTCCTCTGACAGAGCCACTTACAAATCATGTACAATCTAATTCAGCATCAGACTTGAGGAATATTACCAGAGCTATGGCTAAGATCTCCACAGATGACACAAAATATGCATCAGACTCTGAATTCTCGCGTACGTTTAGTAGCCAGCTCTCAAATTCATCGCAGTCTTCCAGCTTGCCACGAGTAGATGCTCGGACTGTACGCATGAGAAATCAAAATTTTCTGAGCCAAGAAATGGAGAGATACATCCCTGACAGGTGTATTGGGATCTTTGTGGCTACATGGAATATGCATGAGGAGAAGGTATAAAAATATATTGTGGTTTAATTATCTATCAGGCTGAGAGTGATCAACTTCAATTTCCTCCTTCAATCTCTTGCCAGAGATAGTGTGAAAATATTACTGTGTGGTTGATTTAGTTTTGTGTTCCAATCTTTGATTGGTCCAAACAAATTTTGGTCTAGCAGTCTCAGCCAATCTGGAACAAACAAAGCAAAAACCAATTTTTGCATGTAAGCAAACTGAAGAGACTAAATGCAGCTTTTTTTAAACCAATGTATGAGACACATAATATGTAACTTGTAATACTGTCATTCTTGTCTTTCAGGGAGTGCCTTTTTATCTTGATGATTTTCTGATTCCTGAGTCAGTTGATTTTCTCCAAGATGTTTATGTGATTGGTGCACAGGAGGCTACCAGCTCCAGGTAAACATTTCAAGCTATTGCATAACTTCATGCACCAACAAGAGTGAGGCATTAATTTTCCCTGTGAATAACCAGACCAGTATATTACAGTATGTATATTCGAGAAAATGGCTAGTGAAAACAAGCAACAGACAGCTTGGAAATGGCCTATTAGGAACTACTTATTAAATTATTTATTTATTTATTTATTTATTTTTATTACTGCACATAGGAAAGAGTGGGAAATCAAACTTCAGGAGACATTGGGACCATCCCATGTCATGATGCATTCCTGTAGTTTTGGAGTTCTGCACCTTGCTATCTTCATCAGAAGGGAACTTGTTTGGTTCTGCTCAGGTAGACAAAAACTTTATTTTCTTGCTGTTGTGAACAATATGATACCATACTATTTTTGACATATTATGTTAAATTAAAGTTAGTTGACAGTGACAGTTGAAGCTTCCATTAGTGGGCACCATTTGGAAGCAGAAAAGTGCATGTAACCTGTAGTTGTTCACATACAGTTTATGAGGATGTGTAAATACAGAGTTTGACTGAGCCTGTAGAGGGTAATTGTGAACAAGTTGAACTGGTCGGTATGTGGTCGGTAAGTGGTCGGTATGTGGTCAGTAAGTGGTCGGTATGTGGTCGGTATGTGGTTGGTATGTGGTCGGTATGTGGTCGGTAACGTGGTCGGTAACGTTGTCGGTAACGTGGTCGGTAACGTGGTCGGTAAGTGGTTGGTATGTGGTCGGTAAAGCGAAAGGTTTGGTCGGTAAGTGGTCGGTGGCGTTTTTCATTTCGGATAACGTTTATTTGAAGCGCTAGATGAATCATTCACTTTTATTAACGTAAATAATGTAAATAAATTCGCGCGACACTGATCGGAAGGGAAAAGAATCCTCTGGGCGAAACACAAACACATTTGCAAACACTAGAATTATTAAATCTTGAAAGAGATTCAACTAGAAACATGAGCACAAAGAAGCACAAGCACAAATAATCTGTTTCAATAGACGTTTAGCGCTAATGAGCCAGAGGAGGCGTTGACGTGTTGAGGTGTCAAATCGCGTAAACAATGAATCCTTTTAAAAGCTTTTCTAAACGCTGGTGTATTTCGGTGTATTTTTAACCATGAATAGAACAAACAAGATTCTTTAGACCAGTAAAAGTTAGTGCATTTCGATCCGCCAAGTTTATTGTGAATGTATAAATACGAGTAAATTTTTGCCTCACGTCCATACGTACGCGCGTCCAGTCAGTCACGAGCTTGGACGAGTAATTTTCAATTTTCAACTTCTTTGAGTGAGATTCGCCTCGAAAACAACGGCTCCTTTAGGAGCCACCAAGTTCAATAAAAGTCAATGACAACTTCACTTCGACAACCAGACTGTCATTTCGCTCACGCACATCGATTACAGCACACGCGTAAATCACATCGCGAATAAATCAAACGGTATTTCTTGCTTTCAATTCTTAAAAAAGAAAGAGAACGGAAAAAAAAAAATACATAGCAAAAAGTGTGGTCGGTAAGTGGTCGGTAAAAGTTTTTGAGTGGGTATGTGGTCGGTAAATCGTATACCGACCACTTACCGACAGTTCAACTTGTTCACAATTACCCCTGTAGAGTTTAAGCAGGGTTTTGTAGAAGAGCTGTCCATTTACGAGAGTGTTCGTTCAAAGGGCGTTGACTGTATGTAACACAGAGACATAATATTGTATAATATTATTGTGTAACTTTTTATTAAAGAATAAAACCAGTGAAAAGTTCAAATAAATTGCTGGGTTGGTGACCATGGTATATTTTATTTCTCTACTTGTTCAGCTGTCAGTCAAGGCAGCATTGCAACCAGGCCTGGTCACATGATCAAGACCAAGGTAAGTTAGGTTTAGGGTAGATTTTATAAATCTCAGATCTGTGTACACAAAGCTGGACCAGCTGTCATAACAAATCTTCCCTTTCTTTTCGTGACACTCAGAACTTTTTCGCACACTAAATATTTTGAATTCACTTGGGTTCTAAAATGCAATATTTACACAGAATATTTTTTTATAAATATATATAGCTCGCAGTGTTTTTCTCCCCTTTGTCAATAACTGCAACACTTTACAGTCAATGTATGTGCCTGACTTTTTTCTTCTTTAAACCACTAATTTCTTTTCTTTATAGGGAGCTCTTGCTGCTGCATTCAGTTTGTTTGGAACATCCTTCCTCTTCATCAACTCACACTTCACCTGTAAGTGTGTGGCTTTTTTTTTTTTTTTTTTTTTTTTCAGTTTTAAAGCAGATTTTATATGTTGTTATGACCAACCATTGACCAAACATCAACCATCTATGAACCGATTGTTGACCTAAATTTGTCCAACTGCTGACCAAACATTGCCCATCTAGGGTGTATGAACTGATCGATGACCTACATTTGTTTAAGTGTTGACCAACTTTTGGTCACTCAGGACAACAGCATGTTAATTGACAGTCTGCTAATGAACACTTGAATTTGTGCATCTAAATCATGAAGTTAATGTGCTCTGGATATACATACACTGCTAATACCATCATTATGTAGCTCCAATGTTGTAGTCAATCATGTAAATTTAATCATTGGATTATTTTGTTTAAACAGCTGATGAAGGAAAGGTACTGGACAGAGTAAATGATTACAACACCATTTGCAAGTCATTGTCCCTGTCATCTGACCAAAGAGATCACTCCAGTGTTGGTAAGTTTGTCTGTTATGGACAGTGAACTGTGTCATTGAGAAACCCCCCTTCCCATTTCAGGGTAAATAAAAAATAATTCAAACTATTTTTTGGATTTCCAATAGTTCAACCTCTTTCAATACCTTGACCTCATAATAACTATGTGTTTTCCCAAATTATTTTACTGCAATACATCTTTCTGTCTTGCTTGATTTTCTCATTGTCTTAATATTGTCTCTCTGTCTCTCTCAGACATCACAACCAGATTTGATCGAGTATTTTGGTTGGGAGATTTCAACTTCCGAGTGGACATGGAAAGGTCTAAAGTCGATAAGCTCATTGAAACTTACCAAAAGCAGAATCAACCTAACTGCAAGGTAACAAATAATGCTATCATTCAATCACACAGTTCACAGTAATTTGTAAACAAGAAACTATTTATGATGTTTATATATCTGATTTGCCTGTAGAATTTAAATGAGGCATATTTTTAAAGGGAAAAAAATCTGCCTGGAGTGTAAAATGTTTATTTATTTTATTACACAGGAACTTTTAGAGAAAGACCAACTTCTCAACTTAATGAAAGAAGGTAATGTTTAAGTGGAAACAAACAGAAGATGAAACTGTAGTATTAGCCATTTCACTCCCGAGAGAGAATAAGTTTAGCCGTGTTCCTGTTTCAGCCAGATGCTGAAAGCATTCTTAAAGTCAAAGAAAAAAATAGACACTAAAGGAATGAGCCTGGAAAAGGGTCATTTGACAGCTTGATTAATTGACAACATGATTGACCTGCTATAAAATTCTCATTACAATTTACTTATATATTTTCTTCTTGAATGGTTGGGAGAATTTGGATTTTGAGCACTCAGGAGTGAAAGATGGTTTATTACCTGGCTTTTTTTTTTTTTTTTTTTTTCTGCTCCAAAAGATTATTATTTTAAGTTATACTTTCAATTTCTCTTTTCAAGGCAAAGTTTTCAAAGGCTTCCAAGAATCTAGCATCACATTTTTGCCGAGCTACAAGCATGATTTGCAGAGTGACACATATGACTCCTCTTCAAAAATGAGAATCCCTTCATGGACTGTAAGTACAACATCATAATTTGGCTGTCTGTATATAATGAGCACTCCATGTTCTTTTTCTGGTACATGTATAACCCTGCCTCTTAGCTTTATGAGTTGTAAAATTAAAGTTCAGCACACTTGAGCTCTTGACTGATGTTTGGTTGATGACTGTAGGATCGGGTTGTGTATCGGACTCAAGATGTCGACTGCGTCAAGCCTTTGCTGTATGACATGTGTACATCTGTCAAGACATCAGATCACAGGCAAGTAGTCAGTAGCAAACCTATGGAGGGGTGGGGTGGGGGATGTGTGTACATCTGTCAAGACATCAGTAGGCAAGTAGTGTCAGTAGCAAACCTCTCAGGGGGTAGGGTGGGGGAAGAGGTGTTCCCTCAGAAGTTTATATGCAGTTCTCAAAATCCTGACCAAATTTCAAATAAAAATGTTATATTTTCATGCCCTTTTTCAGTTTTCTTGTATCTTTTACTGTGGTGTCATATCCCTTTCAAAATTATAATCTGTCTAAAATACTTCAAAGCCAGACCCTTTGAGGGGACATGTTCAGACTGTACAAACCCCCAGTCCATGCATGGTTCCTATTATTTTAATCTTCATAGCCTAATTAAGACTGTACTCCATAACTTTACTTGGGGCTAATAACTTGTGTATCTTGAGGATATTGTCTTTGTCTCTCTGTCTACTTTAGACCTGTGTTGGGAATATTTGAGGTGAAGCTGAACCCATGCAAAAACAAGTAAGTGAAAGTATAACCTGCTAATGAATTAACACTGACAATATTATTACATAATTATATTTGTGAGTGGAAAAATGGGTTGAACCAGTTAGTGTTTTGTGCTCCAACTGACAGATCCACAATATTTATTTCAGTGTTCCACTGACTGGTGGACAATATGTTAGAGATGTGTACATTGAAGGTAAGTCATCATTTTTTGTATTATATTGTGAGTCATCATTGTTTGGCACATCTCAAGTCAGCTCTGTCATTATCTTTCTTTTCTACTTTTGAGCTACAATATCGTGCCCTCCTTTGTGGCCAAACAATAGCTACAGGCCACTAGCAAGTCTACCTTCCTCTTACTGTAGTTAGATTTTCCAACCAAGCTTGTTGCACGGTATTGTTTCCTCCAGGGTGCTTCAAAAGCATAATTGGCTACCTGATGTTCCCATCAGGCTAGCAGATTCTCCTTGACAACTTGCTTTGTTTGAACTAGTGAGTCATGGCTAAATCCTAAGAGAGCTTATAAGTTTGGGCAAGTTGCCCAAAGAATTTTCATTGTAATGTATCCTTGCCCTCTTCTGTGTATCCTATCTGCCCTTTTTATAATCGATCCAGTGCAGGTACCAATGACTTTTTCCCAGTTGACCTATTGCACTGCCTATTGATGATTCACCATTCTTATTGTGTACAATTGTGAGATACCTGTACAGATATGCAGTGATGATGTATCATTGTCTTTTTAAACCATGACAGCTAACAGACGTAGAACAGAAGCTCCCAGGACCCAGGGGCAAAGTGGAGTGTGCACAATCCTTTAATAGAAAAGCAGGCAGTCCAAAGAACAAGGGAAACTATCACAACAAAGAGAAAAGAGGCAAGAAAGAGGAGAATGCAGGAAGGGAGAAGGCTGCACTGGAACGTTGACAATGTAGAAATGTGCCCTTTTTATTATTTTGGTGGGTGAAAATATTTAGCAGTCCCTCTGTCTAACTGTTCTTTGCAGTTGTACCACCAATCAGGTTCAAGTTAGTGTAGATTGTATCACAGATTATTAGTTTATTTTTACTTTTTTAGAATGATGGGACACTATTTATTCCAGATAATATTTAACACCCCAGCCTATTGGAAACAAGTTAAGTTTCCCTATTCAGTGGGTAATGTATACATTTAGTAATCTCAAGTGTCTCGCAGTTCTCTGGACAAAATCCAGTTCAATGACATGAGTAATAGAAAACTTAAATTTCAGCTTTTATATTTCCATTGGATAATAGTCTATTTTCCATTTTGGATGATCAATTCTCACTACATCACTAGGAGAATCTCAAAAGCTCAATGAATGCTGTCCATTGGATGCATTCTATTAAAAGTGGTCTTGTTGGCAATGTTGTCTATGGAGTGGACTAATATTGTTATTACAGAAAATTATTGATTTGGGCACTGTATGGACATAACAATATAAATCAAATTGGTTAAAATATATTTATGTGTACAGATGTTAAAACCTCTTCATAAATGAGGTGTTTTGTGTTGTTATGTAGTGTACAGTAGTTGTAAGTTATTGTTATAAAAAAGATATTTAATAAATAGTGTTATGAATGTCTGTGAGTCACCTTTATTCTTGTGTACTTTATATAGGTCAAACTTTGTGTGCAGTAGCACAGCTTTTCAACATACATGTATGGCCTTGTGTGTTGTAATTTTGAGGAAGGAATTTGTTGAAAAGAAAATTACATGCAAGGCTGGCCAAATTTGCATGATTGTGCTGAAATGTTTCCCTGCTTGATTAAAAGCTTTCTTTGGATTAATCCCCGAACGAAGTGAGGGAAATATTTACGACGCTAATGCAGCATAGTCGAATCATTTGAAGACTCCAAGCGCGTCGCCATCTCGAAATCTAATGTTCATGTGTTTGTTTGTGTGTTTGTGCGATGCGACCTTTTTAGGCCAGGTGCCTAAGGCAATGTCCAAATAAGGCAATGACGTAATCATTATCGACTAGCGTCACAGAAAGATTTGAACGAAGCAACAATATTGTACATAACTGCGTTCACGAAAATGAATTATTTGAAAACTAGAAAACTTGAAACAGAACGGTCTCGCGAAGCTCGTCTTCAAAAGAGAAGGGAACAGGCACGGGCAAGGCGAAATGGTGAAACGATCGAACAGCGCCAAATACGTCTAGAGAAAGGACGACAATCACGTGCCGACGAAAAGACTCCACAAAGAGAACAACGCTTGAAAGCAAAACGGGAGCTTCGGAAAGAAAAGCGGTCCGCAGAAAAGACTCCACAAAGAGAACAACGCTTGAAAGCAAATCGGGAACTTCAGAAACAAAGGCGGGCCAAGCAGAGAACTCCGCAATGAGAATCCAATCGCCAGCGAGTAGCTTCTCGACGTGCCAGTGAATCGTCTGAACAGAATATCCGCAGGCTTCAAGCTCAAAATGGAGCCAACACTCGACGCCGACAACAACGTGCTGCAGTTGTCGAAAGACGTCGCAGACAGAAACAACAATATTTGCATAATCGTGGGTGGGCAAATCCAGAAACTTCTCCATTTAACGAACAAGAATGGGTGCGGGAAGAACTCACTGCCTTTCACCGCTTTGAGGAAAATCTCCGACACTTACGCTGCAAGGTATGCAAAGAAACATGGCCGATCACCAACCAAAGTATGTCCGAGCAGAACTACACTTGCACCAGGTGCAAGCGCGACAAAAAGACTTCGTGTCGATTGTTCTCGGCTGACAACGACATAGATCCTGGAACAGTGCCTGCAGAAGTACAGGACCTCACCGAAGTAGAGGAAATGTTGATCGCCAGAGCTTTCCCCATCATGTGTTACCGGAAACACGGCGGCCAGCGTGGGTACATAGGTCATGTCCTCAACTTGCCACAGGATGTTCAGGGATTTCTCACCACTCTTCCAGCCAATGTGAGTGATCTGCCCGTTTTTATCATCAGGAAGCAAGGGGCAGGTAAGAATTGAAAACTATTCTGTATGGCTTTTATGTTTGTTGTATTTATATTTTTGATTCTGTGTATTGATGGCCAAATTGGCAAAATTATGCATTAATTGCAACACGGCCATTCTTTGTAATTGTTTATTTTCAACGAAGAACAGCTGAACAAACATACATGGTGATATTTTGTTCCTGAATGTTCCAAAAAATTTTGAATCTGAACTCATGTTTATCAGACCACTGAATGTGTTTTGTTATTATTTGCTGCATTTTCATACACAAGGATCGAAGAGAACACAATACTGTATACATGTGTTTGTACTTTGATTTACCATTGCAAAAGCTGTAGTTTGTGTTTTTTAGAATATTTGCCAATTTTTACTACAGTATTAGTGCCTAATTAATTTACAGTGATTTATGATCTATGCAGTGAAGTTTCTTTAGCTGTTCATATGAGGATGTGCATTTGTTTTTATGCCATGTACACTTGACATTACGCTCGGGGAAACCAAAAACATTTATAGCAGTGTTTTGAGGAAAGAATTGGCCTCTATTATCAGGACAACAAGTATTTATTTACAGTGCACCAGTTCCTTTGCAGCATCCTTCCAAGATTTATGTCAATTGTGGATGAATAGTACAGGTTAGCTATGAAAGTGCATTGTATTGTGTACATCATGTGAATTATCTTATTAATCCACTTAAAACTTGGTACCTTTTCTGATTTTTGTAGGAGCAAAGAAAGAGGTTCCTTGGCTAAACTTACACTTCGGTCCAAATAGAAGTTCAATTTCTATGTTGTTTATAGGTATTAAAGTACTGTATAATAAATTTGCAACAATATGTACCAAAGACAAAAACCTGAACATGTGTTTTCATCTCCAGAGATCATGCTAAAGGAAATATTAAAGTGAAGGAATCATGCTGAGAAGTCAACTCCTGTGCTGTTAAGGGATCCTCATATACCAAGTCACTGACATCATGAAAGTGTAAGATTGTCAGGAGCCAAAAATGAACTCAATGCTGATGTGTACAACCCGATTGTCTGGTCCAACAAGAATGCCAAAGGAAAATGTTCTCAAAAGCATTGGCCTGAAAATTCTGTATATTCTGTTGAGTAGCCACAAAAAAATTTCGGTATATCTGTATGTTTTCTTAAAATTTGGAATGGTACTGTACTGTGCTCAAGTGGATGACATGCTCAGAGCCAAGTATTTTTTTTCTATGTGTACCTTTTTGACACAAGGTTTTGTTATTTACTTATTTGTTAGAGGGTTGTTTGCTTTTTATGAAGGAAAACTTCAGTACAGTTATGTAATATAAGTGGCAATAACATGTAAGGCCAGCACCAAGGTAGACAGTAACCAATGTTGTAACAACAAGTTTAAACCCTTTCACACCTAAGAGTGATCAAATTCAATTTTCTCCTTCAGTTGAAAGTGTACTGTATTGTACAGTATAGAGAATATATAGCTTTTTGTACCTTTTTGGTTAAGTGAATGCTGACTAAACTGTCACTTCTCACTACATAATTTATTTTATATAATGTATTTTGAAAAAGCTGAGAGATTCTGCATTTAGGCTTGGGAGTGAAAGGGTTGTTTACCTGTATTAAGTTCATGATAGTTATTATTCCCTTATCCTCCAAGGGATTGTGCTCCTGCATGCTTTTGGTTGAAGAGTATGTCCTACTTTTTCCTACAAGGTTTTGGGTTTTCGTACCAGGCAGGAGCACTTGATGAAGCTTATATAACACAAATGTATGATAAAAAGGGCACACAATGATTAGTGTGCTGTATGATGATGATGACAATAAGATTAAGAATAAAAAAAATTGATGCTGATATATATGTTGTTTTCTTATTGGGTCAGAGCTTAGTAACACAAAGTTACTATATTTCAGACCACTCTTTTTCTCTTTTAAGTGTTCAGCACTTGGTATAGTACAAGTAGTAAAACGTTATTTTAATACGCTTGCCCCGTCAACTACAACAAGCTGGTTACATCAAAGGTCGTATAAAATAGACACATTACTTCTATGTTTATTTTTTTCCGTCGAAACTTCTAATATATGCCAGTGCAGGACGGAGTGAGGGGGTATCTGCGATTATCGTATTTCTAGTTAGGATTTAGCTATTAAGCCACAGTTAAATATAGCTAAAAAAAAGCCTCTTCAAAAAACAATGGTTAATGAACAGAGGCCTTTCTTTTTGTCATAATTAAAGCTCTTACCGGGAGCTGACAGTAATGAAATGGTCAACTGGAGATTAAAGCTGATTCCGTGCCAGTATTGAAGTGGCAACATTAACAATGGCTTAGTGAAGCCCCGCCCCCCAAACACAAGAGTTGCTATGGTAATTGAATTAATATTGCGCGGGGCGCCCCATTGACTCTGAATGATGTGGGACCTCCATTGGGTTTCTTAGACTTTATGTTCCTTCTAACGAAGTCAAAATGGACTGTTCTATGGCTGGAGAAGATTTGGATGGAATGGACCCATTGGTCATCTCGCTTGTGGAGGAATCTGACAAGATTAGTGGGATCGCCGTTCATAATAAGAGCGGTGTTGATCAAATGAGTGCTTGGATTGATGTGCAGGAACGCGTAGAAGGTCGAAGCAAAGCTAACGGCAGTCGCCGACTCTCGATACCGAAGGAACACCGCTCTGTCACCCCGCGAAGGATGATGTCGCGACAACAATGCAACGTTCGAAACGAAATCGATTTCAGACATTATCCGGACAGCGGAAAATACATAGAAGATTATCGAAATGCGAAGCTACAGAAGCAGGAAGCTGTTTTAAGGGCTGTTCTCTCGAAGAATGAACGAAGAAGGGCTTCTGATTCGGCGTTAAGTTGTTCTCAATCAGATAAACAAAGCGAGAAAACCGTGGAACATTTACCGCAGCATGTGGAGCGACAACCGAACCCGTTAATCGTGATTTCTTCTAAAGGTTCAAGCAGGCCTTGTAATTTGCCACTTGAGGGACATTTTCAAGGACGAAAGTTGCAGTGCAGGCCTCAGATATTGCCAAGAACGACGTACGTTCACAGAGAATCACTTTGGTATGCTTATTTTATTTCTGTTATTTATTGGCGGTAATGACTTCGCTTTGCCACTAATTGGCTTTGATAATTATTGAATTATTGCGCAGAATTGAATTGGTTGTTTATTAGGGGTTTATAGACTTGTCGTTTGCGGAAATTTGTAAATATTGGACAGACTGTTTGACCAAATATTTCTGTAGTCAATCAGAAGACATCAAAACAATGGTACGATCGTCCTACATAAATGTAAACAAACTTCAAGAATATATGTTGTATCAAGTCATCCAATGATTTTTATAAATCTAAGAGTAACCACATATTACTCCAAGGAAATAGGTTTATAAACAATAGCATACAATACATAGGTTCAAATTTTTCGTGATGCTCTCTGAATTTGTAACATTTTGTTTTATTTGCAACAGCTGTTTGTTCATCAGACTTGTCACATTTGTCCCTAATTATGCTCTAAGCTTGAAGCATCAATGAAAATGTCTATCCCCTCCCCTCCTACTCCCAATGAGCTCTGCCTCTTGATGACAGAGTGAGGTACAGTAGCCTTTAGCAATTTTGATGAGGATGGCAATTTGTTTGACCTGACAGCAAGGTGTTTTTCCTTCAGGCATCAATCAGGAACTGGCACTTCTACAACAAAAATAATCCCACTTGATAATGACAGCAGCCATGTAAATAATGCTATACATGATCAACCTGCTGGATGTGCAGCCGACAAGCATCCATTCAGTGTATCTACAAAGAAGCGAGTAGTGCAGTGTACATCTGCAAAATCCACAAAGTCCAACATCAGCATGTTAATGACAAGGCATGCATCCCCTTCACAGCTCAGCACAGACATTTCTGCCGCTATCGAAAAATGTGATTCTTGGGTCAAAAACCGTGACCAGGCACTGGACAGTGTCCAGGCGAAGGACAAGTCATGTAGAAGTTACAGTGCTTCTGATGAAGTAAGGGTTTCTTCACGAACAAGCTCAAGCAAGGGACAGCTGGATTCAACTAAGAATGAAGCAGCTTCTTCCCCCAAGCCATCTTCAAACATTGACTATTCACATTATACAGACATGTTCAAGAATGTGCTTGAGTATTATGGGCCCAAGAGACTTCGTCCCAAGTCAAATGTGTCACTTGATCACCACATGGTGTCCTTGAAATCGTAGCATAAGGCTAGACATAGATAAGAAAGGAAGTCCTGCACAACAGTGTGGATATAATTTTAGGTCAATCCATTCACTATCCACTGTGCTTCTAATCCCTAAACCCAGTCTTTCTCACTTTTCCCTCAAATTCAAGGGGTTTGACCAAATCATCAATATTGAAATCCCGATCCTCTAATACAATAATTGTACAAATTATTGTACATTGTTACAAATTATTTGTTCCTAACTTCTTAAGTTGCTACCAATAATAGTATGTTTAGTTTGTCCCATGTAAAAAAAAATGACATTCCATACTCCATTGTTCTAGATTCTGGATTCCAGATTGTATAATTTAGAGTGATCTTCATTATGAAGCTCAATAGCAAAAATATCCTGGACCCCAGGCCCTTACATGGGACAAAACAGTTGCCAGAAGTATGGTCATATTAGCAGGGTACTTCAATGTTAGGTTCCTTTCAGTGCTTCCCTCATTATCTATGTCTGAAGTAGAAATGTTATATATATATATATAGTGATGCTTTGTATTTTATCAAGAGTCTGACATTTATGATTAGATTATTATATAATGTTCACAAATGTTAACTAAATAAAACCTAAATGAAACCAAGTAATCTCTGTGTACTGTAGCAAAATTCACAGGGCCCAAGCGTTGCAATGGTAATTAGGTTAATCCATGCGCACGGGTACAATATGTTTTTATGATGACTTCACAACTTTGTCATTTCTTTAGCCAGAACAAGTTTTTTGTTTGCTATTTAGTAATGATCTTGAACGACTGGGCCCTGTGGAGAAAAGTTTTTTTTTTTTTTTTTTTACCTAAAAAACGACGTAATTTGCCAATTAACAAGAGTTAGCACGAGAACTTGGAACGCAAAAAAAGTGATCCAAGTTTGATTAAAAATGATGTAAAATATGAGACATCATATTGTGATCCAGATATACTTATTTCAATTACTTATATTACCTATATTATACCTTAATTCGGCCCTTGCACGCCATTTTGTCCGTGGTTTTGCAAATGTGAATTAAATAAAATTCTAACTCATATTGAAGCAAATATGGTTTCATTCTGTTATCTCATGCATTAAGTACTGCACAACTGGCTTGTAGGGGAGAAATGCTGGATTGACCATTTTTGTAATTTACTGACGTATAATACCACATCAGTTTGATATCTGCAAGAAATATAAACGGTAAAAATGATCAACACACTGCTAAAAATTGCGCGCATTTTAAATTCCTCCTGGCCCGACCAACGGATTTTATTCAGCGCAAAATCCTCGGGTGTGTTCCGTGTTAACTGTTTTGAAATTCAAGTGTCTTCTCTGGAGAGTACATATAGTGACGTTGTATAGACCACCAATATTTGCATGCGGAACAAAGAAAATTCGTCAGATGTGCACTTGGTTCCAGATGGTATGCGTGGAGTGAAACCTGTGAAACACACGCACAGTATGTAGCGAAGCTGCTATAAATACAGGAGCCAAGCAGCGCTGAGTGCAAGTTCAAGAAGCGAAGAAGCAGAAAACCGAACTGAAACTATCAAGAAAGTCACAGACGAAGATGCCGGCAGCAAGAGGGAACAAGGCAGCCTCCGTTGAGAAGGAAAACGTTCCAGCAAAGTCCAACGTCGAGAAACCAACAGAAACCAAATTAAAGCGGCTCGACTCGAATAAGAAGCGATCCAAACGACGCAAGGAAAGCTACTCTATTTACGTTTATAAAGTTTTGAAGCAAGTTCACCCAGACATCGGCGTGTCTTCCAAAGCCATGAGCACCATGAACTCATTCGTCAACGACATCTTTGAACGCATCGCCGGAGAAGCTTCTAAACTGGCTTCAATCAACAAACGCTCAACGATAACCTCGAGAGAAGTTCAAACCAGCGTTCGACTCATCCTCCCAGGTGAACTGGCAAAACACGCAGTCAGCGAAGGAACCAAAGCTGTGGCGAAATACACAAGCTCTTCAAAGTAGCCGGATTCAGTGTACATAAACTCTTGTTAGACTTGTAGCTTCTTGTACATACATTGTTGATATAGGAATGTTTTTATTCATTTTTTACCAGCAACTGAAGAGGTAATGTTACGAACTGAAATGCTGGAGAGCAAATATAGTTTTTTAATCGCTTATTTCAGAGGGAGTGATTGTTTGAACGATGTTATTTTAGGAAAGAAATTTATTAAAGAATATGTTTTACAAAAATATCGGTTGTTCTTGTATGTAGTGGATGTGTTCATGAGTCGTTGCTCTAATTTTTTTGTTGCGCCTCGGCTGGATGGGAGCTCGGCTTATAGCTGAAGCTGTGAAATCAGTACAGTATTGAGCAGAATCTCCGCTGAAATATAGCTGAATAGAATATCAGCACAGAATTTCCGAATTAAAACCCTGTGACTCGCGAAGTTGTGAGTTTGCACAAGTTTTGGGCTTTTGGGAAGAACGTCACATGTATTCACGTGCCGCAGGCGTGCCCTTTCCCGCGCGCACCTTTCCTCAATATCTGCGCCTCAGTTTCTCACGTGATGACCAGCGGTCATCCGCGCCTTCTCACGTGATGACCAGCGGACATCCGCCGAGAACAACAAAGATGGCGGCGAGAGTGGTGGCTTTATATCGGAGGATATTTGCAGCTCAAAGAAGCGCTTGCAGCGGGATAAGAAAACTTTCAAGTCATGAAGACCCTTTGGTGAGTACTTAAAAGTATTTAGGACGATTCAGTTTGTTCATGTCGTGCGAAACACGCTTGAAAACCAAGAAATTTGTCAGGTCCTCGATAAAATTATTCTTGTGCAGTTTGCCCGCAATGCTTTCAAAATGCTCCCGTCTGAAAGACGCAAATGTTAGCTCCAAAGAAGTATCCCGCTCAACTGCAAAGTATCATGCTGTAGTCAAGTGATTTTAGATGCGTTTTCCTCAGTTGAAGAACTCAAAATGGATCCGCATGGATAATGCACCAGTCAATTGTAACCCCCACCTCCACCCCCCCACCTCGGGGAATAGTGGGGACATGGATTTTCTTTGTTGCAATAATCGACTATTCCCCCACCCCATGGGACATAATGTGCTGACAAATCCCCCACATTGTGGGGCCAAAAATTTGGCAAAATCTTACAAGAGGCTTTGCACAGAAACTTCTCTCACGAACGAACCGCGTGGTCGAACTGGACGAGGCCGCACTGCATCATATTTTTGGTCAAATCTCCCACCTTGAGCCCCACCTCCGCAGGTCGGGAATCATGAAGAAAAAATCCCCCACCCCTTCGGGCTTAAACACCTTTCAAATACGAAAAAATGCCCCACATTGCCCCACCATTCCCTGAGGTGGGGGTTACAATTGACTGGTGCATAATTGTACTCATGGTGGACATGCATTTAATTTTTGTTCACTGCCCAATGCACCATTCGATAAAATAGTTAATATGAAATCCCCAGTGATTATCTATTTACTACTGAGTCCACACAAGGGTGATTGTCTTCGCTGCCTTGAAGTATGCATTGTATTATTCCAGGGGATTCAAAGTGATAGCAAGGAATCAAGTCTCAAGAAACATCAGCAGAAAATGATGGCGCGAGGGCTTCCAAAGAAACATCCCATTTCTGGTGTGAGAAGTATTGTGCTGGTTGCTTCAGGAAAAGGGGGAGTAGGCAAGTCGACTACTGCAGGTGGGTTATTTAATAATCCTATTGTTGTGATCCATCTGCATCTCGACTTTTGTATTCTTGCAAAATGTGTAAACTGTCATACCTATGATGCCAATTTTTGCATAGAAGCAGGCAATATAGAACTTCTTATAAAGTCTTGACTCTAGAAAAACCAGACAAAAATCCTTACGGCAAGGTAATGGAGCTGGCACACATAAGAAACAAATAAAAAGAGGCTTTTAACAGCTTCTGCACTTCTTAATATTTAAAGAGTTTTTCAACAGCTTCTGCACTTCTTAATACTTAAAGAGTTTTTCAACAGCTGCTGCACTTCTCATAGAAGCCTAAAGATTTGGTATAAAATGACCACATTTAGAAATCACAATAACTGTTTCACTAACTTTTTCAATTTTTTTACAGTGAACATTGCACTTGGAATGTTAGCAAGTAATAAGGTACATAGTTTTTTCAGTCAATACTCACAGTAGTCATGTGATTGAATGAAATATAAGAAGAATGAGTTTAGATTTTAATCAGTTAAAACTGGCCCAAATAGACTGTTTATGTAATATTAATATTTTTTATTTTATATTTCAGTCTGTGAGTGTTGGCCTTCTGGATGCTGATATTTATGGGCCATCCATACCAAGAATGCTGAACTTAAAAGGGCAGCCAGAGCTGGCAGATGGTGAGTCTGACTGTACTGTATGAAAATCTGTAATAAATTAAAAACTGCCTCCAATACTCCAATATTTATAATCCCCCCTCCCCTCACCATCCCCCAAATATAGGCCTCGATAACATAAAGTTTAGCACCCAAATTACCAATGGCCTGTACCATGTGGGCATTTATATCATTTTAATTTTTACTCTTTTTTTATCCCAAACCCCTTCCTAAACTCAGTATTCAAAGTTCTGTCAGGCTTTTTTATTTCATAATGTTACAAACTTGACATATTGTGGTTGTCTGGACTGTATGGCCACTAGTATTAAACTCATCCATTGTTTCTTCTTCTTCTTCTTCTTCTTCTTCTTCTTCTTCTCAACTTAATTTTAAGACAATCGAATGAAGCCACTGATAAATTTTGGACTTCAATGGTAGGTGTTTGCATTTTAAAAAAGCTTTGTCATTCTGTATTATCTGAAATCCATCAAGCATTCCTTTCTCTATAACTTAAGACAGTTGGGACTACAGTGTTCAAATGTGATTACATTATTTTTAAGTGACAATAATTTTTGTGAGTTGGCGCAAGGCCGAAGGGTTGTAAAATGAAGAGCTTCTTGCATGCACAACACCAAATGATCGTCCAACCAGTTTGAACCCAAGAAAGAGATCACCTGCCATTTTTTTCTTTACTGGACTATGTAGAGTTGACTGTGTGTTGAAGGGAGAAGTTTATCTTTGATTACTTTTGCTGTTATCCCCGAACGAAGTGAGGGAAATATTTACGACGCTAATGCATCATAGTCGGCTCATTTGAAGACTCCAAGCGCGTCGCCATCTCGAAATCTAATGTTCGTGTGTTTGTTTGTGTGTTTGTGTGTTCGTGCGATGCGACCTTTTTAGGCCAGGTGCCTAAGGCAATGTCCAAATAAGGCTATCGACGCGTCACCGCCATGTTTTTAAGAAAGATTTGAACAAAGCAACAATTGTACGTAACTGCGCTCACGAAAATGAATTTGAAAACTAGAAAACTTGAAACAGAACGGTCTCGCGAAGCTCGTCTTCAAAAGAGAAGGGAACAGGCACTTCAAGAGCAAAAGCGGACCGAAGAAAAGACTCCGCAGAGAAAACAGCGCATGAATGCCGATCGAAAGCGACATGAAGAGAAGCGGGTAACACAGACAACTCCGCAAAGAGAACAGCGCTTGAAAGCGAATCGAGACCTTCAGGAGAAAAAGCGGGCCGAAAAGAAGACTCCGCAAAGACAACAGCGCATGAATGCCGACCAAAAGCGACATGAACAGAAGCGGGTAACACAGACAACTCCGCAAAGGGAACAGCGCTTGAAAGGAAATCGGGAGCTTCAGACGCCGTTTTGTGTTAAACTCAGATACTTATTTAGAAAGGACAAGCAACAAAGGTTAGTCAGTGGAAATCGAACAATCACCGTGACAAATATATTCTATCCCGTATAGCTTGTAACTCGGTCACTTCAAGAATGTATTAAAATCTGTATGCTGATCATTTTCCTTCGAAGTATTGTTTTACTACGCTTCTGTCGCCAGTTTCGGCTACCGTATTTGCTCAGAGCAATCGGAACTTGGAGCCTTGAATGATTTAGTCAGATGTCTTATTTTTCTGTAATCTGACACGCGGTGATTGCAGCGAGAATCGTTCACAAGCCCTTAGAAGTATTACTGGGTCTGAAGCCCGTGTATAATTTGAAGTAAACTGTTCAAGTTTTGCTTTGATTCTGGGAGAAATCTTGCTGTTTTGAGTGGGTTCACATGCAAAACAATTCGAGCCTATTAAATATGCATGCCTGAGTCTGGTGAATGCCTTCCAGAGTAAAATCAAATCGCACAGGAAGCCTATTTAATTGTACTGCCTATGAATTCAAAATTAGAAAATCAGTGTTCCTTTTTTACCAACTTCAAACTTTGAGTATTAAATTTTGAGAACGTGCTTGGCAGACTGTATGAATTAATTTGACGTGCCGACCGTGGGAAATACGTACTTCGTCACGCAATCGATTCTTTTTTCAACGCAAAAGTATAACACACCATTCTTTTTCTCCTTCCTTTGCGTGTAGCACTTGAGTTCGAAAAAAAGATTGAGTCGTCATTTCGGTAAAACAAAGGCTACTCTTGTTGGGAGTTACCAAAGTAAAAGTCCCATCAATGGCAGAGTGAGGGGGTTTCTACGATTATCGTATTTCTAGTATTAATAAGGAAGTACTTCTGATGCTGATAAGAGACTCATATCATAGTCTAACAAATGCCTGTTGTGTTTTTAGCATGTCCATGGGGTTCTTAGTTCAGGAAGGAGCACCAATTGTCTGGAGAGGACTCATGGTGAGCAATGCATTTACCTCAGGCTTTTAGTAAAATTTAATCAAAACTTATGTTATGTTATTATTTGACTGGAATTTTATCAAGACTTAAGTTATTTGGAATTTAATCAAAACCTATGTTATGTTAATATTTGACTGGAATTTAACCCAGACTTATGTTGAGTTATTATTTGACTGGAATTTAATCAAGAATTATGTTTATTATTTTTGCTCATACAGGTGATGTCAGCCATTGAAAGGCTTCTGCGGCAAGTAGCCTGGGTTGACATTGATGTTCTTGTGATTGACATGCCCCCAGGAACTGGGGACACACAGTTATCCATCTCTCAGTCAGTTCCTATTACAGGTGGGTGTCCAGTAGCTGACTGTGTTCATCAGTAAGTGTCTGAGTAAAAGGGTTTTGTCATAATCATTCTGTTATGACCGTGACTGACTCCCCATCATCCGTGTCTCCATCACCTTGCTTGCTGATTTGTACATTAATTTTTCTTAGTATATAATCACTGCCTAAATTTGCCAGGTGCTGTCATAGTCACAACACCACAAGATATTGCCCTCCTGGATGCACGGAGAGGAGCAGAAATGTTCAGAAAATTCGACATACCAGTAAGTGACAATTTTTCACCAACCATGACTCTTTTACTTGTCAATGTTACAGTATGCACCTATAAAATAATGTTGGCCACCACCAGAAAAAGATGTCCAATACTGGAGATTGCAGCTTGTTATAAAAAGTTATAGAATGTATGGGAAACCTAGTATCAATGGCATGGTTTTAAGCTATTCTATTTTGTTGTTGTTGTTGTTTGTTTGTTTGTTTAGGTCTTGGGGCTGGTCCAAAACATGAGTCATTATATCTGCCCCAACTGTCAACACAAAGCCCACATCTTTGGAAAGGATGGAGCCAAGGACATCAGCAGAGAAATGGATGTGGAAGTATTGGGTAAAGAACTTATACCTATGTATAGACATGTACAACTGCAATGCACAAAACTGCCTGAGTCTATGGTTTATACCGAAGATTGTCCCTCCACCTTTCTTGTCTTGCTTCCCCTTTTCATCTTGTTCCAAAATATTGAAAAATAGGAATCATTTACATTTTTCCTGTCCCTATGGCCTATCCCCAGGAAGAGCGAGCTGATTTCTGTTTGTTTAATATTCAACTGCTTTCTTTTTCTCTCTTTCTCTCCGCCCAGTTGATGTTCCTCTCCATCTGGACATCAGACAAACATCAGATTCTGGAAAACCAATTGTTGTGTCACAGCCAGACAGTGTACAGGTCAGTCTGATTTGCCAGTTTTGCACGTTCAGGAGTTGCTTATGAACTCTTTCAACAACAGCCAACAATCAACTGCTATAAGGATGAACATCAAGAGCTTTCATTTGAGTGGTCACACCTTTGGGGCTTCATTTGACAGTTCATGAGTTAGATGTTTTCTAGGGGTTGGGTCAAGTTCATGTTTGGCAGTGAAGTTACTGTAGAAGTGACTGCATGTGCACTACATAACATAAGGAAACCTCCTTGCGAGGTCTGCAGGGATTATAATTAATTTACAATTCACAAAATATTTGTTTGTGTTTCACGTTTTCGTTATTCTTACCCGACTGTCATATTCACCAGGCGTTGGCTTATAAGGAGATCGCACATGTTATACTGAATAAACTGCTGCCTTATTCATGACGTCACCACAGTCATCACGTGCTACAGATTCAGGTACGAGAAACAAACATTACAAGGATAAATCTAAAGAAAGCTCTATTTATAACGCGCGCTGTTAATTTCAAGAAAGTAAGCTATGGCCCATTGCTCTTTTAAAGAATCAAGGAATATACGACCACCCTGGTAAACGAAACCTGTAAGGCCCGGTCCGGCAACAGAAGAAGTGTGTTAGTGGAGAATGTGGGGCAAGACAAAAAATTCGGTTGCATTACTGAGTGCTCGAATCGGCCGATCCGTTGAAGACAATGCAAACAAAACCCGTTGAGTTGAGCAGTTCTGGTGTTGGTTTATGGATTATTGACAATGTTGGAGACAATACCTACACAAGTTTTTGACACGGGATTTTTCTAAGCAGAACAATTTGTGTGAAATCGCTCGCTTCTCGTAGAAACTGAAGAAACTCTTTAATCACTGACTGCATCAGCAAGTAGTCCTCAAACTCAATGCGCAGCACAGTTGATGGCCACCCGTATAACATGAGTTCTGTTGACTATGTAGTCCTGTCTGTCACATCTTCATATCAGAGTTTTGCGCACTTTTTGAAACAGCGCCGCGTGGCGTTTTGTGATGTGAAGTCAGGAAAAATGTAGGAAAAAACGTAGCATTCGATCTTGAGCAGTGACGGAAAAAAAGAGGTACTCGTGGACTTAAATAGGACAAAAACTGGTCTTAGAATAGAGTCGCATCGCTGCACTGTCTCCGCCTGCCTCACTGCCCAAGAAGGACAAAGACTTTCTTACTTCGTCCAAACCCTTGCATTGGTTTTGCAGCAAATTATGTGAGCACAAGGTACATAAAACACAAACAACATGGTGGACACTGAGAGCGGACAATAAAACATGTGAACAGTTAGCTCAGGAGGTTTTTTGTCTGTGACTGTCCTCCCCACCTCTTGTACTAAACTTTGGCTATGTGAGTAGAGAATGTTTGTTGCTTAAAATGTTATCTCAGGTTACAAAAAGTGGGACAAAAACGTCGATTTTAGAAGAAATAGAAGTCTCTGCTCTTCTCAGAAGTTGATTTGTTTTTTTATGCTTATTATACACTGTATGCCCACGAGCTCCGTTTGAAAATCACTTTAATTGTAAAGGCCTTCTGCTTTTCTCAGAAAAACTGCAAGTTTCAGCTGTTTTGGGTTCTGAATACTTGATCTGCAGTGAATATAGTACTAACAAGCTTGATAACATGAAAAATGCTGATTTAGGAGACCGTATGTGGCGTAAAGGCGTGAGTGTGAACACTTGCGTTTTGTAATGAACGTTGTAACGAACGGGTGACCCTAAAATGCAGAATGGCGGAATATACCCCCAAACACTAAAATGTCAGGCTGATAACAGCGCGTTAAAAGACAATTAAAATTGATGGTTAAAAAGTGAGAATCCATTTGTTGTAGATTCAAAGCAATATACAAATGACAGTTAAGTCACTCTTCTGGTGGTTTTAATTACAATGCTGAATACATTAGCAAGGAATCTGACCATGGCGGAAACATCTTAAAGCAAAAAGGTGGCTATGTCCTATTTAAGGGTCGCTAAAATGCTGCGGTGTTATTGGCTGATCTTGTACTTTACTGGGCAAGCCTTGTAATTGTTTCTGCTGTAGGCAACATGCAACTCTATGAGGGACAACCGGATCTATTTGTTGACCAAAAGTCTATAATCTATAAGCATAAAGGTGGTTAAAATGGTTCGGCATTACAGGCTGACCTATTATATACTGGACAAGCCTTGTAATAACTACAACAATTACTGTAGGCAACATGCAACTCTATATGGGACAACCTGATCTATTTGTTGACCAAAAGTCTATAATCTATAAGCATAAAGGTGGTTAAAATGGTTTGGCGTTACTGGCTGACCTATTATATAATGGACAAGCCTTGTAATAACTACAACAATATTACTGTAGGCAACATGCAACTCTATAAGGGACAACCTGATCTATTTGTTGACCAAAAGTCTATAATCTATAAGCATAAAGGTGGTTAAAATGGTTCGGCGTTACTGGCTGACCTAATATACTGGACAAGCCTTGTAATAACTACAACAATTACTGTAGGCAACATGCAACTCTATATGGGACAACCTGATCTATTTGTTGACCAAAAGTCTATAATCTATAAGCATAAAGGTGGTTAAAATGGTTCGGCGTTACTGGCTGACCTAATATACTGGACAAGCCTTGCACTTGCTGTGGCTTTACTGGCTGCTGATGAAACTAATATGATCCATCCGTGGTCCTTTGAAGTGGACTGGGTCTAGCCACGAAACCTTTAAAGGAAAGAGTAGAAGTGTTGTTCTTGCTGATCAATGGGCAATATAATTATTATAATAGAAACTCCTAGTAATATGTTAAGTGATTAAAATAATGTGCACACGTTTCAGGCAAACTAAATTTAGGAGCACGGCCACAAAATGTAGAGTTATATTATATTTGATGTGTCAAATAATTTGTGTTTTATTCTTGTCAGTGATCAATTAATCTATCACCCTTCTATTTATACAAAATAATAGTTTAAAGGTACAGCTTAGCATCTGAGCGATATAAACTGACGCTGTGTACTCACCAGGCTAATAGGATCAGTGGCGCAATGAAAAGGAAATTAAAGACAGTGTGTGTCACACCTGAAGAAAACAAATAAACTAGTTGATTGAGAGAACTAACAACAACAAAAACAACAACAACAAACTGCTGTTTTACTTCTACGTACATGCATGAATAATCTTGTAGGGGGTTGATTTACTGAGCAGATATGTGTTGCTTGGTGTGAAAAAATGGCATAGCTGCGATTCAAGCTGACTGGCGGCATTATATTCAAACATTTTGTACAGGGAAGATTGGAACACTGATTTCATAAATGGGTGTATTCATTTTCAAGTCTACCCAGGCTGTTAATATCAGCGAAATGGCCAAATTATTTGTCTCAGACTGTTAACGGCCTACTGTACCTGAGGAAGTTATGGGACGCTTTTTGCACATGCAGGGATCACACTGCGGCTCACGAGGAGTGACTGTACGAGCTGGGGAAGTAGAGAAGTGACGAGAACAACAAATGAGCAGAGATGAAGACTGTAGCGTGTAGAGAAAAGAAGCGTTTTAAAGGATTGTGTACAAATGTACAAAAAAGATATAGGATAGCGTCAATGATTTGAAAAATAGAGATGGAAATCTCTACCTTCAGTTGGTGGCGCTGTTGGAATGGGTTCTTTGTTGCTGGAAGGAACGTAGTAGTCGACGCAGTTATCTTTTGTAATCCCGTTACATTTTAGCTCTTTTTCCGTGCATTGACGTGTCTTTAGCGTGGTACCATCAGCACACGTTCTAGGTTGTACCGTCCAGCCGCTTACATTTACTCCTGAGTAAATAAGACAGGACAGGGAGAGTAACGACAGACCAAACATTGCAACAAACTGAGAAGGAACAGGAATAGGGAGACGATGCTTCTGTGAACTCACCACAACGCTCTTCGCTGCTTTAATTCATGCAGTCAGGCATCTTTCAGCGCACCAACGAGCGTAAACGCAAGTAGAGGAGAATGGGAACTTTCCCGTGTGAACCAGCCTTATAGCATTGCATGAGTTGGTGTATTGTTTGAAGTTAAGTAGATTCTATTTCGACGAAAAAACATTTGACATTTCAAGACTAGACGAAGGGGCGTCCAGCATTATTTGTTTCGCTGTAGTTTTTTTAAGTTATTTAGCTAAAGGAAGACTAGAAGTCGACCCTTACCAAAATACTCGACGTTGATCGTATCCGGGTTTATTCCGAGCTCTCCCGGGCGGCCGTATTTGTTCTTGATAGCTCTCCTGAAGTCCTTCTCTGGGATCGTTGTCTTGAGCACGTTTGTACCAAACTTTACTCGCACGGATATCTGACCGCTCTTTGTAATATTTTCGACTCTCACATAAAGTAAGTCAAAAATGTAGCTTTTGAAGACGTCTGTGATCTGTTCTCGAAAAAAAAAGCTGTGTCAGAACATAGACATCGAAAACTTCTATTTGGACGATGAAGAAAATGCTCGAAAGAAACCCAAAAACCCTCACGAGTAAAGAGGCCTAAAATTATGACACTTTGTATATATCCATATATGCTTAGTAGTAACTGACGTGTTTTGACGCAACACAGTGACCTGTTGCACACGTCAGATTATCTAACTGGGCATTATTTTGTCATGGAATTGAGAATTTTATAGCCTAGTAGTTATTCTGAGATACGTCATGCAACCACAGAAAGTCTGGTTAACACTAAGATAAGCGGTTGTGACGTTTTACGGGGACAAACAAACAACAAACACATACATACACAAACTAAACATGTTAATATAAGATAGTTGTTTATCTCTTTACTACTCACCGCCTCGATGATGGTGTTTTTGCTCGGACTGGTTTCGCCGGACAAAGAAAAAGTGATCTTCATATCTAACGCCACTTTTCCTACAAGAGTTAGAATATCCATGTGTTATAAGCTGAAGAATATGAACAGTGAGGTTTAACGACAACAGCAATGACAGTAACAATAATAACTTGTGTTAGCTTAAAACGTTTCATAAAATAATTGTTTCAAAGAAATCATTGCAGTGTTTAGATGACAATCTCTTTTCACAGTTTATATGTTTTCTTTCCTTTTCCTTTGTTTTTGTTTGTTTTGTTTTTTTGTTTCAGTGATAGTTAGGAAACCCTTATGGGCTTATCGAAGAGGGTCTCTGTCTGTAACTTTCTTAATTATCTTAATCTCACCATTGTCAGCTAAGCTCCGTCCAAGACGATCCGTTGGCTGCCATATTTTCGTCCAAACTTTTTTGGTGTTATTGCACCTGCAGCCCTTAAAAGTTAATTTGCAGTCTTTGTTGATTCCCTCGAATGTACTACCAATTTTTTCCCTTCTGATGAATCTCGATCTCTTTTTGGTGTCAAATATTTTTGTTATATCCGTGCCGTCCACGCAACTTTCGCCGTGGCAGTAGCATGATCCCCAGCTGAAGTGACAGTCGTCGTCATTTCTGCAACCCAATGGAGGAATGCGACAGGAATACGTTGGTTTATCATTATCAAGAAAGAACTTCCTGAGTGACACGGTTCCATCTGCCTGACAGGAGCATCCAAAATCCAGCATGCCTTCGTAGTACTGCTCCAGATTAAGGAGCCTTGTGTTGTAGTCTTCATCATCGCTACCAAGGCTTTCTTGCACCACCTCCCAGATCGGTTTAAACTCGTGGAACACCGCACCAGGATTCGTTTTGGCCTCCTGCATGAACTGGTTCAGTTGGTTTGGTGTAAGGTGTTTTTCCAGTTGGCTTCTTGTTGAAGATTTACCACCCATCAGCTGTACGGATTTGCTCATTTTGAAGTTTAATGCTTCCTGTAACTGATCGTTCTTAAATCTTTTGCAATTAACGAGCGAGAAGTTCACTACATCAGCTTGTAATTTAGCGCAAATATTCATCTCGAACTGACTTTGAGAGTACACTCCAGATGATTCAGAAATGACCCAGTAGACCATCCGTGTTCCGTAGTGTATTGTCGTGAGAACGTGGGACCCGTATTTCTTCAGAAAGTTTTTATATTCATTCCAGCTATAAACATTTTCTGGAGTTTGGATGGCTCTTGGCAATTTCTTTAGGTCCTTTAAGAGCTCTTCATGGAAAGGTGTCTTGATCATGCAATCGTGGGTCATTCTGGTGTATTTCATGAGGTGTTGGTTTCTTAGTAACATACCAGACATTGCGTTTGTTTCACCGGAGGAGATTTTCCCAATTACGCTGACTGTTGTTTGCACGGTGAATTGGCCTACATAGGTGCCACCCACATTGACCGAGCCTTCCAAAACTTTGCGAAATTCAGATGTTGTGTTGAAGGAAAGTGTTTTGCTTTCTATTGCGCCCTTTAAGTGGTCTACGAAGCAACTATCTTGGATGCCGTTAAATACAGATGAACCCTCAGTGAAGTCACCGCCCAATATGTTTTTGTCTGGCAGGAAAAAGCCTTCACCGATACCATGCTTTTTAGAAGGGCCTTGTTTACTCAACGGGAGAGTCGTCAAGAACACAGACAGCATCATAATTCTGCCATAAGAATGAGCATAACAGAATGTTGAGAGTGGGTTTGGGAAACAAGGAACGAGAGGAAAAAGCAGATACAACAGAACTACGATATAAGTTGCGGGAAGGTTCAAACATCGTTCTTAACAGATTTCGTAGTACGTTGCAACATATTGTGTCTGACCTTGCTGTTGAAGTTGCCATGACCGCGTGAAGTCAATCTGAGCCTTGTACCGTCTCGAAAGAGCAATAGGAAAAGTACCTTTAACAATATGACAAAAGAAAATGTGCACAGTTAGATTTGAGTTTTTTAGTTTCCTGTCCACCTCCCAGTTACGCCACGCTGCATGGGAAGGGGACCCGAGTTCGATTGGGTCTATTTCAGAATAGGAGCAGCTAAAATGTCCCAAAGTGTTGCTTGTTCTGGGGAAAATTTAGTTCGGAAAACCCCCGAAATCAAGAACCAATTGAATCCCGTGTGTACATGACGTAAATTGAAAACCGAAATATTATTCGCAAATGCTCATTCAGTGCAAACGTCGCTTACGTTTTTTCTTTACACGCATCTCTCAGTTTCTGTCTGTCCGATGGTTTCGAAGTATTTTTAAAGAAAATACGAGTGCTTTGCACCCAAATAAAAAGGATACTGGTGTTGATTTTTTTATTTGAAGTAAACGCAGAAGGTTCATCATATGATAACATGGGGCAATAGTCCTGCATGATAGGTTTGAACACAAATCAAACTTTCCCTTTTTATCCTTTTCCTTTCTTCCTTTTTCCTGCTTCTACTAAGCCGAAGATAGAGGATAGTACATTTTCACTCATTTTTACAAATTTCAAACTACATTGACCCTAGTTAAACGTGTGATGACGGCGGCCAACTGCATGCTAAAATCCAACGTCATTCTTAAAGGCTTCCGTACCACCTTCCATGCATCCAAATTCTCCAGTTCATCCGGCCTTTACCTTGCCGAAATCCAAAAAGCTTGTACAGGATTCTCCAAAAGCATTATGCGATCTGCCATCAGGGGAATGTCCATCAAACGCAACCAGCTCGACCACGATATTTTGGCCTGCCGTTCCGAACTCGAACGTAATTGCTCCGCCATTTTGGGCCGATCCATTCGTTCCAAATTCGAAACTGTACCTTTTCCCTCCCCCTCCCCATTTTACTCCCGCATCCCCTTCCCCCTCAGCAGCTTTTGCTACACCCCAGTCCTACTCCCGAAAGAATTTTGCCTGAAAACGAACGGGAACGCCTGCATTGCAGGCTAATAGAAATTTGACTGAGTGAACAATCGATCATTTGCTAAGGGAAGTTCCACTGTACTCATATCATGCACAACTTATCTTCGACACCTATATATTTATCAGAGGCCATGATACTCCAGCCTGGGCTGCATCCAAACTAAATACGTGCGTAAAGAAAACACGCCTTTCTTCTTTTTGCCGAGTTTCAAGTTGAATGAATTTTAAATGTGAAACACTTGTTGGCATGCGGTTTTGGTCAAAGTCATTTTAAAATTATTATTATTCCAGTTGTGTACAGTATTTTTTATTGCTGGTGAAAATTAAGCGCAGCAAAGCAAATGTAATCAAATGATAGAATATTTCGACAAGCTGAAGTCGCTCCGGGCTGTCACGGGTCTTTCAACTTTTGTCGTGAATTCGCCTCCCCAAGTATCCACGACAAAATCGCAAGGCTACTTTTCACAGTTTTAATGAAGCTTCGCACTCTCTCGCAGATTCACTCACACTAAATACTTCAGTTGCATACACAATGCTAAGTTCAATCATATCACTTACCAAAATTAATCCCTCTCAACCTATCACTCGCTAAACTCACTTATCTTTCCGCTCGCTGGCAATGTGCACTTACCTTACTAATCCACTCTTCTCACGATATACATTTGCGTAATGTCCGACACTTTGACTTACACTTGTCAAACAACCGAGAATTTACCAAAACCTCTGTGATAATGGTTCTGAAATGCAACAGATCTACTGGCAATTCAGGAATACAATGATATCAATCAAACTAACTCCAGAAAACGTCTTCCTATCTCTTCGTTTCTTCATGCGTATTCGCTGATGCCAAAATTTGAAAGTCAATTGTTGACACAGCATGACTGACTGACGCAGTCTTGACTGCAATAAGGTCGTGCTTCCCACTAAAGTGGGATGCCAACTTAAAAAAATGTCACCGCATAAACTACCTCAACAATCGCGTTGTCGATTTTTTTGCGTTGTCCGTAATTCGAGAATGCCCAAAATTGCGAACAGAACGACTTCCATATTTAAATCCATTGTTGACAGCACCGGGCGGGACACATTTTAGGTGGACTAATCACATACAGCTGCGCTGTGGTGAACACGATTTTACTAGAAATACGATAATCGCAGATACCCCTCGCTTTGCCAAGACCTATGGACGGAGCACAACATATTTTAGGGAGCTATACACTAAAATGTTATTGCGAGGAATGTAATTTGGTTGCCTCGGACTGTGCCTCGGACAATTTAACAGAATTCATCAGGAATTAGATGGATGAGCAATGACTAAACAATCTTCTCAGGGTTCAATTGACATTCTTCGCTTTCGTTCTTACAGAATGCAGCTGCTTTGGCCGGTATTTCCTGACCGCAGCGTCGGAGATCCGACGACGGTACCGAGACGGTAAAGATACGCGTCGTACGTCCATAAAATACATTGCTGTTCCTTTGTTAGCGATGACTTGTGAAAGAATTCAAAGGAAACAAGTGTAGTCGTATGAAGACAAATATTCATTACTTGGCCCATAGCCAAGTCTACGAATGGCCTTTTTTTCTTTCTTTTTCGTTTTAGGGTCGAGAAATGGCACACGTTGATTGGTTGGGCGCTATTTTTGAACACGTGATTTTTGCTAACGCCGGCGTTGTCCTTCGGAGGTTGGTACGTCTTGTCGGAGTTTGTGTGATGACAGCAAAGAAATCTTCAATCGAGAATTCGATATGAAAACAATATTCGTACATAGAGAAAATCGTAGTTGCATTGTTTACTGCGGCAGCATTGTGCGTCAATGTAAAATTTGTCGACTTCCCTGGGCAAATAATCACGACCAGATAGATAGATGGATAGACAGATGCTTTATTGACTAAAATACTTGCAGCCATAGGCTGAATTGCGATTAGAACATAAAGCCGCAAGTGAATAATAGTGTTCAAACATACAGATAAGCATACATGTACTGTTTGCAGTGGCAGGAATTTAGTGTTGGTCTACCGCCACTGTTAAGTGACTAGAGAGACGAGCAGACGCATTCCAATCCACTTAGAAGAAACGTGATCCTTTAATAAAGTAGGATGCATTCTTTGAGTGTCATTGTTGATTAAAGCATCAAATGTAAATCTAGGCGTGAGTCAGATTTTGTTTTCGTGGTCACAAATCTTAAAATCAATTATAATCCATGAACACTGAAGAGCCTACTCAAGCGCCCTTGACCCGAGTAGTGCTACCTTTGTTATTTGTAACTCCTCGCAGGGGTGCAGACAGACATATTTTACAAATCATAACTTTAGTACGGGGAAATACAAAGACAAGACAGATAAACTCACTCTAGCTTATACACAAACACCAAGGCCAAGTACACTGGCCGACGCCAGGCAAACACACTGTGACAGTTTGACATTTAGCAGTTCAATTACAACAATAGACATTTAGTATCGTATCGTATTCGTAACATAATCCTATCGTGATATTTAGAATGATCAGCAGCCATGAACAGACTACAATAACCGATACATCAGTCAACTGTATGTACTCGGCAGATCAAGATCAAAAGACCGTTCTTGTTCAATACACGTTGTGTGTGCCTCTACGTAAAGCTTGAGCCACTATTATTTCTTATTTACATGAATGATATTCGTGAAAGCTCTAAGATTTTACCTTTCATTTTCTTCGCAGACGACACAAATATATTTTTTAGTAGTAAAAACATACATATTCTGTATAATACAATGAATCAGGAGCTAAAAGAAATAACATCATGGCTATCAGCAAACAAACTTTTTTTGAACCTCAGCAAAACATTTTATAGTATTTAAATCTAAAAATAGGAAATTGTTACATGACATGGTAATTACAATGAATGGAAAAGCAATTGAACAAGTAAAGAACACAAAATTTATGGGATCATATATTGACGATGAACTCTCATGGAAATATCACATTAATCAGGTAGCAACAAAGATATCGAAAAATAACAGGAACAATGGCTAGGGCAAGGCAATACTTATCTTGCAAAAGTCTCACTACTTTATATTATTCTATGGTTTACCCATACTTAATATATTGCAATGTTACTTGGACCAGTACATACCCAACTAGACTTCAGCCTATATTCATGATACAGAAAAAAATTATTAGAATTATGACTTTTTCTGGATATAGAGAAGAAACTAAGCAGATATTTAAATCACTCAATATAATGAATATATATGAGCTCAACAAATACTCAATAGCTCTTTCGAGCCAGAACCAGTTTTTCCCCTTACCATCTTGACGCGCCTTCTTTTGGACTGAATGCCTCTATTCATACATAGAGAAAATCGTCAAAATTGCATTGTTCACTGCGGCAGCATCGTGCGTCAATGTAAAGAAAAAAATGCTAATAATAATAATAACGTACCACACATAACTGAATGATGTATCATCCACCTTTTGATTGGTTGAGAAGAATCGCGCTACTGTCATATGACGATCATATGACTTTAGGCCGGACAATGGTAATTTAATGACTAACAGGGAAATTCCGATTGTACTATTGATCATCAATTCCTGTTTTTTCGAGATAACGCGAATCAAGTGGCCTGTTTCGCAGCATTCGTACTCGTCTTTGTCAAGCCAAACGTTTTCTGTATTGTGTGAATTCCATTTCATAATTATGTATCAACACCCTCCATCGAGAAAGTCATTAGGTGGGTCAATAAACGTAACTTGATAAGAAACCACGGCACGGTTAGCTTTGTAAATTCACCACCCCTTCCATCTCAGCGTGCCTTTTTTAGAAAGAAAATTCTTTTTATTTTGAGCCACAGTCCTTCCCTACTGTCTCGTCGCGCCTTTGGCGCTCTTTCGAGCCAGAACCAGCTTTTCCTCTTACCATCTTGACGCGCCTTCTTTTGTACTGAATGGCTCTATTCATACATAGAGAAAATCGTAGTTGCATTGTTCACTGCGGCAGCATTGTGCGTCAATGTAAAAATCGTCGACTTCTCTGGGCAACTAATCGGGACCAGTTGGATAGATGGATAGATAAATGCTTTATTGACTAAAATACTTGCAATCATAAGCTGAATTGCGATTAGACCATGAAGCCGCGAGTGAAACATACAGATAAGCATACATGTAGTTGCGCTGTTTGCAGTGGCCTGCTAAGATCTCCTGCCACTGTACTTATCAAATGTAAACACTTCCTTTGTAAAATGATGGCGAATAAAGAAAAAAACCCTCCACACACCCTCCATCGAGAAAGTCATTAGGTGGGTCAATAAACGTAACTTGATAAGAAACCACGGCACGGTTAGCTTTGTAAATTCACCACCCCTTCCATCTCAGCGCGCCTTTTTTAAAAAGAAAAATCTTTTTATTTTGAGCCACAGTCCTTCCCTACCGTCTCGGCGCGCCTTTGGCGCTCTTTCGAGCCAGAACCATTTTTTTCCCTTACCATCTTGACGCACCTTCTTTTGGACTGAATCGTTCTATGTCTTACTACTAAAGTTGTACGACGCGTCATTGTTTCAACTCTGCTTTTGCTGTTTAACGAAATTCCCGTGTTTGAGTTTCCCTTCACGAAACATGTCAGGAACCAACCTCGTCATTTGAATTGTATGAGGATACAAGAGTATTCACTCACTTAGCTAGCGTGTTTTTGGCTGTCTGCAGAGAAAAACAAAATTGAAAAGGCTCAGTGACCAGAGTTACAGCAGGGAAAAAAAACTGAAACTCAAAAGAAACATTACCTTCAAACTCGTCAAGTTGCCTTCAGATTCCTTGAACAGAATGAACTGGTCGCTCCACTCCTTGCGTCTTTTATGTGACGTATTGAATGCGCACGCAGCAGTTTACCACCTAGGCATTTCCGCTGTCTTACGTCACATGCTCGACGAAAACGAAAGACTCTGGAACGGACCGATTTTTTAGACGATCCTGATTGATTATTTCAATTAATGGAAATACGACCGGAACTAGAGTTTTCACCGGCAATGATGAATGTTGCAGGCCTATAGCTGATTGCATCTGCATCAGGAAGCGAATATAACCAGATGCAGCAGTTAACTAGAGTGCAATTTGACCCAATGGCCTATAGCCAAGTCTAGGAATGGCCGGTTTTTTTGTTTTTTTTTTTTTCGTTTTGGGGTCGAGAAATGGCGCACGCTGATTGGTTGGGCGGTGTTTTTTTGAACACGTGATCTTTGCTGACGCGCGTTCTGTCCCTCGAATGTTGGTACGTCCTGTCAGAGTTTGTGTGATTACAGCAAAGAAATCTTCAATCAAGAATTCGAAATGAAAACAATATTCATACATAGAGAAAATTGTAGTTGCATTGTTCACTGCGGCAGCATTGTGCGTCAATGTAAAAATTGTCGACTTCTCTGGGCAACTAATCGGGACCAGTTGGATAGATGGATAGATAGATGCTTTATTGACTAAAATACTTGCAATCATAGGCTGAATTGCGATTAGACCATGCAGCCGCGAGTGAAACATACAGATAAGCATACATGTAGTTGCGCTGTTTGCAGGGGTGTTACTAAAACACGAAACAGCGAAACAGCGAAACAACGAAACAACGAAACAGCGAAACATCTAATTATTAACTAAAATTAACGGTAATAACTAATACCGAGATTATTACAGGGAAACAACTAAAATTTACTGCAATAGCTAATACCTATATATGAAGGATGATTATTGAACCTATTGCTCAAAAAAACAAGCCCGTTGTCATGCTGCGTCAAGTTGGCATCAATCTGTCTTTGAGCACCGGTATTTCCGGTATTTCCGGAGTGTTGTAACGCGCAATTTTTTTAAAAGTAACAGCATCAAAGAACAGATTTCCAATCACACATACTGAATATTCTAAACCCGCTAAGAGATTTCAAGAGTGCATCTCACCTTTAAACCTTGGAACTGCACCGCACCAGGTACAGAGTAACACAGCCGCACTGTACTTGATTTAAATGCACTGGAATCTGTAAACAGGAATAACAAGTCAATCATGCTAGCTGTGCAGTGTCAGTTTTCACAGCACTTGCGTCCTTGGAGGAGTTTGTAAACAGGAACAACTTGTCAATCTTGACAGCTTGAATGGCAGGAATGTGTAACTGGACCGGCTGGCGCTATTTTGGTCATGATGTGAGAAAAATGGAGAAAAATGTGGTGTGTGTTTGCGCTTCATGCTGTCTACCGGGCACATAAGGCGCCCATTGTAAATATATTACTTAACAAACAAAAGGTGTCCTTTGTCATTATTTAGCTGTTTATATCAAATAATGTAAAATACACACATACAGTAAAATCACTTATATCATATAATACAATGCTGATTTCAAACAATTACTTTGCAGGAGAAATCGAAGTTCGCATTATTTGATATAATACGCGCTGTCCAAATTCATTGGAGTTGTTATTTGATATAAGCGTGTTTGTCCATTTTGTTAAAAGTTAGTTATTTGATATAATCCTTTTTTCGGTTTATGCTTCGTTTCCCGATTTGATATAATCCTTTTGTGGTTTATATGCTACAATCAGGGGTGTTACTAAAACACGAAACAGCGAAACATCTAATTGTTCTCCGAAATTTACACTTGAGTTAGATGAAAGGTTGTTTTGAAACTACACTTTTTGATTCCGAGTGGTTAAATGATCGTGGAACCAAACCAGACTTGATACTCTTACTCTCGGGGTTAGGATCTTGGGCATTGTAGTATTTGATCTAAAGCGGTGGCAAAGTGTATCAGCTATTGTTGTAAAGAATTTGTTGAAAATGGATGCCGTTAAGCCGTCAAGATTTGGGGCGCCACCTTTCCTTTTTTTGGCAAGATTTCATTTAGGGTTTTTCACATTTCTTTTGAGCTTTGTTTTCCTGATAATTGTGTCGAATAATAGCAGCTCTTTTCTTTCCGAATTTTCATTGTGATCGCATTTCGTATTCTTTTGTAGCTGCTCCAGTGAAGCTCTTTGTTTGTGCTGATGGCTTTTTTGTGCTGGTAGTCACGCTGCTTCATTAGCTCCTTTATTGACGGTGTTATCCAGGGTTATGATTTGCCGCGTACGCGACGAATTTCAACTGAGCGTGGGTATCGGCTGCTGTCATAAACATATCCCGAAAGGAATTCCAGGCATCCTTCGCGCTTGACTCAAGTTCAATAATATTCCAAGGGATATTTTTGAGGTCTGAAGTAAATATATCGCTGTCGCAGCTTTTGTAATTCCTGGTTTTGACGGATTTTGGCGGTGGAAAAATTAACAGCGAAATGTTGTGTTCCTCTATACAGAACGAAAATTGCGAAATGTTTTGTCGGTATAAGGATCATTCCGACAAGATGTTTTGGCAATATTTTTTTGCGTATGTATATAAAGTTTATCACGAAATTTTCCATAATCATAATACCCTCGTATTTCTAGTAATAAAGCTGTAACTGGGAATCCGAACTTCAGCGACCTCCCCGCTAAGAGATTTCAAGAGTGCATCTTACCTTTGAACCTTGGAACTGCACCGCAACAGGTACAGAGAAACACAGCCTCACTGTACTTGATTTAAATGCACTGGAATCTGTAAACAGGAATAACAAGTCAATCATGCTAGCTGTGAAGTGTCAGTTTTCACAGCACTTGCGTCCTTGGAGGAGTTTGTAAACAGGAACAACTTGTCAATCTTGACAGCTTGAATGGCAGGAATGTGTAACTGGACCGGCTGGCGCTATTTTGGTCATGATGTGAGAAAAATGAAGAAAAATGTGGTGTGTGTTTGCGCTTCATGCTGTCTACCGGGCACATAAGGCGCCCATTGTAAATATATTACTTAACAAACAAAAGGTGTCCTTTGTCATTATTTAGCTGTTTATATCAAATAATGTAAAATACACACATACAGTAAAATCACTTATATCATATAATACAATGCTGATTTCAAACAATTGCTTTGCAGGAGAAATCGAAGTTCGCATTATTTGATATAATACCCGCTGTCCAAATTCATTGAAGTTGTTATTTGATATAAGCGTGTTTGTCCATTTTGCTAAAAGTTAGTTATTTGATATAATCCTTTTTTCGGTTTATCCTTCGTTTCCCGATTTGATATAATCCTTTTGTGGTTTATATGCTACAATCAGGGGTGTTACTAAAACACGAAACAGCGAAACATCTAATTGCTCTCCGAAATTTACACTTGAGTTAGATGAAAAGTTGTTTTGAAACTGCACTTTTTGATTCCGAGTGGTTAAATGATCGTGGAACCAAACCAGACTTGATACTCTTACTCTCGGGGTTAGGATCTTGGCATTGTAGTATTTGATCTAAAGCGGTGGCAAAGTGTATCAGCTATTAATGTAAAGAATTTGTTGAAAATGGATGCCGTTAAGCCGTCAAGATTTGGGGCGCCAGTGTTCACTTTTCCTTTTTTTGGCAAGATTTCATTTAGGGTTTCTCACATTTCTTTTGAGCTTTATTTTCCTGATAATTGTGTCGAATAATTGCAGCTCTTTTCTTTCCGAATTTTCATTGTGATTGCATTTCGTATTCTTTTGTAGCTGCTCCAGTGAAGCTCTTTGTTTTTTGCATATGGCTGTTTTGTGCTGGTAGTCACGCTGCTTCATTAGCTCCTTTATTGATGGTGTTATCCAGGGTTATGATTTGCCGCGTACGCGACGAATTTCACTAAAAAAAAAACTGAGCGTGGGTATCGGCTGCTGTCATAAACATATCCCGAAAGGAATTCCAGGCATCCTTCGCGCTTGACTCAAGTTCAATAATATTCCAAGGGATATTTTTGAGGTCTGAAGTAAATATATCGCTGTCGTAACTTTTGTAATTCCTGGTTTTGACGGATTTTGGCGGTGGAAAAATTAACAGCGAAATGTTGTGTTCCTCTATACAGAACGAAAATTGCGAAATGTTTTGTCGGTATAAGGATCATTCCGACAAGATGTTTTGGCAATATTTTTTTGCGTATGTATACAAAGTTTTATCACAAAATTTTCCATAATCATAATACCCTCGTATTTCTAGTAATAAAGCTGTAACTGGGAATCCGAACTTCAGCGACCTCCCCGCTAAGAGATTTCAAGAGTGCATCTTACCTTTGAACCTTGGAACTGCACCGCAACAGGTACAGAGAAACACAGCCTCACTGTACTTGATTTAAATGCACTGGAATCTGTAAACAGGAATAACAAATCAATCATGCTAGCTGTGAAGTGTCAGTTTTCACAGCAATTGCGTCCTTGGAGGAGTTTGTAAACAGGAACAACTTGTCAATCTTGACAGCTTGAATGGCAAGAATGTGTAACTGGACCGGCTGGCGCTATTTTGGTCATGATGTGTTTCGGCGTGTCTATAATGGCTGTGGTCACACTAGAAAGTTAAATCAAGTTATGCATTGCCTTGCTGAAGAGGTGACAAGCAATAAAACCACTAAGCAAAAAACAGCAAACAGGGTTGCAACACTCCGGAAATACCGGAAATACCGGAAATACCAGAGCTCAAAGACAGATGACAACGGGCTTGTTTATTTGACCAATAGGTTCAATAATCATCCTTCATATATAGGTATTAGTTATTGCAGTAAATTTTAGTTAAGAATTCGTTGTTTCCCCGTAATAATCTCGGTATTAGTTATTACCGTTAATTTTAGTTGATAATTAGCTGTTTCGTTGTTTCGTTGTTTCGCTGTTTCGCGTTTTAGTAACACCCCTGTTTGCAGTGGCCTGCTAAGATCTCCTGCCACTGTACTTATCAAATGTAAACACTTCCTTTGTAAAATGATGGCGAATAAAGAAAAAAAATGCTAATAATAATAACGTACCACACATAACTGAATGATGTATCATCCACCTTTTGATTGGTTGAGAAGAATCGCGCTACTGTCATATGACGATCATATGACTTTAGGCCGGACAATGGTAATTTAATGACTAACAGGGAAATTCCGATTGTACTATTGATCATCAATTCCTGTTTTTTCGAGATAACGCGAATCAAGTGGCCTGTTTCGCAGCATTCGTACTCGTCTTTGTCAAGCCAAACGTTTTCTGTATTGTGTGAATTCTATTTCATAATTATGTATCAACACCCTCCATCGAGAAAGTCATTAGGTGGGTCAATAAACGTAACTTGATAAGAAACCACGGCACGGTTAGCTTTGTAAACTCACCACCCCTTCCACCCTTCCATATATCAGCGCGCCTTTTTTAGAAAGAAAATTCTTTTTATTTTGAGCCGCCCCCGTACGAAACGAACAGCGCTGCAGAAGCGCTTCTGGCAGCGTTGTCAATTGGCTGCGCTGCAGCAGTTGTGAATTTTGGCTGTCAAAACGCTGCGCTTTAGCAGCCGAATAACAGCGGTTCGGCAGCGGTACTTGAAACACGAAGACCGTGTTAAACGCTGCGCGGCGCTGCAGAATGGCTGCAAAAATGACAAATATGTTTATTTATAGCAGGGCTTGACAGCGCTTTGGCAGCGCTTTGAAGCGCTGCAGAAAAGCTGCAAACATTACAAGAATGCATATATCGACAACAAAAATTCTAAATATGTTTATTTTTTGGCAAGCGATATCGCTTACAATCATTGCACGTTATTGTTCTAATAATAGCAAATGTATACATAAAAAGCAGTCCCTTGCAACGACGTGGTTTTGCCGTCGTCCTTTTATGTGTTATCGAAAAATAAACAATGATATAATAACCAGAACAAAATCTAAGCAAAAGCCGAAGTCTTTGCGAATAATATCACGGTCACCTAGCGGTTTATTATAATATTATACATAAACTGACTTCTTCCTTTACAAAGCGGGTCAGTAAACAGTAGTCGAGAATTCGCAAGCACATGCAGCTAAAACTTAGCTGTTAACTGCACCGGTGGTCCTCCTTGTAGCGGACTTCCTATGTAATTTCCTTTTTGAAGAACCCCGCTTGTTCCTCAGAGTTTTAGCATGGTCAATTTTTTCTTCAGACTGTTGCACATCGTTTGGAGTACGCTGGAAATATAAGAAAGTAAAAGAGGACAAATTCGTCAGAGATTTTGTTTGGAATTAATGCGGCGCAGGCATGCAACGTAAACACGCTTGCATTACATGCAGTCGGCTGTCATATGAAACGCAGCTCCCCTCATAAAAAAAAAGCGCCAACCTAATGCAAATTAGCTCAAACAGGCCCAAGCTGTATACACTTTCGAATTGGCTGAGAAACATTCCTATTTGCACAATATTGACACTAAATTCGTTTGGAGTTTCTTTGTGGACCTGATCTGAATTACTGTTCACAAGCTATAGTCACGTATAAAATCAAAACAGGGAGAGTGAAAAGTATACGTTTGTTTCCGCCTTCTATTGTAGATGTCTTGTTGGCCAATTGCTCAGCCAAAACACTGCAGCGAATCTCCAGCTGCTCATCATTTTCTGAATATCGAAAACGCACTGTCAAGGGACAATTCGAAACAATTTGGAAGTTTATTATAAAGAATAATATTTCGGCTATCCTGGAGCGAACTTGTATTTGCAAACGGAAGAGCTCAAATTTAACCTTCGGACTTACGTTTACGGGCAGTAGCCCTTTAGGAGCATAGTTCATAACTGAGGTCAGCGAAGCATTTGCGTGTGCAGCACAAACCGCAGGAAAGGCATGGCGCCAGGTTTGCTACGAATGTGCCTGTCGGTAAGCTTTACCTGCACGATTTGAGCTAAGCTGCCAAGTGGTTGCACGGCATCGTGATGCACAGACACCTTAGGAGTCTTTGTAGTCACCTATACCGCGGAAATTCTGTCTACCATTTTTCCGGTCTAATCTCATTGTGGTTTTGCTATCCAATTTAGTTGTCTACCCAAACGGAAGTTTGTAATCGCTGTACGTGCTCCCTGAGGATACTTAACGGCTAGTTTGTAGTGTAGAATTTAGTTGTGACTTGGAGCCCGAGCTCTCCGTTAGTCTCGAAGCTCAAGAGCTCAGCAGTTTCACGAATAAAGAAGTCAACGAGTCCAGAAGCGAGTCCCCTAAAATCTGCTCCGTAACAGCACTAAGTTACCATCCAGCAAATGTCATATTAGTGTGAATGATCAATATTTGACGTACTTTGATCTTGACTTGTAAATTGAGGTAAATATATTATAAATCGTTAGCTTGAATTTTAGTAGTATATTGAGAATTTGCCGCTTTACAAATTATACAACTGAATAATTTACTAATTATTTTTGGCGCAAAATTATACCCTCTTCCACTGGTCTTTTCAACCGATTTTCATCACCCAGCGGTTTGCTCATCGTCAAGATGTTATATATATATACAAGTAATTGAAAGTCTGAGTAAGCTGTATTGCTGTTCTCCTCTCATTTTAATCTCCCGCCTAAAATAATTTATTTCTAACTTAATCAAACTTCGGTTAATCAGCCTTGCAGTTAAACTGCAAACACAAGGCAATGACTAAGTTTGATAATGCAACACTAAATGACAAGTTGTTTGCTTGTATCGGAAGAAGGCCGCAGACAATTTGTAACTGGTACTGTATACAAAACTGAGATTGTGATTCTGAACTTGATTCGGACGAGAATTAACATGCTATATAGCCATACTATAAGCAACTGTAAAATTGTTTGTATAACGTTTAAACGACAATCTTACCGGACCAAGTGAAGCAAGGAATGATACGGAACGTACCTGAGATGGACTTGACCTCTGCGTCGTATGTAGACTCCAACCACCTATGGCCCTTCTTCTGTCTCCATTTTACAGGATATACAGTTCCCTCTTGTAATTCTCCATCATTTGACAACACTAAATTGCAAACACTAAATTGCTGTTCGCTTAACAAGTGCAAACATGCTGGAAACAATGGCTGTGGTCACACTAGAAAGCTAAATCATGATTTCGCACCCTAAATCTTGATCAAGGAAACCGCAAGATAAATCGTGATTTAGAAGAGGCGGCATTCGTGCTCTCTTGAATGTATCAAAGATGACAGCTAACTTCCCAATCCGATTAGATAAAATGAAATAGAACACGTTCTGAAAGGGCAGCATCTGAACTTTGGAGTAGTAAAAACTTTGGCCTTTGCAAACGTTATCATCGGTCTCTTTGCCTTGTTTTGCTAAGAAAATTAATATGGAAAGCCCGATCCAGACGACTGAAAAGAATCAGGATGCTCATGCTCCAGAGGGAACGGAGGAGAAGGCTGGTTGTTGGCTTGCACATCATAGTGCTTTCCGAATCTGCTGGAACGTTAAAGTTAAACGGAGGTCGATCGGACATCTTAAGAGAAGTTGCGAAAAAAGTGCGGGAACTGATAAAAGTGAGTTGTGGTGCATGATTACGATCAATACGGGGGTTGACGTCGGCAATTCAATGAAGCGTGCGATTGGTTCATGGAACAAGAGTTAGATAAATCACCTTTTAAATCGTACTTTTGAGATGATTTAGAACGAGAGTTATTTCTTTCAACTAAGCCGCTTTCAATATCACTTTACAACATTAATCAGTGCGGTTTCCACTGAGCAGTTTTTACGGTCACACACAGATTTTGGCTAAATCGCGATTAAGCACTGCTAAATCGTGATTTAACTTTCTAGTGTGACCACAGCCAATGTCTCCCGAAATCACTTGCACCAGAACGTTCGTTACAGCACGCGCAAACAAACAACCGTCTTCCAACGGATTTGCATGTCCTGTTTTTTCGGTTAAATGAATATACCCGTTTTGATTGGGCAAATGGGATCACGTTTAAGGTGGTTTACACATTCCTTCAGATTAGACTTGTAGGGTCATAACCTTGTGGACATAGATTTTCTTACATTATACGTACTCGGGTACCTTACTCTAGTTGCAGGCATACTTCGAAATTACAATGCGATTTCCAAATAAAATAGAGTCAGATTAGCTTTTATCGGAGGGAGCATTGAGTGAGGTCGAACGGACGTGAGGTGTTCCGAATTTTTTCACGGCAACGTTAGTTTTGTTTACTGCAGTAGATTTCTTTTCTTTTCTTTAGCTTTTCTTTTTACTGTGGGATTACCGTATAAATGCTATTATTATTGTTAGCTTTAATTTGTATGTGCATGTAAATAAACAAATATGCTGCTTTCAGCCACTGCTGTCACATGATATGCTCGCGTCGCGACACGCGCGGAGGTGAACAGACCCTTTCTGAGGGTTACAATTGCCCGACTTCCACAGAAAGTGACCCATAACAATACGGAATTGGACGGAGCTAATTAGCTTCCAGAGGTAAAAGAAAGCCCTTTGTCGCACGATAATTAGGCATCACTGGATAAAGCACATACGTCGGCAAGGCTCAGTCACGCACGGCCTCTCTACGAAGTGCAAAGCTACAGATCGAACAGGAACTGCCAAATGAGATGATGAAGTCATTCTAAATGACGGTAAGAAAACATTTATAGATTTATGTCGTATCGACGTACATGTACGTAAACACACTTTTTTTATATAGTTTCAGTCTACTCGCACCGCCAAGACGAGTGCCAGAATTACATATTACAATTTTGTACAAACAGCTATTTCTTTAGTCACTAACAAAATAGTAAGCCTTTGGTGCGTGCAGTGTACAGTTTAGAAACAGATTTTCGAATTCTTGCCGTTGCTGCCGAGCTTTCCGGATATCGCGGAGCGTGATGGGATAATTGATTTCGCGATGAGCGGTTTTCGCAGCGCCATGCAGCGAAATGGCAGCCACTTGACAGCTACAAATGGCGCTGCCGAGTGGCTGCAAAAGGATGCACACCGCTGTAGGCGCTGCGGAGCGGTATGGCAGCGCGCTGCAATTTGACCACAGGCGGCCCAAGCTGATTGACTGTGTGACGTCACGGTCGGGTTTTATAAGCAAATGTATGGGAGATTTTAGTCGATCGATAACTCGAAAAGTATTGCGAGAATAGAGCTTAAACTTGCTAACCTTGTTGTTGTGGTGGTTTTCTTGCTGCTGTAGCGATTTCAGCGTGTTTCGCTGAATTTTTCCTCCCTAACAGAAAGAATTTCAAGGCTGGCAACTCAGTCGATCTGGCATCCAGAATGGCTCCAGAAAAGTCTCTCAAATGCGGCCTTTCAACCTCCGTATGGCCACAAAACCCAGACATATGTCGAGTTGAATCCTTTCCCCATAAGACTTCAAATGAAATTCTTTCTGTTAGAGAGGAAAAATTCAGCGAAACACGCTGAAATCGCTACAGCAGCAAGAAAACCACCACAACAACAAGGTTAGCAAGTTTAAGCTTTATTCTCGCAATATTTTTCGAGTTATCGATCGACTAAAATCTCCCATACATTTGCTTATAAAACCCGACCGTGACGTCACACAGTCAATCAGCTTGGGCCGCCTGTGATTTGACTTCCACTGCCAAACAGCTTCAAAAGCGCTGTAGATTAGCTGCATTTTGGCTGTGCAGCGGTTTGGAAGCGATGTTGCAGCGCTGCACAGCGCTGTTCGTTTCGTATGGGGCTGGCATTAATTTTCCCTGTGAATAACCAGACCTCATATTACAGTTAGTATGTATTGTTGAGAAAATGGCTAGTGAAAACAAGCAACAACAGGTTGGAAATGGCCTATTAGGAACTACTTATTAAAATTATTTATTTACAATATTTTTATTACTGCATGTAGAAAAGAGTGGGAAATCAAACTTCAGGAGACGTCCCCCATCTCATGTCATGATGCATTCCTGTAGTTTTGGAGTTCTGCACCTTGCTATCTTCATCAGAAGGGAACTTGTTTGGTTCTGCTCAGGTAGACAAAAACTTTATTTTCTTGCTGTTGTCAACAATATGATACCATACTATTTTTGACATTATGTTAAATTAAAGTTAGTTACAGTGAGTACAGTTGAAGCTTCCTATTAGTGCAGGCACCATTTGGAAGCAGAAAAGTGCCTGTAACCTGTAAATGTTCACATAATGAGATGTGTAAATAACAGAATTTGACTGAGCTAGAGTTTAAGCATGGTTTTGTAGAAGAACTGTCCATTAATACGAGAGTGTTCGTTCAAAGGGCTTTGACTGTATGTAACACAGAATCATAATATTGTATTATTGTGTAGCTTTTTATTAACCCTTTCACTCCCAACAGTGATCAAGTTCAATTTTCTCCTTCAATTTTGGCAGCACAAATATATCATACAGTAAGGAGAACTTGGCTTTTGATAGCTTGCTCAGATGATAGCTGATTTAACTATCAATTCTCACTTTATCACTCATACATTTTCCTCCTAAAAGGTTAGGAGAATCTGTATTATGAGCTTGGGAGTGAAAGGGTTAAAGAATAAAACCAGTGAAAAGTGTAAATAAATTGCTGGGTTGGTGACCATGGTAATATTTTATTTCTCTACTTGTTCAGCTGTCAGTCAAGGCTGCATTGCAACAGGCCTGGTCGCATGATCAAGACCAAGGTAAGTTTGGTTTAGGTTAGATTTTATAAATCTCAGATCTGTGTACACAAAGCTGGACCAGCTGTCATAACAAATCTTCCCTTTCTTTTAGTGTGACACTCAGAACTTTTTCACACACTAAATATTTTGAATTCACTTGGGCTCTAAAATGCAATATTTACACAGAATATTGTGCAAAGTATGACATTTGAAATATATATTTCTATAAATACATAGCTCAGTGTTTTTCTCGTCAATAACTGCAACACTGTACAGTCCATGTATGTGCCTGACGTTTCTCTTGTTTAAGCCACTAATTTCTTTTCTTTATAGGGAGCTCTTGCTGCTGCATTCAGTTTGTTTGGAACATCCTCCTCTTCATCAACTCACACTTCACATGTAAGTGTGTTTTTTTTTTGTTTTGTTTTGTTTTTTTTCAGTTTTAAAGCAGATATATGTTGTTATGACCAACCATTGACCAAACATCAACCATCTATGAACCGATTGTTGACCTACATTTGTTTGAGTGTTGACCAACTTTTGGTCACTCAGGACAACAGCATGTTGATTGACAGTCTGCTAATGAACACTTGAATTTGTGCATCTAAATCATGAAGTTAATGTGCTCTGGATATACACTGCTAATACCATTATTATGTAGCTGCAGTGTAGCAGTCAATCATGTAAATTTAATCATTGGATTATTTTTTGAAACAGCTGATGAAGGAAAGGTACTGGACAGAGTAAATGATTACAACACCATTTGCAAGTCATTGTCCATGTCATCGGACCAAAGAGATATGACTCCACATGCTGGTAAGTTTGTCTGTTATTGACAGTGAACTGTGTCAATGAGAATCCCTCCTTCCCACTTCAGGGTAAATAAAAAATAATTCAAAATATTTTTTTGGATTTCCAATAATTCAACCTCTGTCAATACCTTGACCTCATAATAACTATGTGTTTTCCGAAATTATTTTACTGCAATACATCTTTCTGTCTTGCTTGATTTTCTCATTGTCTTAATTGTCTCTCTGTCAATCTCTCTCAGACATCACAACCAGATTTGATCGAGTATTTTGGTTGGGGATTTCAACTTTCGAGTGGACATGGAAAGGTCTAAAGTTGATAAGCTCATTGAACCTTACCAAGAGCAGAATCAACCTAACTGCAAGGTAACAAATTATGATAATTATTCAACACAATTTACAGTAATTTGTAAACAAGAAACTATTTATGATGTTTGTATATCTGATTTGCCTGTAGAATTTAAATGAGGCATATTTTTAAAGGGAAAAAAATCTGCCTGGAGTGTAAAATATTCATTTATTTTATTTCACAGGAACTTTTAGAGAAAGGTCGACCAACTTCTCAACAATGAAAGAAGGTAATGTTTAAGTGGAAACAAAAAGATGAAACTGTAGTATTAGCCATTTCACTCCTGAGAGCCAGAATAAGTTTAGCCGTGTTCCTGTTCCAGCCAGATGATGCATGAAAGCATTCTTATAAAGTCAAAGAAAAAAATAGACACTAAAGGAATGAGCCTGGAAAAGGGTCATTTGACAGCTTGATTAATATTGACATGATTGACCTGCTATAAAATTCTCATTACAATTTACTCAATAATATATTTTCTTCTTGAATGGTTGGGAGAATTTGGATTTTGAGCACTCAGTATAGTGAAAGATGGTTTATTATCCTGTTTTTTTTTTTTTTTTTTTTTTTTTTTCTGCTCCAAAAGATTATTATTTTTAAGTTTTTAAGTGGGGGAAGAGGTGTTCCCTCAGAAGTTTATATGCAGTTTTCAAAATCCTGACCAAATTTGAAATAAAAATGTTATCTTTTCATGCCCTTTTTCAGTTTCCCACCTGTATCTTTTACTGTGGTGTCATATCCCTTTCAAAATTAAAATCTGTCTAAAATACTTCAAAGCTAGACCCTTTGAGGTGACGTGACTGTACCAACCCCCAGTCCATGCATGGTTCCTATTTAATCTTCACAGCCTAAAGCATACTCCATAACTTTACTTGAGGCTAACAACTTGTGTATCTTGAACATCTTTGTCTCTGTCTACTTTAGACCTGTGTTGGGAATATTTGAGGTGAAGCTGAACCCATGCAAAAACAAGTAAGTGAAAGTATTATGGTTTTCTTAACCTGCTAATGAATTAACACTGACATTATTATTACATAATTATATTTGTGAGTGGAAAAATGAGTTGAACCAGTTAGTGTTCTGCACTCCTAACTGACAGATCCACAATATTCTTTTCAGTGTTCCACTGACTGGTGGACAGTATGTTAGAGATGACTGTACATTGAAGGTGAGTCAGCTCTGTCATTTCTTTCTTTTCTATTCTTGAGCTACAATATCGTGCCAGCCACAGTCCACGAGCAAGTCTCCCAGACTTTCCTGTTACTGTAGTTAGATTTTCCGACCAAGTTTGATGTACCGTATTGTTCCCTCCAGGGTGCTCAAAAGCATAATTGGCTACCTGATGTTCCCATCAGGCTATAAGCAGATTCTCCTTGACAACTTTGTAGCGGAGTTAATGGATAACGTTATAGCTTAGGCCAAATACGGTCGCTAGAATGCGCTGAAACGTTAGTTGCGAAATGGCAATTTCGAAATATATATATAAGAAGCTAATCAAGTTTAATAAAAGGCAGTATCGTACCAGATCGTACAACCGTGTGTACTGTGTGAGTATTTCTCATCTGCAACTACAAACCCCAGTCAGATCTTTACTCGGATAGTCGACGTTACACTGGTGGCAGCGACGTTGGGAGTAGTTGGATTTGGTTCCAATTCTGGACGGATGGTGACGATCACGTTCATTGCGTGAGTTAACATTCACTTAGCTTGTTGTTTGGCGGTCGATTGTATCTTTGTGCATTATATTGCCGCTAGCAGTTGGTCTGTTGGTTTCGACGGGTTGTAATTTGTTGCTTAGTTTGTGCTATTCGTGTGGTTGTTACGTAAGCGGTGAAACAGAATGACGAGTAGCAGTAGCAGTAGCAGTAATGCGGCCTCTCACGGTCCCGTACGGCCGATCGTATGCCCGAAGCCTTTTCTGCGGGGAAAGATGAGGATTGGCATTCGTGGATACAGCATTTCGAAGACTGCGCAGAGCTCAACGAGTGGAGTACAGAAAAGAAATGCAAGTTTCTCTCTGTGCGACTGCGAGGTGTTGCGTTACAAACGTCGCAAGGATTATCCGACACGGTACGTGGAAATTATTAGGACTACAAGACGGCACTGGGACAGGCTTTTATGCCTAAGGAACGCATAGACTTGTACAAGGCAGAATTCCGAGCCCGGCGACGACAACCAAACGAACGTTTGAGCGAACTAGCGGGAGCTGTTAGGAAACTGTGCAGATCACTTGCGTATCCAACAGCAGGAGCAGATCTTATCAACCAGCTCGCACCAGATCAATTCATCCACGCGCTCGATGGCCGGGAAACAAGACTCAAAGTTCGTGAGACGAACCCAGCGACCCTGGACGACGCCGTAAGCCGAGCCCTACAACTGGAAGCCATGGACGAAGCTGAAAGCCAGCGATCTCGCTCATCGAGGCACGTGCGCGTTGTCGAAAATTCAAGCGGCGGTCATGATGTAAAGAACATGGTTGCCATGGAGAAGATGGTGAATCTCGTGGGACAAATGAGTACCTCCAGTCAATCCAAGCTGAGACAGTCGAGCAACTCCCGATGGTCACGCAGATGTTATCACTGCCAGCAAGAAGGGCATTTTAAGAAAAACTGCCCAGAGCTAAGGAGAATGCCGTCGGGAAACGAGCGCGGACTGGCGTCAGGGGTCACGCGTCAGTTCCACCAATAGAAATGACCCAGCACAGCAAGAAACCGGAAGCCAACGAGAAGAAACAGGAAGTGCCTAAACAGAGCTTGAGTGTGGCCAACGACACAGCAGTTTACGCGTCGGGCTGGATAGAAGGACACAAAACTGAAATGCTGTTGGACACTGGTTCGTCTGTAACGTTAATTCACAAGAGACTGCTGAACAGGCTGGGACAGAATGTGCCGATCGAGAAATTTAGCGAGCCGATAATTTCCGCAAACGGAGAATTGTTGGACATTGTAGGCACATGTAAGCTACGCATATGCCTGGGTGGTGTTAATGTGATGCATTTGGTTTTGGTAGCAGAGAATATCACACAAGAATGTTTGATCGGGGTTGACTTTCTGGTAGCAAACAAATTCAAGATTCATTTTGAGAATCATAGGCTGGAAGTGAAGGGAAAATCAATAGCGTTGTCTAGTAAGTTGAGTGAGGGAATGCCAAGGGTGTGTAGAATTAGTTTGGCACAGACAGTTACGGTGCCGGGGAACCATGAGATGGTGATGCAGGCCAAGCTTGTACACAAGGGGAGTGCAGTGGGCGTGGCAGGAATAGTGGAGTCCAGTCCCAGATTCGCGGAGAAGCATTCCATGTTGTTGGCCAGAGTTCAAGCAGAGCCGGGGCCTGAAAACTTGGTACCAGTCCGAGTGGTAAACCCTTCACCGACTCCATTGACGTTGTACCGGAACACTCATCTTGGCACGTTCACCGAGGTGGACAAGAACCCGGTATGCTCGGCAGAAGAACCCAAGCAGGTGCTGCACGTGGCCGAGGCAAAACAGGGGCCTGGAACCGCCTCGAAACTGTTCAACTTAGAAAATGCAGACTTGACGCAGGCGGAGAAGGCGAAGGTAGCGGAATTGCTGGAAGAGTTCAAGGATATCTTCTCTACGGAACAGAACGACCTTGTTCAACATCGTATCAACATGGGAAACACTGTACCAATTAAACAAGGTGCGAGGAGAGTGCCCGGACATCAGAAAGAGGAAGTCCGCGAACACCTCAGGCAGATGGAGGAAAACCATATAATCCAGCCATCCAGTAGTCCTCGGGCATCAACAATTGTCTTGGTGAAAAAGAAGGACGGTATAACGCGGTTTTGCATCGATTATCGCAAGTTGAACAACGAGACCATGAAAGATGCGTACCCCCTGCCGAGGATAGCTGACACCCTCGAATCCATGTGCGGCGCACGGTACTTTTCAACGCTGGACTTAGCAAGCGGATACTGGCAAGTGGAGCTTCACCCAGATGACCGTGAGAAGTCTGCTTTCGCCACGTGCTATGGCCTGTACGAGTTCCGCGTTATGCCATTTGGATTGTGCAACGCACCAGCAACTTTCCAACGGCTGATGGAGAACGTGCTGAATGGACTGCAGTGGAAGACATGCCTGGTATACCTAGATGACGTCATCGTGTACTCGAAGACATTTGATGAACACCTGAACAGGCTTCACGAGGTCTTCGGGCAACTGAGAGCAGCTGGTCTAAAGCTGAAGCCCAAGAAATGTCAGCTGTTTCAACGGAGCGTGCCGTACCTGGGGCACGTAATCTCGGAGGAGGGAGTGAAGACAGATCCAGAGAAGACCAAGACTGTAGCCGAATGGCCGATGCCAACCACCGTAAAGCAAGTCCGAAGCTTCCTGGGTCTGGCGTCTTACTACAGGCGGTTCACTCAAGACTTTGCACAGATCGCAGCGCCCCTTTATCGGCTGACTGAAAAAGAGGCTAAATTCAAGTGGACAGACCAGTGCGATGAAGCTTTCACTCGACTGAAGCGAAGGTTAACCACGGCCCCAGTGCTTGCCTTCCCTTCTTTTGGTGAAGAATTCATCCTGGACATGGACGCCAGCAACTTCGCATCGGAGCAGTACTGTCCCAAGTGCAGGATGGAACAGAGCGCGTCATCGCGTATGCCAGCCGAACCATGACCAAGGCGGAGAGGAGGTACAGCACGACAAAGAAAGAGATGTTGGCCTTTGTTCATTTCGTTAAGTACTTCCGCCACTCTGTATGGAAGACGGTTCGTGGCCCGGACCGACCATGGTGCTTTAAAGTGGCTCCACAACTTCAAGGAACCGGAAGGACAGGTCGCCAGGTGGCTGGAACAGCTAGGAGAGTACGAGTTTACAGTTTAACACCGCCCAGGGGTGAAACACGGAAACGCAGACGCGATGTCGCGGAGCCCATCCGCAGGCGGAGATGAAGTCCAAGAGGTGAATGCGATTGGCACAGCATGTTTTCCGAGATGGACTGGTGACGAACTGGGTGAAGCACAGAGAGCGGATCCCTACATAAGCAAGGTCATTAACTGGCTGGAAGCTGGAAACGGCCGGCCTTCCCACTTAGAGGCTCAAGGGATCAGCCAAGATACGAAACTTGCTGGCTCAGTGGGACCGGCTACAACTGGTTGACAGGGTACTGTTTCACCTGTGGGAGTCGGAAGACGGTAGTTCTACTTGGTCACAGCTGGTGATGCCTCGCTGTCTTGTACCCCTGGTCCTAAAGTTACTACACGATGTACCAACGGCTGGTCATCTTGGCGTTACGAAGACGATTGCCAAAGTACAGGAACGATTTTACTGGCCAGGCCTTCAAGTGGACGTGGAAAGTTGGTGCCGACAATGTCCTAAGTGCGCAACTAAGAAGTCACCCCAAAGAGCTGCAAGGGCACCGCTGGTCAGTAGTCACACAGGATACCCCCTGGAGCGCGTTCCGTGGACATCTTGGGCCCTCTACCAACCTCTGAAACTGACAACAAGTACATCATGGTTGTCAGCGACTATTTCACTAAATGGACAGAGGCGTACGCCATCCCCAACCAGGAAGCACGGACAGTGGCAACTAGACTGGTTGGTGAATTCGTCTGCCGCTTTGGAGCGCCTGAAACTCTCCATTCTGATCAAGGCCGCAACTTTGAATCGAAGTTGGTCCAGGAAATGTGTGCCCTGCTTGGCATACGCAAGACATGCACTACGCCTTATCAACCACAGTCAGATGGCCAAGTAGAGCGATTTAATCGAACGCTGACTAGTATGCTGTCCAGCTACGTCTCAGAGAACCACAAAGACTGGGATGTACATCTTCCTCTGGTCCTGATGGCGTACCGTTCTAGCGAGCACGAAACCACTAAGTATTCACCCTACTACCTGATGTTCGGGCGAGAAGTGCGTTTGCCGGTTGACGTCATGTTTGGACGTTACCCAGAAGAGGAAAAGGAAACGACAGAGTACGCGTCCAATTTGAGAAGCACGCTGGAAGATGCTCATGAGAAGGTCAGGGAGAACCTAAAAGTAGCACAGCGCAGACAGAAGGACCACTATGATCAACGGACTTACGGGGAAGCGTATGTTGCTGGCGACAGGGTGTGGCTCCACGTACCGGCTATCAAAAAGGGACAGACGCCCAAGTTTGCATCGTCCTGGGATGGCCCGTACGAGGTACTGGAACCACTCTCTGATGTCACCTACCGCATCCACAAAGAGGGACCGCGAGGCAAGGTCAAGGTGGAGCACTTTAACCACCTGAAACCTTGCCACAGCCCAAGAGACAGAGTTGTTTGGCCTGCTGGTGTTGATGCTGATACCGCTCCTGAAGATGGTGGTGCTGACATCATGGAAGCTCATTATGAGAAAGATGCAACGGACATGTTGTACAATGAAGATGAGCTGTGGGAGCCCAAGAACGTGCACGTCCCTATCCGACCTGACGGTGTGTATCAAGAACCGAGGGTCGACGAACCTCCAGCCCAGGACAGACCTAGAAGAGAAGTCCGCCAACCAGCCTGGACAAGAGACTTTGTTCTTGAACAATAATTTGACTGTCAATTGATTATGTGATTTTTTTCTTAGAACATATATTTTGTATCGCTCATACCCAATAGTTATATACGTTTTCTAGTAAGGCACTGATTTTTTTTCCCTTTCCGACATGAGGACATGTCTTTTCAATAGAGGGGAATAGTGTAGCGGAGTTAATGGATAACGTTATAGCTTAAGCCAAATACGGTCGCTATAATGCGCTGAAACGTTAGTTGCGAAATGGCTATTTCGAAATATATATAAGAAGCTAGTTTAATAAAAGGCAGTATCGTACCAGGTCGTACAACCGTGTGTACTGTGTGAGTATGTCTCATCTGCAACTACAAACTCCAGTCAGATCTTTACTCGGATAGTTAACAATTATTCGCCGAAGTGGAGGTGAATAGCGGTGGATATTTACCGAGCCGTTTCGGCGAGGTAAATATTCACCGCTATTTACCGACACTGAGGCGAATAATTGTTTTAGTATATACCACACAAGTTTAATAGCCAACTCCCAAATAGCTATTTTATTTCCGACAAAAGTGGGCAAAATGGGTTTGCACGCCATTTTGTTTTACCGGAAACCGCCGGGAGGTGAATAGTACTTGATATTCCGAGGCATGCATATGTTAAATATGGCGAACGGACGTGCTTTCGATGCTCAAGGAACAAACCTCGAGTTTTCCTCTCACGAACTTCGTAGGACGGCCTCTCTACCCAACATTGGTCAGTTACGTAAGAATCTATCCAACTATGGGTTAGATTTCGCAAAACACAAAGGTCACACGGAATATTGCGAAGAAAACTTGGCTGGACCGATCATGACAAAAGCCGACATAACGAGTGAACAACATACCAACAGCGTCTTCAATGGAAAAGAACTCGGGACTCTCAGCCTGCAGGAACTCAAAACAGAGTTACGAAAGAGAGGCCTAAGCAAAAGTGGGAAGAAAGCTGTCCTGGCGGAGAGACTAAGAGTATTCTTAGCGGATGAAACTTCCCGCCAAAATTTACATGACAACAATGGCGTTAATGGATCTACCTCGGAACCCGAGGTGATAGATTTACTTGTTAGTCAAAAGTCGGATACTTCGGAGGAAGGGATTATTACTGAGTGCCCATGCTACAACCATCTCAACTCTTTGATTGAGGACCTGAGGAACGAGATCTCTGAGATCAAAAGGTCACAGAACTTGTCTTCAACTGACCAGGGCCAATCAACAACTATCAGAAAATTAAAAGAGGAAAACGAAGTGCTCAGATGCCAGCTAACCTCTCTAAGAAATAGCTGTGATCAAATCACCGAAGAGAGAGATTCCCTAAAGCTAGCAATACAAATTGTTTCAAAGGAACTTTATCAACATTCGCATTCAAATTCAACCGAAACGCCAGCAGCAGAAGTCATTTCCACTTCGCCTATTCAAGATAGGTCAAAGGAAGTGTCCCAGGAGAGTGCGAGCCAGTGGAAGACTGTAACAAAGAATGCCGACAAAAGAAAGAAACCAAGTAAATGGAAAAAACCGGCGGAGAAAGAAAAACCAACACAGAAGCAGCGAAGTTCAGTAGTAATCTTGGGAGACTCCATGATAGGCGGACTGGAAGGATGGAAGATGTCTAACAAGGCTAACAAAGTAAGTGTAAGGTCTTTTCACGGTGCTACTACGGATGATATGGTGGATTACCTGAAACCAACTATCCGTAGTGCACCGGACAACATCATTATCCACGTTGGTACAAATAACCTTAGTACCGAAGAACCAACTGAAACTGCTGAAAAGCTAGTAGATCTAGCGAGAAACATTGAGCAAGAATTACCAGAATCGAATGTAGCTATTTCTGAGTTGATTACTCGCTCGGACAACGATCAGCTTTGCTCGAAAGCAAACAGTGTAAATAAAGCTATTCGCAAATTTTGCAAGTCTCGCAACTGGGAACTTATTTCCCATGGTAACATCGATAGTAGTTGCCTGAATTCCAAAGGGCTGCATTTAAATGGGAAAGGAGTATCATACCTAGCTACAAATCTAAATAAGTATATTAATTCTAATTGATTACAAAGGGATGATGGCCTTAATGTTGCAGGAAAGGAAACTGAACATAAATCATCTAAAGATAGTTTAATGACAAAGGGTTTTAAAATGGCCCTCTTGAATGTGGTCAGCTTGCCAAAGCACGTTGATGAGCTACGTGTACTACTACATGATCAACCTTTCGATTTATTTGCTTTAAATGAGACTCGATTAGACTCCACGGTTTCAAGCGCGGAAATGCACATAAAAGGGTTTGAACTGATTCGTAAGGACCGTGCTAGAACAGGTGGGGGTGTGGGCATTTACTTAAAAAACACCATTAATTACATTCACAGAAAGGATTTGGTAATGGATGGACTTGAAGGAGTGTGCGTTGAAGTAATCAAACCATATACTAAACCCTTTATTGTGGCAAATATTTATAGACCCCCTAGCTCTCCACAGGAATACCTATCTAAAATTGAGCACTTAATAGAACGTGTAGATAGCGAAGAAAAAGAATTGCATCTGCTAGGAGATCTGAACTGTAATTACATTGCAAACCCACATGATCAGAACACAGTTGACCTAATATCTCTTTGCGATTTATACCAGCTAACCCAACTTATTAAACAACCAACGAGAGTCACTGACAAAACATCCTCGTTGTTGGATGTCATCATTACAAATGAACCGGACAAAATAATTGCGTCAGGGGTGCAGCACTTAGGTATAAGTGACCACAGCCTTGTGTTTGCGGTACGCAAACTTAACAGAATTAAAAGCAAGACAGTTAAAGTTATTAAGGCGAGAAATTTGAGATCACTCAATGTTACTGAATTTTGCAGTGATCTTGAAAATCAACCATGGTCGGATCTTGATCAACTCGAAGACACAAATGAGATGTGGTTAGCTTGGAAAAACATGTTTACAAGCATTGTAGATATTCATGCTCCATTGAAATCCAAGCGAGTTAGAAGTAACAATTTGCCTTGGATAACAAAAGAAATTAGAACTATTATACACAAACGTGACAAAATGAAACGACATTTTGTAATCACAAAACACCCAGACTCCTGGACAGCATACAAAGCACTTCGTAATAAGGCGACCATTGAGATCAGGAGTGCCAAACGTACTTATTATAACAGTGAGATAAATAAGCAAATGGGTGACCCAAAACGTACATGGAAAACAATTAACCAGCTAATCGGTAAACAAAAATGCAGTCAAACAATATCCGAACTCAAGATTGGCAATAAAAGCGTAACATCTTCAGTTGAAATTGCCGAGACTTTTAATAATCACTTTGTAAGCATTGGACCAAAGCTTGCGTCCGGAAATACTGATTCTAATAGCTTTAAAGACTTTGTTAGACCTGTTTCTCACGTTTTTGAATTTAAACCGACTAGCAGCCGAAAAGTTTTTAAACTTATTGATACCCTATGTACTTCTAAGGCCACTGGTCTGGACGGTATATCTGCCAGACTTCTAAAATACGCTGCGCCAGTAATCTCCCAGTCTGGCTCACACCTGGCTCATAAATATGGACCAAGGTCTATTTAATATTGCAGTTTTCCTAGATCTCAAAAAAGCATTTGATACCGTTAACCACGGTATCTTGCTTGAAAAACTTGAGATTTACGGGATAAGAAACAATTTGCTCTTAAGATCGTACTTGTCAGAAAGAAAACAAAGTTGCCTAGTAGATAATTCACAGTCGAGTAAGAAATTGATAACTTGTGGTGTCCCTCAAGGTTCAATCTTGGGCCCACTTCTGTTTCTTGTCTATATTAATGACTTGCCAAACTGTCTTGAAAGTGCAATGCCAAGCTTATTTGCTGATGATACACATATCACAATAAGTGGCCATGATATCTCGGATATTGAAGAAAAAGCCAACAGTGAATTAAACAATATAAGCAAATGGCTACTAGCAAACAAGTTGCACCTAAATGTAGCCAAGACCGAATACATGCTTATTGGTTCACGACAAAGATTGGCAGCAATTGTTGATAAACCAGAAATCAAAATCGGTGTCATGCCAATAAGGCGTGTTGAACAAACCAAATCAATTGGTGTTGTTCTAGATGAACACCTCTCATGGAACAAGCATCTGGAACATATCACCAAAAAAATTGCTTCTGGTCTTGGTGCAATAAGGAGGTGTAGGCCATTTGTACCCCAAAGTACCCTAATAGACATTTATAATTCTCTCATTCAATCTCACTTGGATTATTGCTGTGAGGTCTGGGATACTATAGGGGTAACAGCTAGTGAAAAGTTGCAAAAATTACAGAACAGAGCCGCAAGACTCATTCTTCGTGCTGATTACAATACACGCTCTAAATCTTTGCTGGACCAGTTGGGCTGGGAAAAGCTTAACGAAAGAAGAGCAAAACAAAAGGCTGTGATGATGTACAAAGTAAGGAACTCTAGTGCACCAAGTTGTCTTACCGCTCTGTTTAAAACTGTTGCAGAAACCAATTCGTATAATCTTAGAGGCTCATCCACTAAGGTATATTTGCCACGCCCAAACACAGAATTTATGAAAAAAAGCTTTAGTTACAATGGGGCCACAACGTGGAACAAGCTTCCTATTGGCTTACACAAGGCCACATCCCTAAAATCATTTAGAAGCAAACTTAAGGCCATCAACCTTTTGGATGCCTAAAGGGTGGGAGGGATTTTATCATTAAATTTAAACTTCCTTGTAGTATATTCTTTAACACGGCTTCTATGTAAATCAACTATGGTTGTTAGAATTTTTTCGTGTATAAATAATAAACATTCATTCATTAGGAGCCAATCAGAGCACGCGAAAAGCACTATTCACTTGTGTGGTATATACTAATCAACGTTACACTTTGTTTGAACATTTGACACATTTGGCTAAGTCCTAAGAGAGCTAATATAAGCTTGAGCAAGTTGCCCAAATAATTTTCATTATAATGTGCCATCTTCTTCAACTTGCTGTGTATCCTATCTGCCCTTCTTTATGATCAATTCAATGCAGGTACTAATGACTCTGTTGATCTCAGCATTGTCTATTGCTGATTCGCCTTTCCTACTATTACGATGGTGAGATACCTGTACAGATATGTAGTGGTGATTTATCATTGTCTTTTTAAACCGTGACAGCTAACAGATGTAGAACAGAGGCTCCCAGAACCCAGGGGCAAAGTGGAGTGTGCACAATCCTTTAATAGAAAAGCAAAAAAATTAAGCAATTCCAAGAACAAGGGAGACTATCACAACAAAGAGAAAGGAGGGCGAGAAAGAGGAGATATGCAGGAAGAGAGATGGCAAGGCTACGTTGAGAATATAGAAATGTGCCCCTTTTATTATTTTGGTGGGTGAAAATATTTAGCAGTCCCTCTGCCTAACTGTTTCTTTGCAGTTGTACCACCACTCAGGTTCAGGTTAGTGTAGATTGTATCACAGATTATTAGTTTACTTTTACTTTTTGAGAATAATGGGACACTATATTTATTCCAGATTTAACACCCCAGCCTATTGGAAACAAGTTAAGTTTCCCTATACAGGGGTGGATCCAGGAAATTGAGAAATGGGCGGGGGGGGGGGGGGGGCATTTGGAAATCTAAACCTCCTAAAACAGCGATTTCCTGCATTTTTAAACCATTAAGCAGGTGCAACAAGCGGATTGAATTGATCACAAATATTAAGCTTTTGGAAGGAAATTTATCTTTCAGGTACTGCTGGTAAGTTCTGCGCCACATCGAACGCTTAATAAAACACTTTGCTGCCTAACGCACAGCCCCAATTGGCCAAACAACAGATAAATCTGTTGCAGAGCGCTAATAGTATAGGAGCCAACAAACTAGGGTCATCCTATTGCAATCATCAATCCCATGCAGATGATATTAGTAAGAGTCGCATCATGGGATTGATGAATGTCATCCTTCTCTGGTTACACGTGGCGTAGTCGTCAACAATTGCACTGTAATCCAAAGGTGTGTCCTTGTGAACAAGGAGAGAATGTCTCGTTCTCAACAAACCCATTTTCTCTCATTGGCTCTCGGGCTCTTTTCAGACGGATTAATTTTGCAACACAATATTACACAAGTACGCCTCGGCCGGATCCCGGGCCGGTTGAGCATCAGGGTGTTGTTCGCACGCAACATGTCATTCCACATTGCTGTTTATTTCTCAATTTTCTTTATAATAATTACTGGTAAGGAAACTGAACAAAAGTTCTGAATTGATTGATATAAACAACAACAAAAGACGAAAAACAAAGCCTGTGTACCATTGTAGAGGTCTACGTTGTCTGAAAAAATCCAAGACCCAGAAAAAAGGGGGGGCCGCGGCCCCCTCAGCCCCCCTCTAAATCCGCCACTGCTATAGTCAATGGGTAATATACATTTAAAGTAATCCCAAGTGTCTCACAGTTGTCTGGACAAAATCCAGTTCAATGACATGAATAAATAGAAAATTCATATTTCAGCTTTTATTTATTTGTTTTCCATTCAATAATAGTCTATTTTCCATTTTGGATAATAAATTTTCACTACATCACTGGGAGAATCTCAAAAGCTCAATGAATGCTGTCCATTGGATGCATTCTATTAAAAGTGGTCTTGTTGGCAATGTTGTCTATGGAGTGGACTAATATTATTGTTCTGACAAAAAATTATTGATTTTAGGCACTGTATGGACATAACAATATAAATCAAATTGATTAAAATATATTTATGTGTACAGATGTTAAAACCTCTTCATGAATGAGGTGTTTTGTGTTGTTATGTAGTGTACAGTTGTTGTGAGTTATTATTATAAAACAGATATTTAATAAATAGTGTTACGAGTGTCTGTGAGTCACCTTTATTCTTGTGTACTTTATACAGGTTAAACTTTGTGTGCAGTGAGCACAGCTTTTCAACATACATGTATGGCCTTATGCGTTGTAATTTTGAGGAAGGAATTTGTTGAAAAGAAAATTATATGCAAGGCTGGCTAAATTTGCATGATTGTGCTGAAATGTCTCCCTGCTTGAAGGATTTAGCTATTAAGCCACAGTTAAATATAGCTAAGAAAAGCCTCTTCAAAAAACAATGGTCAATGAACAGAGGCCTTTGTTTTTGTCACAATTAAAGCTCTTACCGGGAGCTGACAGTAATGAAATGTTCAACTGGAGATTAAAGCTGATTCCGGTATTGAAGTGCCCCCCATGCAAACACAATTAGAGTTGCTATGGTAATTGAATTAATATTGCGCGGGGCGCCCCATTGACTCTGAATGATGTGGGACCTCCATTGGGTTTCTTAGACTTTATGTTCCTTCTAACGAAGTCAAAATGGACTGTTCTATGGCTGGAGAAGATTTGAATGGAATGGACCCATTGGTCATCTCGCTTGTGAAGGAATCTGACAAGATTAGTGGGATCGCCGTTCATAATATAAGAGCGGTGTTGATCAAATGAGTGCTTGGATTGATGTGCAGGAACGCGTAGAAGGTCGAAGCAAAGCTAACGGCAGCCGCCGACTCTCGATACCGAAGGAACACCGCTCTGTGACCCCGCGAAGAATGATGTCGCGACAACAATGCAACGTTCGAAACGAAATCGATTTCAGACATTATCCGGACAGCGGAAAATACATAGAAGATTATCGAAATGCGAAGCTACAGAAGCAGGAAGCTGTTTTAAGGGCTGTTCTCTCGAAGAATGAACGAAGAAGGGCTTCTGATTCGGCGTTAAGTTGTTCTCAATCAGATAAACAAAGCGAGAAAACCGTGGAACATTTACCGCAGCATGTGGAGCGACAGCCGAACCGTTAATCGTGATTTCTTCTAAAGGTTCAAGCAGGCCTTGTAATTTGCCACTTGAGGGACATTTTCAAGGACGAAAGTTGCAGTGCAGGCCTCAGATATTGCCAAGAACGACGTACGTTCACAGAGAATCACTTTGGTATGTTTATTTTATTTCTGTTATTTATTGGCGGTAATGACTTCGCTTTGCCACTAATTGGCTTTGATAATTATTGAATTATTGCGTAGAATTGAATTGGTTGTTTATTAGGGGTTTATAGACTTGTCGTTTGCGGAAATTCGTAAATATTGGGCAGACTGTTTGACCAAATATTTCTGTAGTCAATCAGAAGACATCAAAACAATGGTACGATCGTCCTACATAAACGTAAACAAACTTCAAGAATATATGTTGTATGAAGTCATGCAATGATTTTTATAAATCTAAGGGAGCCAATCTAAGAGTAACCACATATTACTCCAAGGAAATAGGTTTATAAACAATAGCATACAATACATAGGTTCAAATTTTTCGTGATGCTCTCTGAATTTGTAACATTTTGTTTTATTTGCAACAGCTGTTTGTTCATCAGACTTGTCACACTTGTCCCTAATTATGCTCTAAGCTTGAAGCATCAATGAAAATGTCTATCCCCTCCCCTCCTACTCCCAATGAGCTCTGCCTCTTGATGACAGAGTGAGGTACAGTAGCCTTTAGCAATTTTGATTAGGATGGCAATTTGTTTGACCTGACAGCAAGGTGTTTTTCCTTCAGGCATCAATCAGGAACTGGCACTTCTACAACTAAAATAATCCCACTTGATAATGACAGCAGCCATGTAAATAATGCTATACATGATCAACCTGCTGGATGTGCAGCCGACAAGCATCCATTCAGTGTATCTACAAAGAAGCGAGTAGTGCAGTGTACGTCTGCAAAATCCACAAAGTCCAACATCAGCATGTTAATGACAAGGCATGCATCCCCTTCACAGCTCAGCACAGACATTTCTGCCGCTATCGAAAAATGTGATTCTTGGGTCAAAAACCGTGACCAGGCACTGGACAGTGTCCAGGCGAAGGACAAGTCATGTAGAAGTTACAGTGCTTCTGATGAAGTAAGGGTTTCTTCACGAACAAGCTCAAGCAAGGGACAGCTGGATTCAACTAAGAATGAAGCAGCTTCTTCCCCCAAGCCATCTTCAAACATTGACTATTCACATTATACAGACATGTTCAAGAATGTGCTTGAGTATTATGGGCCCAAGAGACTTCGTCCCAAGTCAAATGTGTCACTTGATCACCACATGGTGTCCTTGAAATCGTAGCATAAGGCTAGACATAGATAAGAAAGGAAGTCCTGCACAACAGTGTGGATATAATTTTAGGTCAATCCATTCACTATCCACTGTGCTTCTAATCCCTAAACCCAGTCTTTCTCACTTTTTCCTCAAATTCAAGGGGTTTGACCAAATCATCAATATTGAAATCCCGATCCTCTAATACAATAATTGTACAAATTATTGTACATTGTTACAAATTATTTGTTCCTAACTTCTTAAGTTGCTACCAATAATAGTATGTTTAGTTTGTCCCATGTAAAAAAAAAATGACATTCCATACTCCATTGTTCTAGATTCTGGATTCCAGATTGTATAATTTAGAGTGATCTTCATTATGAAGCTCAACAGCAAAAATATCCTGGACCCCAGACCCTTACATGGGACAAAACAGTTGCCAGAAGTATGGTCATATTAGCAGGGTACTTCAGTGTTAGGTTCCTTTCAGTGCTTCCCTCATTATCTATGTCTGAAGTAGAAATGTTATATATATATATATATAGTGATGCTTTGTATTTTATCAAGAGTCTGACATTTATGATTAGATTATTATATAATGTTCACAAATGTTAACTAAATAAGACCTAAATGAAACCAAGTAATCTCTGTGTACTGTAGCAAAATTCACAGGGCCCAAGCGTTGCAATGGTAATTAGGTTAATCCATGCGCACGGGTACAATATGTTTTTATGATGACTTCACAACTTTGTCATTTCTTTAGCCAGAACAAGTTTTTTGTTTGCTATTTAGTAATGATCTTGAACGACTGGGCCCTGTGGAGAAAATTTTTTTTTTTTTTTTTTTTTACCTAAAAAACGACGTAATTTGCCAATTAACAAGAGTTAGCACGAGAACTTGGAACGCAAAAAAAGTGATCCAAGTTTGATTAAAAATGATGTAAAATATGAGACATCATATTGTGATCCAGATATACTTATTTCAATTACTTATATTACCTATATTATACCTTAATTCGGCCCTTGCACGCCATTTTGTCCGTGGTTTTGCAAATGTGAATTAAATAAAATTCTAACTCATATTGAAGCAAATATGGTTTCATTCTGTTATCTCATGCATTAAGTACTGCACAACTGGCTTGTAGGGGAGAAATGCTGGATTGACCATTTTTGTAATTTACTGACGTATAATACCACATCAGTTTGATATCTGCAAGAAATATAAACGGTAAAAATGATCAACACACTGCTAAAAATTGCGCGCATTTTAAATTCCTCCTGGCCCGACCAACGGATTTTATTCAGCGCAAAATCCTCGGGTGTGTTCCGTGTTAACTGTTTTGAAATTCAAGTTTCTTCTCTGGAGAGTACATATAGTGACGTTGTATAGACCACCAATATTTGCATGCGGAACAAAGAAAATTCGTCAGATGTGCACTTGGTTCCAGATGGTATGCGTGGAGTGAAACCTGTGAAACACACGCACAGTATGTAGCGAAGCTGCTATAAATACAGGAGCCAAGCAGCGCTGAGTGCAAGTTCAAGAAGCGAAGAAGCAGAAAACCGAACTGAAACTATCAAGAAAGTCACAGACGAAGATGCCGGCAGCAAGAGGAAACAAGGCAGCCTCCGTTGAGAAGGAAAACGTTCCAACAAAGTCCAACGTCGAGAAACCAACAGAAACCAAATTAAAGCGGCTCGACTCGAATAAGAAGCGATCCAAACGACGCAAGGAAAGCTACTCTATTTACGTTTATAAAGTTTTGAAGCAAGTTCACCCAGACATCGGCGTGTCTTCCAAAGCCATGAGCACCATGAACTCGTTCGTCAACGACATCTTTGAACGCATCGCCGGAGAAGCTTCTAAACTGGCTTCAATCAACAAACGCTCAACGATAACCTCGAGAGAAGTTCAAACCAGCGTTCGACTCATCCTCCCAGGTGAACTGGCAAAACACGCAGTCAGCGAAGGAACCAAAGCTGTGGCGAAATACACAAGCTCTTCAAAGTAGCCGGATTCAGTGTACATAAACTCTTGTTAGACTTGTAGCTTCTTGTACATACATTGTTGATATAGGAATGTTTTTATTTATTTTTTACCAGCAACTGAAGAGGTAATTTGAGTGTTACGAACTGAAATGCTGGAGAGCAAATATAGTTTTTTAATCGCTTTATTTCAGAAGGAGTGATTGTTTGAACGATGTTATTTTAGGAAAGAAATTTATTAAAGAATATGTTTTACAAAAATATCGGTTGTTCTTGTATGTAGTGGATGTGTTCATGAGTCGTTGCCCTAATTTTTTTGTTGCGCCTCGGCTGGATGGGAGCTCGGCTTAGCTGAAGCTGTGAAATCAGTACAGTATTGAGTAGAATCTCCGCTGAAATATAGCTGAATAGAATATCAGCACAGAATTTCCGAATTAAAACCCTGTGACTCGCGAAGTTGTGAGTTTGCACAAGTTTTGGGCTTTTGGGAAGAACGTCACATGTATTCACGTGCCGCAGGCGTGCCCTTTCCCGCGCGCACCTTTCCTCAATATCTGCGCCTCAGTTTCTCACGTGATGACCAGCGGTCATCCGCGCCTTCTCACGTGATGACCAGCGGACATCCGCCGAGAACAACAAAGATGGCGGTGAGAGTGGTGGCTTTATATCGGAGGATATTTGCAGCTCAAAGAAGCGCTTGCAGCGGGATAAGAAAGCTCTCAAGTCATGAAAACCCTTTGGTGAGTACTTACAAGTATTTAGGACGATTCAGTTTGTTCATGTCGTGCGAAACACGCTTGAAAACCAAGAAATTTGTCAGGTCCTCGATAAAATTATTCTTGTGCAGTTTGCTCGCAATGCTTTCAAAATGCTCCAGTCTGAAAGACGCAAATGTTAGCTCCAAAGAAGTATCCCGCTCAACTGCAAAGTATCATGCTGTAGTCAAGTGATTTTAGATGCGTTTTCCTCAGTTGAAGAACTCAAAATGGATCCGCATGGATAATTGTACTCATGGTGGACATGCATTTAATTTTTGTTCACTGCCCAATACACCATTCGATAAAATAGTTAATATGAAACCCCCAGTGATTATCTATTTACTACTGAGTCCACACAAGGGTGATTGTCTTCGCTGCCTTGAAGTATGCATTGTATTATTCCAGGGGATTCAAAGTGATAGCAAAGAATCAAATCTCAAGAAACATCAGCAGGAAATGATGGCGCGAGGGCTTCCAAAGAAAAGTCCCATTTCTGGTGTGAGAAGTATTGTGCTGGTTGCTTCAGGAAAAGGGGGAGTAGGCAAGTCAACTACTGCAGGTGGGTTATTTAATAATCCTATTGTTGTGATCCATCTGCATCTCGACTTTTGTATTCCTGCAAAATGTGTAAACTGTCATACCTATGATGCCAATTTTTGCATAGAAGCAGGCAATATAGAACTTCTTATAAAGTCTTGACTCTAGAAAAACCAGACAAAAATCCTTACAGTAAGGTAATGGAACTGGCACACATAAGAAACAAATAAGAAAAGAGGCTTTAAACAGCTTCTGCACTTCTTAATATTTAAAGAGTTTTTCAACAGCTTCTGCACTTCTTAATACTTAAAGAGTTTTTCAACAGCTGCTGCACTTCTCATAGAAGCCTAAAGATTTGGTATAAAATGACCACATTTAGAAATCACAATAACTGTTTCACTAACTTTTTTAATTTTTTTACAGTGAACATTGCACTTGGAATGTTAGCAAGTAATAAGGTAAATAGTTTTTTCAGTCAATACTCACAGTAGTCATGTGATTGAATGAAATATAAGAAGAATGAGTTTAGATTTTAATCAGTTAAAACTGGCCCAAATAGACTGTTTATGTAATATTAATATTTTTTATTTTATATTTCAGTCTGTGAGTGTTGGCCTTCTGGATGCTGATATTTATGGGCCATCCATACCAAGAATGATGAACTTAAAAGGGCAACCAGAGCTGACAGATGGTGAGTCTGACTGTACTGTATGAAAATCTGTAATAAATTAAAAACTGCCTCCAATACTCCAATATTTATAATCCTCCCCCCACCATCCCCCAAATATAGGCCTCGATAACATAAAGTTTAGCACCCAAATTACCAATGGCCTGTACCATGTGGGCATTTATATCATTTTAATTTTTACTCTTTTTTTTTATCCCAAACCCCTTCCTAAACTCAATATTTAAAGTTCTGTCAGGCTTTTTTATTTTATAATGTTACAAACTTGACATATTGCGGTTGTCTGGACTGTATGGCCACTAGCATTAAACTCATCCATTGTTTTTTCTTCTTCTTCTTCTTCTTCTTCTTCTTCTTCTTCTTCTCAACTTAATTTTAAGACAATCAAATGAAGCCACTGATAAATTTTGGACTTCAATGGTAGGTGTTTGCATTTTAAAAAAGCTTTGTCATTCTGTATTATCTGAAATCCATTAAGCATTCCTTTCTCTATAACTTAAGACAGTTGGGACTACAGTGTTCAAATGTGATTACATTATTTTTAAGTGACGATAATTTTTGTGAGTTGGTGCAAGGCCGAAGGGTTGTAAAATGAAGAGCTTCTTGCATGCACAACACCAAATGATTGTCCAACCTTGAACCCAAGAAAGAGATCACCTGCCATTTTTTTCTTTACTGGACTGTGTAGAGTTGACTGTGTGTTGAAAGGGGGAGTTTATCTTTGATTACTTTTGCTGCTATATTAATATGGAAGTACTTTTGATGCTGATAAGAGACTCATATCATAGTCTGACAGATGCCTCTTGTATTTTTAGCATGTCCATGGGGTTAGGGTAGTCTGACAGATGCCTCTTGTATTTTTAGCATGTCCATGGGGTTCTTAGTTGAGGAAGAAGCACCAATTATCTGGAGAGGACTCATGGTGAGCAATGCATTTACCTAAGGCTTTTAGTAAAATTTAATCAAAACTTATGTTATGTTAATATTTGACTGGAATTTTATCAAGACTTAAGTTATTTGGAATTTAATCAAAACCTATGTTATGTTAATATTTGACTGGAATTTAACCCAGACTTATGTTGAGTTATTATTTGACTGGAATTTAATCAAGAATTATGTTTATTATTTTTGCTCATACAGGTGATGTCAGCCATTGAAAGGCTTCTGCGGCAAGTAGCCTGGGTTGACATTGATGTTCTTGTGATTGACATGCCCCCAGGAACTGGGGACACACAGCTATCCATCTCTCAGTCGGTTCCTGTTACAGGTGGGTGTCCAGTAGCTCTGTGTTTATCAGTAAGTGTCTGAGAAAAATGGTTTTGTCACAACCATTCTGTAATGACCCTGACTGACTCCCCATCATCCGCATCTTCACCGCTGTGCTTGCTGATTTGTACATTAATTTTTCTTAGTATAAAATCACTGCCTAAATTTGCCAGGTGCTGTCATAGTCACAACACCACAAGATATTGCTCTCCTGGATGCACGGAGAGGAGCAGAAATGTTCAGAAAAGTCGACATACCAGTAAGTGACAATTTTTCACCAACCATGACTCTTTTACTTGTCAATGTTACAGTATGCACCTATAAAATAATGTTGGCCACCACCAAAAAAAGATGTCCAATACTGGAGATTGCAGCTTGTTATAAAAAGTTATAGAATGTATGGGAAACCTAGTATCAATGGCATGGTTTTAAGCTATTCTATTTTGTTGTTGTTGTTGTTTGTTTGTTTAGGTCTTGGGGCTGGTCCAAAACATGAGTCATTATATCTGCCCCAACTGTCAACACAAAGCCCATATCTTTGGAAAGGATGGAGCCAAGGACATCAGCAGAGAAATGGATGTGAAAGTACTAGGTAAAGAACTTATACCTATGTATATACATGTACAACTGCAATGCACAAAACTGCCTGAGTCTATGGTTTATACCAAAGATTGTCCCTCCACCTTTCTTGTCTTGCTTCCCCTTTTCATCTTGTTCCAAAATATTGAAAAATAGGAATCATTTAGTACATTTTTCCTGTCCCTATGGCCTATCCCCAGGAAGAGCGAGCTGATTTCTGTTTGTTTAATATTCAACTGCTTTCTTTTTCTCTCTTTCTCTCCGCCCAGGTGATGTCCCTCTCCATCTGGACATCAGAGAAACATCAGATTCTGGAAAACCAATTGTTGTGTCACAGCCAGACAGTGTACAGGTCAGTCTGATTTGCCAGTTTTGCACATTCAGGAGTTGCTTATTTTGGACTCTGAAACATGAGCCAACGATCAACTGCTATAATGATGAACATCAAGAGCTTTCATTTGAGTGGTCACTCCTTTGGGGCTTCATTTGACAGTTCATGAGTTAGATGTTTTCTAGGGGTTGGGTCAAGTTCATGTTTGGCAGTGAAGTTAGAAATGACTGCATGTGCACTACATAACGAAAGGAAATCTCCTTGCGAGGTCTGCAGGGATTATAATTAATTTACAATTCACAAAATATTTGTTTGTGTTTCACGTTTTCGTTATTCTTACCCGACTGTCATATTCACCAGGCGTTGGCTTATAAGGAGATCGCACATGTTATACTGAATAAACTGCTGCCTTATTCATGACGTCACCACAGTCATCACGTGCTACAGATTCAGGTACGAGAAACAAACATTACAAGGATAAATCTAAAGAAAGCTCTATTTATAACGCGCGCTGTTAATTTCAAGAAAGTAAGCTATGGCCCATTGCTCTTTTAAAGAATCAAGGAATATACGACCACCCTGGTAAACGAAACCTGTAAGGCCCGGTCCAGCAACAGAAGTAGTTTGTTGATGGAGAATGTGGAGCAAGACAAAAATTCGGTTGTATTACTGAGTGCTCGAATCGGCCGATCCGTTGAAGACAATGCAAACGAAACCCGTTCAGTTCAGCAGTTCTGGTGTTGGTTTATGGATCATTGACAATGTTGGAGACAATACCTACACAAGTTTCTGACACGGGATTTTTCTAAGCAGAACAATTTGTGTGAAATCGCTCGCTTCTCGTAGAAACTGAAGAAACTCTTTAATCACTGACTGCATCATCAAGTAGTCCTCAAACTCAATGCACAGCACAGTTGATGGCCACCCGTATAACATGAGTTCTGTTGACTATGTAGTCCTGTCTGTCACATACTTCATATCAGAGTGTTTGGTAATTTCGCGCGCTTTTGAAACGGCGCCGCATGGCGTTTTGTGATGTGAAGTTAGGAAAAATGTAAGAAAAAAACGTAGCATTCGATCTCGAGCAGTGACGGAAAAAAAGAGGTACTCATAGACTTAAATAGGACAAAAACTGGTCTTAGAATAGAGTCGCATCGCTGCACTGTCTCCGCCTGCCTCACTGCCCAAGAAGGACAAAGACTTTCTTACTTCGTCCAAACCCTTGGATTGGTTTTGCAGCAAATTATGTGAGCACAAGGTACATAAAACACAAACAACATGGTGGACACTGAGAGCGGACAATAAAACATGTGAACAGTTAGCTCAGGAGGTTTTTTGTCTGTGACTGTCCTCCCCACCTCTTGTACTAAACTTTGGCTATGTGAGTAGAGAATGTTTGTTGCTTAAAATGTTATATCAGGTTACAAAAAGTGGGACAAAAATGCCGATTTTAGAAGAAATAGAAGTCTCTGCCCTTCTCAGAAGTTAATTTGTTTTTTTATGCTTATTATACACTGTATGCCCACGAGCTCTGTTTGAAAATCACTTTAATTGTAAAGGCCTCCTGCTTTTCTCAGAAAAACTGCGAGTTTCAGCCTGTTTTGGCTTCTGAATACTTGATCTGCAGTGAATATAGTACTAACAAGCTTGATAACATGAAAAATGCTGATTTATAGGAGACCGTATGTGGCGTAAAGGCGTGAGAGTGAACACTTGCATTTTGTAATGAACGTTGTAACGAACGGGTGACCCTAAAATGTGGAATGGCGGAATATACCCCCAAACACTAAAATGTCATGGTGATAGCAGCGCGTTAAAAGACAAGTAAAAATTGATGGTTAAAAAGTGAGAATCCATTTATTGTAGATTCGAAGCAACATGCAAATGACAGTTAACTCACTCTTCTGGTGGTTTTAATTACAATGCTGAATACGTAAATAAGAAAGCTTGTCATGGCGAAAACATCTTAAAGCAAAAAGGTGGCTATGTCCTATTTAAGGGTCGCTAAAATGCTGCGGTGTTATTGGCTGATCTTGTACTTTACTGGGCAAGCCTTGTAATTGTTTCTGCAGTAGGCAACATGCAACTCTATGAGGGACAACCGGATCTATTTGTTGACCAAAAGTCTATAATCTATAAGCATAAAGGTGGTTAAAATGGTTTGGCGTTACTGGCTGACCTAATATATAATGGACAAGCCTTGTAATAACTACAACAATTACTGTAGGCAACATGCAACTCTATGAGGGACAACCTGATCTATTTGTTGACCAAAAGTCTATAATCTATAAGCATAAAGGTGGTTAAAATGGTTTGGCGTTACTGGCTGACCTAATATATAATGGACAAGCCTTGTAATAACTACAACAATTACTGTAGGCAACATGCAACTCTATATGGGACAACCTGATCTATTTGCTGACCAAAAGTCTATAATCTATAAACATAAAGGTGGTTAAAATGGTTTGGCGTTACTGGCTAACCTATTATATAATGGACAAGCCTTGTAATAACTACAGCAATATTACTGTAGGCAACATGCAACTCTATGAGGGACAACCTGATCTATTTGTTGACCAAAAGTCTATAATCTATAAGCATAAAGGTGGTTAAAATGGTTTGGCGTTACTGGCTGACCTATTATATACTGGACAAGCCTTGCACTTGCTGTGGCTTTACTGGCTGCTGATGAAACTAACATGATCCATGCGTGGTCCTTTGAAGTGGACTGGGTCTAGCCACGAAACCTTTAAAGGAAAGAGTAGAAGTATTCTTGCTGATCAATGGGCAATATAATTATTATAATAGAAACACCTAGTAATATGTTAAGTGATTAACATAATGTGCACACGGTTCAGGCAAACTAAATTTAGGAACACGGCCACAAAATGTAGAGTTATATTATATTTGATGTGTCAAATAATTTGTGTTTTATTCTTGTCAGTGATCAATTAATCTATCACCCTTCTATTTATACAAAATAATAGTTTAAAGCTACAGCTTAGCATCTGAGCGATATAAACTGACGCTGTGTACTCACCAGGCAGATAGGATCAGTGGCGCAATGAAAAGGAAATTAAAGACAGTGTGTGTCACACCTGAAGAAAACAAATAAACTAGTTGATTGAGAGAACTAACAACAACAACAAACTGCTGTGTTACTTCTACGTACATGCATGAATAATCTTGTAGAGGGTTGATTTACTGAGCAGATGTGTGTTGCTTGGTGTGAAAAAATGGCATAGCTGCGATTCAAGCTGACTGGCGGCATTATATTCACACATTTTGTACAGGGAAGATTGGAACACTGATTTCATTAATGGGTGTATTCATTTTCAAGTCTACCCAGGCTGTTAATATCAGCGAAATGGCCAAATTATTTGTCTCAGACTGTTAACGGCCAACTGTACCTGAGGAAGTTATGTGACGCTCAGGGCATATGCAGGGATCACACTGCGGCTCACGAGGAGTGACTGTAGGACCTGGGGAAGTAGAGAAGTGACGAGAACAACAAATGAGCAGAGATGAAGACTGTAGCATGTAGAGAATAGAAGCGTTTTAAAGGATTGTGTACAAAAAAGATAGAGGGTAGTGTCAATGATTTGAAAAATAGAGATGGAAATCTTTACCTTGAGTTGGTGGAAGGAACGTTGTGTTGTTGGAAGGAACGTAGTAATCGACGCAGTTATCTTTTGTAATCCCGTTACACTTTAGCTCTTTTTCCGTGCATTGACGTGTCTTTAGCGTGGTACCATCAGCACACGTTCTAGGTTGTCCCGTCCAGTCGCTTAATTGTACTCCTGAGTAAATAAGACAGGACAGGGAGAGTAACGACAGACCAAACATTGCGACAAACTGAGAAGGAACAGGAAGAGGGAGACAATGCCTCTGTGAACTCGCCACAACGCTGTTCGCTATTTTAATTCAGTCAGGCATCTTTCAGCGCACCAACGAGCGTAAACGCAAGTAGAGGAGAATGGGAACTTTCCCGTGTGAACCAGCCTTATAGCATTGCACGAGTTGGTGTATTGTTTGAAGTTAAGTAGAATCTATTTCGACGAAAAAACATTTGACATTTCAAGACTAGACGAAGGGGCGTCCAGCATTGTTTGTTTCGCTGTAGTTTTTTTAAGTTATTTAGCTGAAGGAAGACTAGAAGTCGACCCTTACCAAAATACTCGACGTTGATCGTATCCGGGTTTATTCCGAGCTCTCCCGGGCGGCCGTATTTGTTCTTGATAGTTCTCCTGAAGTCCTTCTCTGGGATCGTTGTCTTGAGCATGTTTGTACCAAACTTTACTCGCACGGATATCTGACCGCTCTTTGTAATATTTTCGACTCTCACATCAAGTAAGTCAAAAATGTAGCTTTTGAAGACGTCTGTGATCTGTTCTCGAAAAAAAAAAGCTGTGTCAGAACATAGACATCGAAAACTTCTATTTGGACGATGAAGAAAATGCTCGAAAGAAACCCAAAAACCCTCACGAGTAAAGAGGCCTAAAATTATGACACTTTGTATATATCCATATATGCTTAGTAGTAACTGACGTGTTTTGACGCAACACAGTGACCTGTTGCACACGTCAGATTATCTAACTGGGCATTATTTTGTCATGGAATTGAGAATTTTATAGCCTAGTAGTTATTCTGAGATACGTCATGCAACCACAGAAAGTCTGGTTAACACTAAGATAAGCGGTTGTGACGTTTTACGGGGACAAACAAACACATACACACACAAACTAAACATGTTAATATAAGATAGTTGTTTATCTCTTTACTACTCACCGCCTTGATGATGGTGTTTTTGCTCGGACTGGTTTCGCCGGACAAAGAAAAAGTGATCTTCATATCTAACGTCACTTTTCCTACAAGAGTTAAAATATCCATGTGTTTTAAGCTGAAAAATTATGAACAGTGAGGTTTAACGACAACAGCAATGACAGTAAACAATAACTTGCGTTAGCTTAAAATGTTTCATTAATAAATTGTTTTAAAGAAATTATTGCAGTGTTCAGATGACAATTTTTTTTCACAATTTATTTGTTTTTCTTTCATTTTCCGTCTTTTTGTTTGTTTGTTTGTTTGTTTGTTTCAGTGATAGTTAGGAAACCCCTATGGGCTTATCGAAGAGGGTCTCTGTCTGCAACTTTCTTGTTTATCTTAATCTCACCATTGTAAGCTAAGCTCCGTCGAGCAAGGCGATCTCGTGGCGGCCATATTGTCGTCCACACTGTTTTGGTGTTCTTGCAATTGCAGACGGCATCAGCAGCAACGTATTTGCATTCTTTGTTGATTCCCTCATTGAAACTACCAATTTGTTTCCTTCTGATGAATCTCGAGCTCTTTTTGGTGTCAAATATGTCTGTTATGTCCGTGCCGTCTACGCAGCTTTCGCCGTAGCAGTAGCACGCAGCTTTTCTCCAGCTGTAGCGACAGTCGTTGTTATTTCTGCAGCCCAGTGGAGGAATGCGACAGGAATACGATGGTTTAGTTTTGTCGTCATTATCAAGAAAGAACTTCCTGAGTATCACGCTTCCATCTGCCTGACAGGAGCAACCAAAATCCAGCATGCCTTGGTAGTACTGCTCCAGATTAAGAAGCCTCGTGTTGTAGCCTTTATCATCATTACCAAGATCAAGTCTTGCTCGCAACACCTCCCAGATTGGTTTAAAGTCGTGGACCACATGCCCAGGAGACGTTTTGGCCTCCTGCATGAACTGCTCCAGTTGGTCTGATGTAAAATTTTGGTGTAGTTTGCTTCTTGTTGAAGTGCTACCACCCAACAGCGTCAAGGATTTGCTCATTTTAAATTTCGATGCTTTCTCAATCTGATCTTTGTTATATTGACTGCAAACAAGGCTGTCGATGGACCTGCCTTTTAGATCCAGGCACGCCTTCATCTCGAACTGAGTTTGAGAGTACTTTTCGGATGATTCAGAAATGACCCAATAGTCCATCAGTGTTCCGTAGTGTATTGTCGTGAGAACGTGGGACCCGTATTTCTTCAGAAAGTCGTAATATTCTTTCCAGCTACCAACCGTTTGTGGAGCTTTGATGGCGGCTGGCAAGTTACTTAGGTCCTTTAAGAGCTTTCCAGACAAAGGTGTGTCGCTCATGCACTTCTGGGTCATTCTGGTGTATTTCTTGAGGTGTTGTTTTCTTAGTAATATACCAGACATTGCGTTCGTTTTACTGGAGGAGGTTTCCTTAACTGCGCTGAATGTTCCTTTCATGGTGAATTTGCCTTTATAGGTGCCACCCAGCTTGACCAAGCTTGCCACACTTTCGCGAAATTCAGATGTTGTTTTGAAGAAAATTTCTTCGCTTTTTAGTGTGGCCTTTGAGTAGTCTTCGAAGCAAGTACCTTGCGTGCCGTCAAATACAGATGAACCCTCAGTGAAGTCATCACCCAATATGTTTTCGTCTGACAGGAAAAAGCCTTGACCGATACCATACTTTTCATTAGCGGTTTGTTTGCTCAACGGGAGAGTCGTCAAGAACACAGAAAGCATCATAATTCTGCCATAAGAATGAGCATAACCGAAATTTGAGAGCGGATTTGGGAAACAAGGAACGAGAGGGAAAAGCAGATGCAACAGAACTACGATTCAAATTACAGGAAGGTTCAAACATCTTTCTTAACAGAGTTCGTAGTACGTTGTAACATACTGTGTCTGACCTTGGTGTTAAAGTTGCCATGACCACGTGAAGTCAATATCAGCCTTGTATCGTCTCGAAAGAGCAATTACAGGAAAAGTGCCTTTAACAATATGACAAAAGAAAATATGCACAGTTAGATTTGAGTTTTTGAGTTTACTGTCCACCCCCCAGTTACACCTCACTGCATAATTAAGAGTTTCAATTGTTAGAAAACTTATCAATGCAATTGTGAGAAACAAATGAACTATTGCATAATTAGCAGTAGTAGAAGAATGTATGTTCTGGGCCACCCACAAAGCCCCCTAACCCCAAACCCCAATTGTGCTAGCACATTTGAGGTTTGTGGTTTTTAATAACAAAAACCCTTTAAAGGTTTAGGGGAAATGAGGGACAACGAATGATGCATCATTTCGGGAAAGTCCTTTTTCCAAAGGGGAAGTGTGACGTCAATACATTCCAGACTTCCCAAGTAATTTGAGTTACTCGTTGTAAACATAAAATCCGTTTTCGACTTGGCCGGTTGTTAGGGAGATCTGGAATGCAATCTATTGTTCTCCATGTGTACATTTATTGTTACGCAAAACTACTCACGTGAAAGTAACCACAAAGTGAAAAACAGGCGGATTATGCATAATTCGGAGGAACCCCAGTCAGAAAAACAAAATTGATATTAATAACAATGGCTTAAGGGATTAAGAAAACTAAGTAAAGATGCCAACATTAGACGAACTAAGGAGAGGAAAGGGAAAGGCACTTGGTAGAGTTGACCTCGAAAAGTTGTTATCTCTCATATCACAACTCTTGTTGGAAAAGTCAGAGGAAATTTGTTAATTTAGGACCTGGATGGGTTTTTTTAGAGGGTTGAACACTTGACCGTTGGGGTAGACAAGTTCTCGCCAATTTCTGGAGGGACTTATGTGCCTCTTCCGAAAAGAATAATGAATAAGAAGGCAGTACCAAATATGCAAAATAATGATAACGAATGTTTTAAGTGGGCCACCATAAGAGCACTTAATCAAAGAAAGAACATTCTGAGAGAACAGATTCGATGTTGAGAGAGAAAGTTGATGATTTTAATTGGGAAGGCATTACCTTTCCTGTCGACATAAAGAAAGGGCCACGATGAATATTTAAGAACACATACCAAGCGGGTTTTCCTATGCGGTTGTTTGTTTTGATGAAAGTATTATGAAACCAAAACAAGTAAATTTACACGAAAGAAAGTGTGGAAGATAGCGTTGCTGAGAAGTTTAACTCTATGATTGATCAAGAGCTTAGAGAGATTTATGAGAAATTTCTAAAGAATCCAAAGAAGATGGTTTTCGGCGAGAAGGAAAAGTAAGAGTATCATAGTCGAGATGTTTGCCACATTTGCACTGAGGGTTCTGAGGGCGAATTTGATGCGACGAGTTTGGATAAGTACGAAGTTAGAGATCATTGTCATCTCATCATTTGAAGTGTAATCTAAAAGTTAAGACTCAAATGTCAGTACCCATCATTTTTCATAACTTACAAAATTTCGATGCTCACCTGTTCATAAAAGAATTAGCCAAAGAAGGAGAAAGAGTAGACTGTGTTCCACACAACGAAGAGAAATATATTTCTTTTTACGAAGCACGTGAAAGTTGATGAGAAAGTGTGTAAGGATGAGGAAGGGAATGTGATGGTGAATAGTGATGGTGAGGTGAAAAAGAAACCTATAACGATGAGAGCAAAGTTCATAAATAGTTATATAGTATTTCAGCCAAGTTACCCTGCTGCTTTTAAGTGGCCAATTCAGTTATGAAAAATGCGAACATTATTTCTGAAAGATATACAGGAAACTGAAATAGCTAGTACCCAAGAAAGCATCAAGAAACATAAATGTTTCACAGAGTCACAGCCTTTTAGCCAAGTTCCCATGCTGCTTTTAGGTGGCTAGTTGGATTCATGAAAAATATCAAGAAATTTATATACCGGAAAAATTATCACACACGGAGCTAAATTTATAAAAGTAGACAGCGGACCAAAATCCTCACCGGACAGCAAATCCTTTAGTCTCTTCAGCAAGGCTTTTGCGATCTGGGTTACTCGCTTTGTTTTGACCCTTTGCCCGACGTCAGCGTTTCGTTCAAAATCGACACGAACGAAATTTCGGATTTAGAAATAGAAGGTGATAACCTGGGCGATTTTCAGAGTGTCGTGGGCCGTATATGTGGAAATTGCCACTGGAGTTTGCGGAGTTGTTTCCAAAAGCGCGCCACTCGAGATCCACACTATGTAGTTGACTTGCTCCCTCTCGTGGCAGCGGAAACCTTTAGAACGGAAGAAATTGTCTGCAACTTCTTCTTCAACTACTGTGTCAAAAGGCCGAACGCTGTCGACACGACCACCTTCTTTCTCGACGAGCCGAACAGCTCGAGTTTTGCTCGATTCTCATCCCTGGCCTCTTTGGGGAAAAAATACGCAACTTCGCCGCCAATAATAACGCAAATTGAACGGCATAAATTCCACTTGATCAAATGATCAAAAGTTGACCGAAGACGAGGATGAACAACAATTCAGACTATGCTTCACGGTAATTCAGAGCAGCACTTAAATTATTGGTGCAAAAACGGGGTCGGCGATAAGCTCTAATTTCAAGTCATGTCAATACTTCAAAGCCAAAGCTGTGTGCGTTAATTGACTTAAACCGCATTTCTATGCCAACACCGGAAATTCCAACAGGCTCCTGCACGTTTTAAAGTCGCATAAAGCTCGTCATGTAATAAAGTAAACCAAGGAATTCAAGGAGGAGGAGAGGTAGCTCTCCATTTTATAAAAGTTAACTAGAATATATTTTCATGTCATTCCTTGTCATGCTATATCCACGAGTTGGCCCTTGGGGACCCTTTGATTTGTATAAGCTAGAATTAATCATTTATTGTTCAATTTCTCGGAATTGCAAATGCAAATTTTGCATGATTGTCTTTTTTTAACACTCTCAATTTCTATCTATCTGATGGTTTTGAAGTATTTTTAAAGTAAATACGAGCTAATGAACCCAACAAAGACGAAGAAACATTCGCCAAAGACAAACAGTGTTGACAACTAACAGAAGCTTTCCTGGTCCCGGGGGGGGGGGGGGGGGGGGGGGGGGCACTCGTTATTTTGGGTGGGAGTGTGCCGCCCGGTCCTGAAAACCCTTACCCTATTTCAGACCTGACTCCAGAAATGTATATACCCTATAGTCAGACCTTTGTTTAGAGATTTTTTTTTTTCTTTTGCAACGATTTCCGCCCTGTGTTTTCTTCCATTTGCCGTGCAATGTCCGCGGCGACATATTTCTGTTAAAATCATACCTTTCCCAGACCAAAAAGACAAAATCGATACCTTATTTCAGACCAGAAAGGCAAAATTGATACCCTATTTCAGACTAAAAATGCTTGAAAACGATACCCTTTGGGGCGGCACATACCTATATGGCTTATATATGGGAGTGCCCCCCCTCCCCCCCGGGTCCTGGTTCTGTTGTTAATTTTTTCCTTGAAGTAAACGCAGAACTAGTTTCATTGTATAACATCATAGGGCAATAGTCCTGATGGGTTTAAACACAGTTGAATCGAAAAATTCTGAGATTTCATGCCTCAAAGAGTGCTACGTTCGATGTTTCCAGCTTTAATGAATATTTATTACCTCGTGAAACTATATTTCACAAACTTTTTCCTTTTTATCCGTTTCCTTTCTTCCTTTTTCCTGTTTCCACTGAGCCGAAGATGGGGGATAGTACATTTTCATTCATTTTTACAAATTTCAGACTACATTAACCTTAGTTAAGCGTGTGATGACGGCGGCCAGGTGCATGCCAACTTTGCAGCGGTTTGCGTTATGTGCTTTTGTCGCACACTGCAAATGCATAAGAAACATCTCAACACTTTCAGCAAGTAAAACAATAACTTACCTGTTAGAGTGAAATTAAACACAAATGGTATTCCCAGAACGTCGATGAAGGTGTCTTGTCGCTAACTTGCCAAACCGAAAAGGTTTTTTTTTTTTCCACGGAGGGGACTTATATAGCACCGCGCGGAGGTTGATGGGAAGGGAACCCAGGCCATTTCTCGATTGCCTGCATTGAAGCGTGACTTGGCTGTTGGTGGGGACTGGGGATGACCCTGCTGATTTTGCTGGAACTTTATTTGTAGCATACAATAGATACTAAATGTTGAATAGGCTGGTACATATTTTTCCAATTGAAATATTGTTTACAATTTGATTGTCTAAATAGCTGAGCTAGTAGTGGGAAATTACCAATCTTTGCACAAATTGTTGAAATTACCAAAATTGTTTTAATATATTACTAATTTTAAAATGAGTGACGACATAATCGAATCGAGGGTTCCTTTTTAACGATTTGAATTTTAACTTAAAGGATTTAGGGATGTTAAAAAAGAATGGCTTCGAATAATTTGAGAGAACCAATGAATATTATGGACGAACCGGTTAGAGAGATTAACGTACCAGTTCTTGAATCGACCAAGGCTATGAGAAGACCTCTTTCATTGAGAGAGTTGGACTTCAAGGCTGCTAATAAAGATAGGTCGATGTATTATTGTGAGCATGGAAAGTACAAATATTTTTGTAAGGATTGCAAAGGGACGCAGATATGTAAACATAATAAGTATAAGCCGTCTTGTAGAGATTGTGGTGGGTCGATGGTGTGTGAACACGGGAGACGAAGGTTTTTTTGTAAGGATTGTGGTGGTGCAGGTATTTGCTCTCACGGAAGACAAAGATACCCCTGCGGGGATTGTGTAATAGAGAGAGATTCGTGACATTGTAACACGATAATTTGGTTGAGAGACTTAATTTATTGAAGTATGACATGACAGAAGAATTCATAACGAATGATGTTGTGAATTTTAATTTTTTATTAAGATGAGTCATTTAGTTTTCTGGTTGTGCGATTTACTTATTGAATAAGAAATTGAGGAGTAAGGAGTTTAACTCGTAGAAGTACGAGAATTTGCCTATGGATTTATGGGGTGTGATGATAGGCAACGGAGGAATTCATTGAAGACGTGTAATCGCCTCATCAGAACGCCTAGCTAACGAAGAGCGGACGTTTACAACTCCCAAAGAAGAAGGAGGAGTAACATGAACAATGTGGAATTCGGAGAGTTGTTATGGAATGTCACTCCCCGCTTGATTTCGCGAGCGCGTGACTTTTATGCTAACGGAGAGGTGTGTGACGTCAATACATACCAGACTTTCCTGGTGATTTGAGTTTGTTGTGGCAAACACAAAATCTATTCTTTGACTTGGCTGGTTGTTAGGGAAATCTGTAATGTAATCTATTGTTTCTTTGCTTGCTGACGTCAATGCATTCCAGACTTCCCCAGTAACTTGAGTTAGTTGATGTAAACATAAAATCTATTTCTGACTTGGCTGGTTGTGAGGGAACTCTGGAATGCAATTTAGTGCTCTCCACGTAAGAGTTTATTGTTATCAGGTTAATGTTCACGTGAACACTCACTTTTACCGCATGCCTTTCACGTGAACACTTAGTTTCGTCACGTGGTGACCAAGCGTGTCATTCAGGGTAGGTCCCTACGCTAAAGACTGACATCAATACGCAACCTCGTTCCCAGGCTCTTTCATCTCCCGGCCCCCGCCCCCGAAGAAAGAACCTGGTTCAGGCTGGTCAGGTGCCTTGCTCACAAAGATAATCCGTTGGGAGGGGTCCCCCTTGTCAAAGAAATTTGTCGCGCTGTGCGTTTGTCAAATCAAAGCGAGGCTGGCACAAACGACACAAATCAGCCACGCTTTTTGGCAAGCTTCATTTCGCCATCGTTAACAGCAGCTACTGGAGCATAAACCTTAAACCACAATAAGTCAAGAGTTTGGAAGCAGTTTACTTTAGAGGCACTGGCGCTGTGCTGTCAACGGGATACGGAAAGTCTCTCATTTCAGTTCACTTTCTTCCAGCGCTTTTGTTCTGCGAAATGCTACTAGTAGCCCCACATTAAAAAAACCCTTGTTCAGACTTAAAAAGCAGCTGAAACAGAAGAAAATATGAGGTAGATTGCAATACTTTCAAAAGAAGAAAGGTGTTTGACACCAGGTTTCATGTTTCTTTAATAGCCTTTTTTCAAAGGACAGGAAGAGAAAGCAAAATATGATAATCCTAGAGCCTCAGACAACACAATGATCAACTTTATAAAAATTACCTCTTCAGTTGCATTTCCATCTGAAAGAAACACTTTGTTCAGTCTCTATAGACGACTCAATTCTTGACATCTGCTAAATGATGCTAATAGCACCGTCGGTTTCATTCAGTGCACTTCGCACGGCCGGGAGCTTTCGCCGCTTCATTTGCCCAACTTGTCTTCGATCATTTCAACGTTCGGGGCGCAGTATAAAAGAGCGCTTCCCAGGGAAGCGCAGAGCCACTTTTATTAAAACACGCTTGGAATTCTGTTACAACAAAGGACATTCCTTATTGCACTGAGGTGCATTTCCTTAGATCTACGCGACAAGTACACAAATACTAAACTAAAAACGCCAATCTTGCTTTGTTGGATGCTCCAAAAGACCTTCTGGATTGCGGGAATCTGAAAGCAAACAAAGTTTGCGGTTTTCACCTGGAAACTAAAACTGACGACAGCCACGGCACCCCCAACCCACCCTCTCCCCCTTCGTCTCCACTTTCTCCGTGTCTTCTCATTAGGCCATTCCCGGACGAGGTCTACATCGGATGAAAATGAACATGGGAGTAAAATTAGTTTTCGTAAGAAAGGTTTCACATTAGGCCTCATTTGGAACGGTTTGTAGACTTTAGTGTGAAGGCACCTTTGCCGTCCCATTGAACGGTTTCGGGTATCGTGTGAACGGGGGTTAATTCCAACCAAACCCATGGATTTACATGGATTTAGTTTTGATACACACACTGATATGATTGTTAACTATTTTTTGTCTTGTTACATTTCGTTTCACAATCCGTCATTGATCATGTTACTACAGATTACAACTTCAATTTTAAGAAGAGCACCCCTTGTTTAGTTTGATAGGGTGCGTGCACTGTACGGCTGATCCCAAATCAACCAAATTGTCATCTATTACTCATGTCTTTCTCAAGTGAAAACTACAACCAATCAAAGTACCTTATTATCCTATCGTTAAAATTTCCGTGCGGCAGTCTCAACTACTGTCTTAATCTTTTCCAGGTTGCCTGTATACCACTCCGTGCCTCCTCTTGCATCAATGCGTAAATCCTCCAGTCTCTTGTGCACGTAGTCTTCTGCTTCATTCATGCTTGATACAAACCTTCGTTTCTTTATGGTGAGTTCTCTCCAGTTTCCAGTTTGTAAATTTACCAGCCTCTCATTCACGTCACCAGAAACACCGATTTTAAAATATTCACTATCTCCTTCTTGGATGATGTATATATAACCTTCCTGATTCATTTTGTCTGTGGAAGAATTCGGTGGCTTATTTAGTGCCTGAAAAAGTAGGATACTGACACTGGAACATTTCAAAGAACGAGAAATTGTATATTAAGGTTAAATATCCCGCCTAACGTTCGTAGCAAGTGGCCAGTCAGATTTCCTCACCCCCTTGTCTTCTCCTCCTGGGGATTGGGGTTAGGGTAGGTGGTGTTCTAGCATGACTGTGAGTTTTATGCTGCAAAGTTACTAGTTTATACAGCTAAGCCACCATCTTTGACAACTACAGCTTTTCCTAGACTTAAAACTTAATCCCGAACAAAAACTAATTTTTTCACAAGCCTTCGAAAAGGCTGTTTCTGTCACACAATTTCCCCCTGTTTTAGACCCACTGAAAAAATCTCCATGATCACCCAGGCAAGAGAGCATCTGCAAAACGCTGTGCGCAGTCCTAGCAAGCAACAGGCCTACCGGCTCCGGGTCCTAAAGTCGCCACAATTTAAAGCGACTGAAGGCGACTTTAGGAAATCCAGCAATTTTCACTGCGGCAACTTAAGGCGACTTGAGAAAATCTAGTAGGCCTAGTTTTGTTTTCCATTGGTTTAAGGAGACTTAAGATATTTCAGGAAATTCTGTTCATTGCGACTTACAGCGACGGCGTTTACTTGGTTAACGTAATCAGAAGTTGGTTTCGTTTCTCTATGCATTCCTCGACAGTCTATGCCAGAATGTTTTGCCGAAATTGTTCGGAACGTTTTAGTTTTTTGTAGATTACGATTACGAAGTTTAGGGGAACAAGGTAGGTGGGAATTTTTTTCTCAAATGAAAATCTGAAGTACACCAGTGAATACTGCACGAATGTACAGAAATGTATGAAGAACCTAATGCCTACAAACATGAGCACTGGAGGACAAAACCTGAACGAAGCAGCTTGAGACGCAAAGACAAGAAACTGAATAACGACAGCCCGCTTAGCATTTCCGTCTATGGCATTGGGTTCTTCTGAAGAGTGTTCCCATAAAGTTGAGCAGATATCGGTCTATTACCATGAACGTTAGCTAGTTTTGCTTAGCTAAACGCTTTGGAAAACTATATCAAAGCGGAATCGGAAGTCAAGAAGCTGTCAGCAATCAGCTGTCAAAGTTTGATGCAAGGCGAGTTTGTACAAAGCCGCCAGTTTCATTCATGAATTGTCATAGTGAGCCGCTCTAGTGGATTTGAGTTATTTCTCCGTTTTTCAGTCCTTGAACAGTGAATAATCTAACCAGAACCTGTATGCGATGGGAAGTTGCACTGAAAGAAATCTTGGATGTTCAACTGAGTTGACCGACAAACTCAAGAATTAGTTAGAATTCAAATCGCATCGTGATGAGGAAACCGAAAAGTTGTGTGGAAAAGTATTGCTCCCTAATTAATTATTTTACAATGCATGGAAATACTACATGTCTGGCCTGAGAAACACTACCAGCCGAATTCGTGAAAGAGTAATTTTCACGGTGAGTCATTTTGAGACTTTGGACTAAAGTACGCCGTGTCCAGATTTTCTCTATTACGGTAAATAAATAACCTATATTTCTCGAAGATGGGAAAGGTTTTTTGTGTTTGCCAGGTATTTGTGTCGGACATGTCACTTGTGTGATCGATGTGTCTTTTAGATACATATAATTTCGAATGGAGATAGCAATCTTACCCGGCGTGTCTTCTTTCCCTTAAACCAGCGGGTTGACTGAATACAAGTTTTTGAATCGACGAGCTTTTTATAGGGTCTTGACATCTCGTCATCTTTTTCTGAGAAAACGTGACTCACAAAAAGAGATAAAATAAAATAAATACAGGATTAGTGGTCGACCGTACCGAACAAGCACAATCTTGTCTCATCACAAACGTTCGCTTTCTTTCTGTCATATCCTCTGATTGGCCTATCCCGCGTTATTCCGCGACCTGTAGGTCAAGGGAAAGTCCCAATTCTGTGTCCTAAATATAACTCAACGCTCTCTTCCACTACAGTGATGTGTAGCGCTTACAGTTCTCTTAAAGTTTTCCTCCACATATTGTTGAATTCGAGCTTGTAAAGCCGTGCAATGTACCTGCAGTTTATAATAACTTTCTCCAGTGTCTTGTGATCTTAATTTTTCAATATTGTTGAATTCGAGCCTATAAAGCAATGTAATTGTACCTGCAGTTTATGATTTATATTTTCTCCAGTGTCTTGTGATCTTAAATTTTTCAGTCCCCCGTCAAGAGCTTGTTTTTGTGCAGGGGCAAGCCCCGTTCGTGAATGTTATGGTCACGGCATGATATCTGATAGTCCGTAAATTCCGGAAACTAAAAGATATAGTTGTGAACGTATAAACTTCGGAGAAAACTGTATGCAGCGCAAAGGGGAAACGTTGTGATCAAAAAGTACTTGAAATCATAAAGTCCCAAGGACGCATTCATGATTTAAGAACTTTTGTTGTTGAAACGAAGCGGATAACTTTCTCGTTCCAAGTGTAAATGTACACCGAGAACGAGAGAAAGATAAGCATTCGCCAGTTTAATGGACAATTTATTCACCTCAAATGTTTATACTAAAGTACAGGCTTCGTAACTTTTACTGGGAAGCACTGAAGTACGATTTAGGTAACCCATCCTCGGAGACCTCGGGGACAAATTGTAAGGGCGGTGAATGGTACCTAGAAAATTGTGGATCTCGGGTAGTTTTGATCCGACCTCGGTTTCTCGGCAGCCTTTTTGATGAGTTTCCGAGTCTCGTTTTTCTAGAGGTCAAAGTCTTGTTCTCGAATTTTTAAACAAGGGTGTCGGTGAGTCTCGTATTATACCATTCGCGACCCCTAATTGTGATGGTGGGGGAGTCATTGAACTATACGATTTACTTTAGCAAGTGAGTACGAGAACTCTTATTCAGTAGTGATCGGATACAGACAACGCTCAAGGCAATGTCACAGTAATTAATGTATTATCAGGAACGAAGCGGGCTGATCCTTAGTCCATTCACTGTTGCAGTCCGCAAGACGGGAAAGATTGATGCGCGTCAGTTTCCACGCAATGGACACTCCACAACAGACGCCCTCAGGTATGCTCCAACCCATTTATGAGGCCCTTGAGAGTGGAAATACTGGAGCCTGTATCTTATTTGCGGACTTTTCAAAGGGTTTTGACCTTATTGATCATAGTGTACTCATGCAGGAACTGATAATACTCGAAATTCACCCAGCCCTACTTAACTGGATTGTTGCTTTCTAACTGTAACGAAATGTAACCGTGTAACGGAAGGACATGATTAGAGACAGTGCGGATGAAGAAGAGAAACTATAGTTTCTTATCGTTCAAATGAACTCTGGGTGACGGGCGCCGTTAGTTCGCTTTTCTCGGGTATGCATGATTATTTGTGAATTTTATAATACCTACACGCAGTTACGATCAAACTACTTTGATCAGAAATCGTCACTGAAATACGCACACAAGTTATAACCGGTTCGCTAGGAAAAATGCTTCCATGAGGAAATATAGTTTTTTAATCGCTTTATTTCAGGAGTGATTGTTTGAACGATGTTATTTTAGGAAAGAAATTTATTAAAGAATATGTTTTACAAAAATATCGGTTGTTCTTGTATGTAGTGGATGTGTTCATGAGTCGTTGCTCTAACTTTTTGTTGCGCCTCGGCTGGATGGGAGCTCGGCTTATAGCTGAAGCTGTGAAATCAGTACAGTATTGAGCAGAATCTCCGCTGAAATATAGCTGAATAGAATATCAGCACAGAATTTCCGAATTAAAACCCTGTGACTCGCGAAGTTGTGAGTTTGCACAAGTTTTGGGCTTTTGGGAAGAACGTCACATGTATTCACGTGCCGCAGGCGTGCCCTTTCCCGCGCGCACCTTTCCTCAATATCTGCGCCTCAGTTTCTCACGTGATGACCAGCGGTCATCCGCGCCTTCTCACGTGATGACCAGCGGACATCCGCCGAGAACAACAAAGATGGCGGTGAGAGTGGTGGCTTTATATCGGAGGATATTTGCAGCTCAAAGAAGCGCTTGCAGCGGGATAAGAAAGCTCTCAAGTCATGAAAACCCTTTGGTGAGTACTTACAAGTATTTAGGACGATTCAGTTTGTTCATGTCGTGCGAAACACGCTTGAAAACCAAGAAATTTGTCAGGTCCTCGATAAAATTATTCTTGTGCAGTTTGCCCGCAATGCTTTCAAAATGCTCCAGTCTGAAAGACGCAAATGTTAGCTCCAAAGAAGTATCCCGCTCAACTGCAAAGTATCATGCTGTAGTCAAGTGATTTTAGATGTGTTTTCCTCAGTTGAAGAACTCAAAATGGATCCGCATGGATAATTGTACTCATGGTGGACATGCATTTAATTTTTGTTCACTGCCCAATACACCATTCGATAAAATAGTTCATATGAAACCCCCAGTGATTATCTATTTACTACTGAGTCCACACAAGGGTGATTGTCTTCGCTGCCTTGAAGTATGCATTGTATTATTCCAGGGGATTCAAAGTGATAGCAAGGAATCAAATCTCAAGAAACATCAGCAGGAAATGATGGCGCGAGGGCTTCCAAAGAAACATCCCATTTCTGGTGTGAGAAGTATTGTGCTGGTTGCTTCAGGAAAAGGGGGAGTAGGCAAGTCAACTACTGCAGGTGGGTTATTTAATAATCCTGTTGTTGTGATCCATCTGCATCTCGACTTTTGTATTCTTGCAAAATGTGTAAACTGTCATACCTATGATGCCAATTTTTGCATAGAAGCAGGCAATATAGAACTTCTTATAAAGTCTTGACTCTAGAAAAACCAGACAAAAATCCTTACAGCAAGGTAATGGAGCTGGCACACATAAGAAAGAAATAAAAAAAAGAGTTTTTCAACAGCTTCTGCACTTCTTAATACTTAAAGAGTTTTTCAACAGCTTCTGCACTTCTTAATACTTAAAGAGTTTTTCAACAGCTTCTGCACTTCTCATAGAAGCCTAAAGATTTGGTATAAAATGACCACATTTAGAAATCACAATAACTGTTTCACTAACTTTTTCAATTTTTTTACAGTGAACATTGCACTTGGAATGTTAGCAAGTAATAAGGTAAATAGTTTTTTCAGTCAATACTCACAGTAGTCATGTGATTGAATGAAATATAAGAAGAATGAGTTTAGATTTTAATCAGTTAAAACTGGCCCAAATAGACTGTTTATGTATATATTAATATTTTTTATTATATATTTCAGTCTGTGAATGTTGGCCTTCTGGATGCTGATATTTATGGGCCATCCATACCAAGAATGATGAACTTAAAAGGGCAACCAGAGCTGGCAGATGGTGAGTCTGACTGTACTGTATGAAAATCTGTAATAAATTAAAAACTGCCTCCAATACTCCAATATTTATAATCCCCCCCCCCCCCCTCCCTCCCCCCACCATCCCCCAAATATAGGCCTCGATAACATTTAGTTTAGCACCCAAATTACCAATGGCCTGTACCATGTGGGCATTTATATCATTTTAATTTTTACTCTTTTTTTATCCCAAACCCCTTCCTAAACTCAGTATTCAAAGTTCTGTCAGGCTTTTTTTATTTCATAATGTTACAAACTTGACAGATTGTGGTTGTCTGGACTGTATGGCCACTAGTATTAAACTCATCCATTGTTTTTTCTTCTTCTTCTTCTTCTTCTTCTTCTTCTCAACTTAATTTTAAGACAATCGAATGAAGCCACTGATAAATTTTGGACTTCAATGGTAGGTGTTTGCATTTTAAAAAAGCTTTGTCATCCTGTATTATCTCAAATCCATCAAGCATTCCTTTCTCTATAACTTAAAACAGTTGGGACTACAGTGTTCAAATGTGATTACATTATTTTTAAGTGACGATAATTTTTGTGAGTTGGCACAAGGCCCAAAGGGTTGTAAAATGAAAAGCTTCTTGTATGCACAACACCAAATGATTGTCCAACCAGTTTGAACCCAAGAAAGAGATCACCTGCCATTTTTTTCTTTACTCAGGACTATGTAGAGTTGACTGTGTGTTGAAAGGGGAAGTTTATCTTTAATTACTTTTGCTGCTACATTAATAAGGAAGTACTTTTGATGCTGATAAGAGATTCATATCATAGTCTGACAGATGCCTCTTGTGTTTTTAGCATGTCCATGGGGTTCTTAGTTGAGGAAGGAGCACCAATTATCTGGAGAGGACTCATGGTGAGCAATGCATTTACCTAAGGTTTTTAGTAAAATTTAATCAAAACTTATGTTGTGTTATTATTTGACTGGAATTTAATCAAAACCTATGTTATGTTAATATTTGACTGGAATTTAATCAAGACTTATGTTTATTATTTTGTTGCATACAGGTGATGTCAGCCATTGAAAGGCTTCTGCGGCAAGTAGCCTGGGTTGACATTGATGTTCTTGTGATTGACATGCCCCCAGGAACTGGGGACACACAGTTATCCATCTCTCAGTCGGTTCCTGTTACAGGTGGGTGTCCAGTAGCTCTGTGTTTATCAGTGAGTGTCTGAGTAAAATGGTTTTGTCATAATCATTCTGTAATGACCTTGACTGACTCCCCATCATCCGCATCTTCACCGCTGTGCTTGCTGATTTGTACATTGATTTTTCTTAGTATAAAATCACTACTTATATTTGCCAGGTGCTGTCATAGTCACAACACCACAAGATATTGCCCTCCTGGATGCACGGAGAGGAGCAGAAATGTTCAGAAAAGTCAACATACCAGTAAGTGACAATTTTTCACCAACCATGACTTTTTTACTTGTCAATGTTACAGTATGCACCCTTAAAATAATATGTTGGCCACCACAAAAAAAAAAAAAAAAGTCCAATACTGGGGATTCCAACTTGTTGTAAAAAGTTATAAAAATGTATGGGAAACTTAATATCAATGGCATGGTTTAAGTTATTCTTTGTTGTTGTTGTTGTTGTTTTAGGTCTTGGGACTTGTCCAAAACATGAGTCATTATATCTGCCCCAACTGTCAACACAAAGCCCATATCTTTGGAAAGGACGGAGCCAGGGACATCAGCAGAGAAATGGATGTGGAAGTAATAGGTAAAGAACTTATACCTATGTGTACACAAGTACAACTGCAATGCGCAAAACTGCCCAGTTTGAAGTCTATACCAAAGACTGTCTCCTCCTCCTTCTGTGTCTCGCTTCCCTTTTTTTCTCTTGTTTTAAAAATATTGAAAGATAGGAATTATTTACATTCTTCATGTCTGTATGGCCTAAACCCAAGAAGAGTGAGCTGATTTCTGTTCATTTAATATTCAACTGCTTTCTTTTTCTCTCTTCTCTCCACCCAGGTGATATCCCTCTCCATTTGGACATCAGACAAACATCAGATTCTGGAAAACCGATTGTTGTGTCACAGCCAGACAGCGTACAGGTCAGTCTGATTTGCCAGTTTTGCACATTCAGGAGTTGCTTATTTTTGACTCTGAAACAGGAACTTTTTCAAAAACAGCCAACGATCAACTACTATTAGGATGTTATCATCAATAGCTTTCATTTGAGTGGTCACGCCTTTGGGGCTTCATTTGAAAGTGCATGAGTTTTCCAGGGGTTGAGTCAAATTCATGTTTGGCAGTGAAGGTAGAAATGACTACATGTGCACTGCATAACGTAAGGAAATCTCCTTGCGAGGTCTGCAGGGATTGGAATTAATTTACAATTCACAAAATATTTGTTTGTGTTTTCCGTTTTCGTTATTCTTACCCGACTGTCATATTCACCAGGCGTTGGCTTATAAAGAGATTGCACGTGGTATACTGAGGAAACTGCCTCCTTATTCATGACGTCACCACAACGTGCTACAGATTCAGGTACGAGAAACAACCATTACAAAGATAAATCTGAAGAAAGCTCTCTTTATAACGCGTGCTGTTAATTTCAAGAAAGTAAATTATGGCCCATTGCTCATTTAAAGAATCAAGGGATATACGACGACCCTGGTAAACGAAACCTGTAAGTCCCGGTCCGGCAACAGAAGTAGTTTGTTGATGGAGGATGTGGGAGCAAGACAAAAAATTCAGTTGCATTACTGAGTGCTCGAATCGGCCGATCCGTTGAAGACAATGCAAACGAAACCCGTTGAGTTGAGCAGTTCTGGTGTTGGTTTATGGATCATTGACAGTGTTGGAGACAATACCTACACAAGTTTCTGACACGGGATTTTTCTAAGCAGAACAATTTGTGTGAAATCGCTCGCTTCTCGTAGAAACTGAAGAAACTCTTTAATCACTGACTGCTTCATCAAGTAGTCCTCAAACTCAATGCACAGCACAGTTGATGGCCACCCGTATAACAAGAGTTGGCCACCCGTATAACAAGACTGTGTAGTCCTGATCTATCACAGACTTCATATCAGAGTGTTTGGTAATTTCGCGCGGTTTTTGAAACGACGCCGCGTGGCGTTTTGTGATGTGGAGTCAGGAAAAATGTAGGAAAAAAACGTAGCATTCGGTCTCAAGCAAAGTGACGGAAAAAAAGAGGTTTTCTCATGGACTTAAATAGGACAAAAACTGGTCTTAGAATAGAGTCGCATTGCTGCACTGTCTCCGCCTGCCTCACTGCCCAAGATGTAAAAAGACTTTCTTGCTTCGTTCAAAACCTTTTGATTGGTTTTGCAGCAAAATAAGTGAGCACAAGGTACATAGAACATAAACAACATGGTGGACACTGAGAACGGACAATAAAATATGCGGACAGTTAGCTCAGGAGGTTTCTCGCCTGTGACTGTCCTCCTTACCTCTAGTGCTAAACTTCGACTCTGTTAGCAGAGAATGTTTGTTGCTTAAAATGTTATCTCGGGTTACAAAAAGTGGGACAAAAACGTTGATTTTAAGACGCGGACACGTTTAATCATCAAGTAATGAACAGTAAAATCATTAGTGGTTCTTGGCGCTCTAGTCAAACGATTCATAGTTCAGTATCTTCAGCACCTTCTTCGTAGTAGGCTTCCTGGGCTTTTTTACGGCACCGGCTCTTCCAACTCTCTTGCCTGCAAAAAAGTTTTGTTCATAATTTAGTGTTTCTCGAGTTGCGTCGTTTTTGAGTCACAACTATCTGCGAGTCATTGCTGTCTAAAAATCATACCTTTGGTTTTAATTGTGTACATTTTTGCTGCGGTTTCCACTCTTTTTTTGACAACCGAGTAGTCTCCTCTGAACCACTCGTCTCCACCGCCTTCCCTAATTTGCATCTTGAATTTTTTTAAATATGTGTGGGCTGACTTCTCCGCCTCACGCATGTTTGATACTAAGATGTCGTGTCGCTTTTTGAGCCTCCTGGCATTGCCGCTTTGGAGATCGTTTACTCTCCGGTCTACCTCCGTGGACACTCCAACTTTGAAGCGTTTATTCTTGCCTTCTTGCAAGATATACAAGAACCCAGGCCCATTTGAGGCACCGGCCCCAAACTGGTACGACATTTTACCTGCAAAAAGAGAGGTCTCCGAACAGTAAACCGCTTTCATTTGTGCCCGGTCTGGAGGTGACAGCGTCACAACAACGTTTTGTCACACTGTATCTAAAATTCGGAAAGAGAATATGAAAGGTACCATTGTGCATGACAGATCCGTATGTTCAGTGGCGGATCCAAAACCAGTAGAAATCGGTCAACATTTTGCAATTTAGTTCTCATCCTCAGAAAGACCGGGAAGAGCGCGTAATGTGACTGTGAAGTCAACGACCGAACAACGGGATAGCAACTAATAACAATTTTGAATTTGAGACAGTTCCATGAAAACGCGATTTTAGACAAAGACCTGCATCGTGTAAACTATGAATAAAACCGTTAACATCGATAATGCAGTTATTGGCAATCAGAAAGCTTGAAGGGTCAGATATTGACCCCAGCTCAATTTTTCTTGGCGCGGTATCAGATCGATCAACTGTCGTTCGCGACAAACTGTTCTCTATCCTGTCTCGTCGTTTCACAGCTCGTTTTTCTTTCTCTAATGATAGACTTGTAGAGAACTTTTCTCAGTGTTTGAGGTAATTGGTGCTCCCTTATCCTTGTGAGAGAGATATTTACCGATGGCAGATTTGATTTTTAAAGCTTAGTACTTACCTCGCGTACCGTCGCCTCTGTCAGTTCAGTACACGTCAAAAGACTTCTCTGCAAAATAATGTCACAGGGTTTAGGGTGGAACGTTTGTATATCCACTGTAAATTGATGTGGTTTACTTAGCGTCGTGTTCTTTCTTAGAGCGAAACTTACTGATTGATAAACACTGTTCTTGTCGGGCTGTTAGATTTCACAAGGACTAACATTCGGCCATTCGTTAGGTAGTGTTAACTTGTGAATGTGCACATTAAAGAGTTCAGTACAAGAAATATTTAAGACGAACCAAAACATTCACTTGCCTTCTCGCCAGCTCCAAACAGAAACGACTTGTGGCCGATTTTCGCGCCCTTTTCTGACCGCACTGCATCATTTGATCACGTGGTTAACTTACAACCTATAAAAAGCCATGACATCACCTTTCTTTTGGTCGAAAGGCATCAAAATGCCGTAAAGGTGGTGTTACCCTGGTCGACTTGCAGCACAACAATTTTTTGTCTACACTTCTTGCCTAGTAGTCGTCTAAACTATCAATTGATAGCAGTTTTTGCTATTAATGCCCTTGGCAAAGGTTCGCCGTGTTTTTGGTGTAAAAGCCAAAGCGCTAGCTACAAAAATTGTTCTAGGTGTTGCGTGACAAATCAGTCGTTGTTAAAAATCGTCTCCTGTAACATCACTTAAGATCCGTTATTTCGTTTTTAATACTGACAATTGGAGTGTAATCATTGTTCTGCAGCCTGGAGTCATGGTACCCTCGAAAATTCATTGCAATCAAGAGGATAAATTTCTTGTTCCAACTGAACACCGAGAGAGACAGAGACAAGTAATCTGCAGTTTAATGGACAATCTATGTAATTCAGATGTTCATACGAAAGCACGGACTTCTGACTGGAAAGTCCTTTGACATACATGTGACACTGAGGACTCACAGAGTCAATGAGTCAGTGAGATTTACTCAGATACAAACAACACAAAACACTCACTCGGGTGATTCATGTACTGCCTGATCAGGATTAAGCGGAAAAGTTTAGCACTTTGGGTCGGCCTTAGCAGTTTCGTCCACTGCTTTTTTGATGACATCAAACTCGGCTCCGAACCACTCGGTACCTCCCCCAGCGTTTTTGTGGTATGGATCCAGCTTCTCGTGAGCCATTTTCTCTGCACAATTCATGTCAGATATTTTACTGAGGTTTGCCGCAACGGTCAGTTCCCTCCAGTTTCCACACTGTAGGTTACTTAATCGCTTTTTAATAGATTCTTCACTATTAGTGACGCCGACTTTGAAGTATTTGTTGTTGCCTTCTTGGATGATATAAAGGAAACCCTCTTTATGTGGCGGTCCTTCGACGTGTGTCATGGTCAGTTTAACTGAAATCTGTGAAGAAACGGATTGGGGCAAACAAAGACATATAACTTTGTTTTAAGAGGAAGTAAAAGGACGGAAGGAAAAAAGGAAGAAAAGGGACAAAATAGGGAAGGAATGGAGGGAGTGCGAGAGTCGGGAAGCCATGACATCGGTAACGCTGTTTTTGTTTTTGTTGTTGCTTTTTTTTTTTTTTTTTTTTTTTTTGTAAGGTCCTTTTTATTGTAAATTGATCGTAAAAGAACAGCATACTAAGCAAAGCAGTGGAGGAAGAAATGATGAAGAAGTAAATAAGAGAGAATTAAAGAAGGAGGAACGAAAAACAAGGGGGATGGGGGGGGGGGGAGGGAGGGGGATGGTTGGCACGCTGGGTATAGGTGCCTTCGGTAATTTACTCGAACAAACATCCAAAAGAACATAGAGCCAATGGCCGACTCATGAATGATTTCTTCGATACACAGCTTTAAACCACGAACATTTAGGACGGTCCTTATTCTCCAAACCTGACTGACTCCAAAAGTATCAGTACTGCATGTACGGTTGAAAGAGGTAGTAGTAAGAGAAAGGGCGATTCTAGCCCCAAACAAGTTTTAGTTACCAAAAAGGCGCAGATAGCTCCGAAGGCGCGCCGAGATGGTAGGGAGAAACCTGATTCTGGCTTAAAAGAGCGCCAAAGGCGCACCGAGACGGTAAAGATACGCTTGGTGGAAAGATACACGTCATACGTGCATAAAATATATTGCTGTTCGTTTGTTAGCGATGACTTGTGAAAGAAGTCAAAGGATACAAGTGCAGTCGTATAAAAATATTCATTTTTCACCAAACACACTTAACTGGGAATGATTTATCATCCACTTTTTGGTTGGTTGAGAAGAATCGCGCGACTGTCATATGACAATCATGTGACTTTAGGGCAATGGTAATTTATTTAATGACTCATTAATAGGGAAAGTCCCATTTTATTACTAATCATCATTTCCTGTTTTTCCGAGAAAATGCGAATCAAGCGGCCTGTTTCGCAGCAATCGTACTCATCTTTGTCAGGAAAAACTTTTCTCTATTGAGTGAATTCTTTTTCATAAATGTATATCAACCCACTCCATCGAGAAAGTCATTAGGTGGGTCAACAAACGCAACTTGACAAGAAACCACGGCACGGTTAGCTTTGTAAACTCACCACCCTTCCGTCTCGGCGCGCCTTTTGCGCTCTTTTGAGCCAGAACCAGTTTTTTCCCTTACTATCTTGGCGCGCCTTCTTTTCGACTGAATTGCCCTATCTCTTACTACTAAGGTTGTGCGACGCGTCGTTGTTTCAACTCTGCTTTTGCTGTTTAATGACATTCCTGTGTTTGAGTTTCCCTCCACGAAACATGTCAGGAACCAAAAACCTCGTCATTTGAATTGTATGAGGGTACAAGAGTATTCACTCACCCAGCTGGAAGCGTGTTTTTGACTGTCTGCAGAGAAAAACAAAATTGAAAATGCTCAGTGACCAGAGTTACAGCGGGGAAAAAACTGAAACTCAAAAGAAACATTACCTTCAAACTCGTCAAGCTGCCTTCAGATTCTCTGAACAGAATGAACTGGTCGCTCCACTCCTTGCGTCTTTTATGTAACGTTATTGAATGCGCACGCGTACCCAGGCTTTTCCGCTGTCTTACGGCGCATGCTCGACGAAAACGAAAGACTCAGAGATGACCCTGCTGCTTTTGCTGGAACTTTATTTGTAGCATACAGGAGATACTAAATGCTGAATGGGCTCGTACATATTTTTCTAACTTAAATGTTGTTTACATTTTGATTGCCTAAATGGCTGAGCTATCGCGTGATATATGTTTTAATTCAGAAGGCATATTCACAGCTCTTGAGCTGTCAAGAAAAATTATTCTGCTTTGTCAGGAAGAGCTCTAAGGCAACTGTTAACATTATAAAAGTTGCAAGAGTGAAGGAAGTGATTTTGAGCGCTCTTACCATTTCAGCCGTTTATTAAAACAGGCAAGTAGTTTAACTGAATATTTATTTACTTCTTGATCGATACAGATTTCGTGACCCTAAATTAAATTGCAAAGATATGTTTTAAGACCTAAGGACGAAGCACAACATATTTCAGGGAGCTATACACTAAAGTTTACTGCGAGGAATGTAATTCGAGGTATGTAATTTAACAGAGTTTGTCAGGAATTAGATGGATGAGCAATGACTAAACAATCTCCTCAGGGTTCAGTGTTCATTCTTCGCTTTCGTTCTTAAAGAATGCAGCTACTGTGGCGGGTATTTTCTGACCGCAGCGTCTACTGCTGCCTTGATGGTTGCATACGGAGCTTTAAACCACTCTGTACCTCCCCCAGCGGCCACTTTAAACTCGTTTAGCGTGCTGTGAGCATCTTGCTCCGCCAAATTCATGTTGGATACCTTACTGGCTTGTTTCTTGGTCAGCTTCCTCCAGTTTCCACTCTGTAGGTTCTGCAGCCTGGACTTCATGGTGTCCTCATTCATAGAAACACCGACTTTGAAGTAGTTAGCAGTGCCTTCTTGGATGATGTACAGCAAGCCCGGTTCATTTGGGGCATCGCACGAGTCCATTGTGGTTCAGAAGTCAAGCTGTTTTGCTTTGCTTTAGCTGAAATTGAAACATAATGATTCAAAATCAAGAGCGCTTGTTTTTTAGTCAAATGCTGGTCTCGGTAAGAACTACTCTTAATTTGTGTCGACGTATTGGTAAAAACGTATGTTTAGTGTCAAAGTTGATGTGGATTTGCTGAAAGCTAAAGAACTGGTTGGTCTTGAGCATTAGACCTTTATCAGAACAAAACCGCTTTATGAAAAGCGGTTTAACTGTCACCTATTTCCACGTAAGGTTCGCGTAAAAAAAAAACGAGGGGACCTATATAGATACATATAATTTCGAATGGAGATAGCAATCTTACCCGGCGTGTCTTCTTTCCCTTAAACCAGCGGGTTGACTGAATACAAGATTTTGAACCGACGAGCTTTTTATAGGGTCTTGACATCTCGTCATCTTTTTCTGAGAAAACGTGACTCACAAAAAGAGATAATAAAATAAATACAGGATTAGTGGTCGGCCGTACCGAACAAGCACAATCTTGTCTCATCACAAACGTTCGCTTTCTTTCTGTCATATCCTCTGATTGGCCTATCCCGCGTTATTCCGCGACCTGTAGGTCAAGGGAAAGTCCCAATTCTGTGTCCTAAATATAACTCAACGCTCTCTTCCACTACAGTGATGTGTAGCGCTTACAGTTCTCTTAAAGTTTTCCTCCACATATTGTTGAATTCGAGCTTGTAAAGCAATGTAATTGTACCTGCAGTTTATGATTTATATTTTCTCCAGTGTCTTGTGATCTTAAATTTTTCAGTCCCCCGTCAAGAGCTTGTTTTTGTGCAGGGGCAAGCCCCGTTCGTGAATGTTATGGTCACGTCATGATATCTGATAGTCCGTAAATTCCGGAAACTAAAAGATATAGTTGTGAACGTGTAGATCGTCGGAGAAAACTGTATGGAGCGCAAAGGGAAAATGTTGTGATCAAAAAGTACTTGGAATCATGAAGTCCCAAGGTCGCATTCATGATTTAAAAACTTTTGTCATTGAAACCAAGCGGATAACTTTCTCGTTCCAAGTGTAAATGTACACCGAGAACGAGAGGAATGCGAGCATTCGCCAGTTTAATGGACAATTTATTCACCTCAAATGTTTATACTAAAGTACAGGCTTCGTAACTTTTACTGGGAAGCACTGAAGTACGATTTAGGTAACTCATCCTCGGAGACCTCGGGGACAAATTGTAAGTGCGGCGAATGGTACCTAGAAAATTGTGGGTCTCGGAAAGTTTTGGTCCGACCTCGGTATCTTGGCAGCCCTTTTTGATGAGTTTCAGAGTCTCGTTTTTTCTTTTTCGTTTATTTTGGTATCGAAATCTCGGAGAGGTCAAAGTCTGAGTCTCGTATTATACCATTCGCGATCCCTAATTGTTGGGGCGGGGTAGTCACTGAACTATACGATTTACTTTGGCAAGTGACTACGAGAACTCTTATTCAGTAGTGATCGGATACAGACAACGCTTAAGGCAATGTCACAGTAATTAATGTATTATCAGGAACGAAGCGGGCTGATCCTTAAAAAGTCCATTCACTGTTGCAGTCCGCAAGACGGGAAAGATTGATGCGCGTCAGTTTCCACGCAATGGACACTCCACAACAGACGCCCTCAGGTATGCTCCAACCCATTTATGAGGCCCCTGAGAGTGGAAATACTGGAGCCTGTATCTTATTTGCGGACTTTTCAAAGGGTTTTGACCTTATTGATCATAGTGTACTCATGCAGGAACTGATAATACTCGAAATTCACCCAGCCCTACTTAACTGGATTGTTGCTTTCTAACTGTAACGAAATGTAACCGTGTAACGGAAGGACATGATTAGGGACAGTGCGGATGAAGAAGAGAAACTATAGTTTCTTATCGTTCAAATGAACTCTGGGTGACGGGCGCCGTTAGTTCGCTTTTCTCGGGTATGCATGATTATTTGTGAATTTTATAATACCTACACGCAGTTACGATCAAACTACTTTGATCAGAACTCGTCACTGAAATACGCACACAAGTTATAACCGGTTCGCTAGAAAAAATGCTTCCATGAGGAAATATAGTTTTTTAATCGCTTTATTTCAGGAGGAGTGATTGTTTGAACGATGTTATTTTAGGAAAGAAATTTATTAAAGAATATGTTTTACAAAAATAACGATTGTTCTTGTATGTAATGAATGCGTTTATGAGTCGTTGCTCTAATTTTTTTGTTGCGCCTCGGCTGGATGGGAGCTCGGCTTAGCTGAAGCTGTGAAATCAGTACAGTATTGAGCAGAATCTCCGCTGAAATATAGCTGAATAGAATATCAGCACAGAATTTCCGAATTAAAACCCTGTGACTCGCGAAGTTGTGAGTTTGCACAAGTTTTGGGCTTTTGGGAAGAACGTCACATGTATTCACGTGCCGCAGGCGTGCCCTTTCCCGCGCGCACCTTTCCTCAATATCTGCGCCTCAGTTTCTCACGTGATGACCAGCGGTCATCCGCGCCTTCTCACGTGATGACCAGCGGACATCCGCCGAGATCAACAAAGATGGCGGTGAGAGTGGTGGCTTTATATCGGAGGATATTTGCAGCTCAAAGAAGCGCTTGCAGCGGGATAAGAAAGCTCTCAAGTCATGAAAACCCTTTGGTGAGTACTTACAAGTATTTAGGACGATTCAGTTTGTTCATGTCGTGCGAAACACGCTTGAAAACCAAGAAATTTGTCAGGTCCTCGATAAAATTATTCTTGTGCAGTTTGCCCGCAATGCTTTCAAAATGCTCCCGTCTGAAAGACGCAAATGTTAGCTCCAAAGAAGTATCCCGCTCAACTGCAAAGTATCATGCTGTAGTCAAGTGATTTTAGATGCGTTTTCCTCAGTTGAAGAACTCAAAATGGATCCGCATGGATAATTGTACTCATGGTGGACATGCATTTAATTTTTGTTCACTGCCCAATGCACCATTCGATAAAGTAGTTAATATGTTAATATGAAACCCCCAGTGATTATCTATTTACTACTGAGTCCACACAAGGGTGATTGTCTTCGCTGCCTTGAAGTATGCATTGTATTATTCCAGGGGATTCAAAGTGATAGCAAGGAATCAAATCTCAAGAAACATCAGCAGGAAATGATGGCGCGAGGGCTTCCAAAGAAACATTCCATTTCTGGCGTGAGAAATATTGTGCTGGTTGCTTCAGGAAAAGGGGGAGTAGGCAAGTCAACTACTGCAGGTGGGTTATTTAATAATCCTATTGTTGTAACCATCTGCATATTGACTTTTAGTATATTCTTGCAAAATGTGTAAACTGTCATGCCTGTGATGACAATTTTTGCATAGAAGCAGGCAATATAGAACTTCTTAGAAAGTCTTAACTCAAGAAAAATTGAACAAAAATCCTAACAGTAAAGATAATGGAGCTGCCACACATATAAAACCTATTTGATCAATAAAGAGGCTTATTCAGCAGCTGCTGCACTTCTCATAGAAGCTTAAAGATTCGGTATAAAATGACCACATTTAGAAATCACAATTATAATAACTGTTTCACTCATATTTTCTATCTTGTTTCTTTTTTACAGTGAATATTGCACTTGGAATGTTAGCAAGTAATAAGGTGACATAGTTTTTTCAGTCAATACTCACAGTAGTCATGTGTCATTGAATTAAATATAAGAAGAGTGAGTTTGAGACTTTAATCAGTTAAAACTAGCACAAATACAGAATGTTTATGTATATATTATTATTTGATTGAATATTTCAGTCTGTGAGTGTTGGCCTTCTGGATGCTGATATTTATGGGCCATCCATACCAAGAATGATGAACTTAAAAGGGCAACCAGAGCTGGCAGATGGTGAGTCTGACTGTACTGTATAAAAACCTGCATTAAGTTCAAAACTGCCTTAGTTCAATGCTCCAATATTTATAACCCCCCCCCCCCCCCCCCCCCTCCTCCCTTCACTATCCCCCAAATACAGGCCTGGATTACATAAAGTTTAGTGCACCCAAATTATTGCCAATGGCCTGTACCACATAAGCCAAATGGGCATTTATATCATTTAATTTTTCATCTTTTTTATCCCCCCAACCTCTTCCTAAACTCAGCATTTAAAGTTCTGTCGGGCTTTTTTTTATTTCATAATGTTACAAACTTGACAGATTGTGGTTGCCTGGACTGTAAGGCCACTAGCATTAAGCTCATCCAGTGTTTTTTCTTTTCTTCTTCTTCTTCTTCTTCTTCTCGACTAAATATCAAGACAATCGAATGAAGCCACTGATAAATTTTGGACTTCAATGGTAGGTGTTTGCATTTTAGAAAAGCTTTTAATTGTCATTCTGTGACATCTGAAACCATCAAGCATTCCTTTCTCTATAACATAAGACAGCTGGGACTACAGAGTTAAATGTGACTACATTATTAAATAATTAAATTATTTAAGTGACAATATTTTTTGTGAATTGGCACAAGGCCCAAAGGGTTGTAAAATGAAGAGCTTCTTGCATGCACAGCACTAAATGATGGTCTAATCAGTTTGATCCCAAGAAAGAGATCACCTGCCATATTTTTTCTTTACTGGACTATGTAGAGTTGACTGTGCGTTGAAAGGGGGAGTTTATCTTTAATTACTTTTGCTGCTATATTAACAAGGAAGTACTTCTGATGCTGATGAGAGACTCATATCATAGTCTGACAGATGCCTCTTGTGTTTTTAGCATGTCCATGGGGTTCTTAGTTGAGGAAGGAGCACCAATTATCTGGAGAGGACTCATGGTGAGCAATGCATTTACCTCAGGCTTTTAGTAAAATTTAATCAAAACTTATGTTATGTTATTATTTGACTGGAATTTTATCAAGACTTAAGTTATTTGGAATTTAATCAAAACCTATGTTATGTTAATATTTGACTGGAATTTAATCAAGACTTATGTTTATTATTTTGTTGCATACAGGTGATGTCAGCCATTGAAAGGCTTCTGCGGCAAGTAGCCTGGGTTGACATTGATGTCCTTGTGATTGACATGCCCCCAGGAACTGGGGACACACAGTTATCCATCTCTCAGTCGGTTCCTATTACAGGTGGGTGTCCAGTAGCTCTGTGTTTATCAGTGAGTGTCTGAGAAAAATGGTTTTGTCATAATCATTCTGTAATGACCCTGACTGACTTCCCATCATCCACATCTTCACCGCTGTGCTTGCTGATTTGTACATTAATTTTTCTTAGTATAAAATTACTACTTATATTTGCCAGGTGCTGTCATAGTCACAACACCACAAGATATTGCCCTCCTGGATGCACGGAGAGGAGCAGAAATGTTCAGGAAAGTCGACATACCAGTAAGTGACAATTTTTCACCAACCATGACTCTTTTACTTGTCAGTGTTACAGTATGCACCCTTAAAATAATATGTTGGCCACCACAAAAAAAAAAAAAAAAAAAAAGTCCAATACTGGGGATTCAAACTTGTTGTAAAAAGTTATAAAAATGTATGGGAAACTTAGTATCAATGGCATGGTTTAAGTTATTCTATGTTGTTGTTGTTGTTGTTGTTGTTGTTGTTTTAGGTCTTGGGACTTGTCCAAAACATGAGTCATTATATCTGCCCCAACTGTCAACACAAAGCCCATATCTTTGAAAAGGACGGAGCCAGGGACATCAGCAGAGAAATGGATGTGGAAGTAATAGGTAAAGAACTTATACCTATGTGTACACAAGTACAAGTGCAATGCACAAAACTGCCCAGTTTGAAGTCTATACCAAAGACTGTCTCCTCCTCCTCCTTCTGTGTCTCGCTTCCCTTTTTTTCTCTTGTTTTAAAAATATTGAAAGATAGGAATTATTTACATTCTTCATGTCTGTATGGCCTAAACCCAAGAAGAGTGAGCTGATTTCTGTTCATTTAATATTCAACTGCTTTCTTTTTCTCTCTTCTCTCCACCCAGGTGATATCCCTCTCCATCTGGACATCAGACAAACATCAGATTCTGGAAAACCGATTGTTGTGTCACAGCCAGACAGCGTACAGGTCAGTCTGATTTGCCAGTTTTGCACATTCAGGAGTTGCTTATTTTTGACTCTGAAACATGAACTTTTTCAAAAACAGCCAACGATCAACTACTATTAGGATGTTATCATCAATAGCTTTCATTTGAGTGGTCACGCCTTTGGGGCTTCATTTGAAAGTGCATGAGTTTTCCAGGGGTTGAGTCAAATTCATGTTTGGCAGTGAAGGTAGAAATGACTACATGTGCACTGCATAACGTAAGGAAATCTCCTTGCGAGGTCTGCAGGGATTGGAATTAATTTACAATTCACAAAATATTTGTTTGTGTTTTACGTTTTCGTTATTCTTACCCGACTGTCATATTCACCAGGCGTTGAAACGTGGCGGTTTGTGATGTGAAGTCAGGAAAAATGTAAAACGAAAACGTAGCATTCGGTCTTGAGTAAAGTGACAAAAAAAAAGGTACTCATGGACTTAAATAGGACAAAAACTGGCCTTGGAACAGAGTCGTATACAACGTAAACAACATGGTGGACACTGAAAACGGACAATAAAAGATGCGAACAGTTAGGTTTTTCGCCTGTGACTGTCCTCCTTACCTCTAGTGCTAAACGCCGACTATGTGAGTAGAGAATGTTTGTTGCTTAAAATGTTATCTCGGGTTACAAAAAGTGGGAGAAAAACGTTGATTTTAGAAGAAATAGAAGTCTCTACGCTTCTCGGAAGTTAATTTGTTTTGTATACTTATTATACACTATTTGCCCACCAGCTCTGTTTGAAAATCACTTTAATTGTAAAGGCTATTTGCGGGTTTCAACCTGTTTTGCTTTCTGAATAGCTCTGCAGTGAATATAGTACTAAGCACAAGCTTGATAACACGAAAAATGCTGATTTAGGAGACCGTATGTGGCGTAAAGGCGTGAGAGTGAACACTTACATTTTGTAATGAACGTTGTAACGAACGAATCAGCTAAACAATTGCTCGTTAGCGACATCTTTTTCAACATAAACTTTATGAAGGTTGTCGTGTCATTCCCTTGAATGACATGTTTAAAGCGTGAACCTGTTTAATGCACTGACCAATCTCCTTTGGTGAGGTAGGCGCTTGCGTTTTTGTGTTTACAACTTCTGTCGTTCGTGCTTCAAACTGAAACGACTGTATTGCTCATACTTAAATCTAGAGATCAGGATTAAACTGGAAGTGCACCCCCAACTCTTTGTCGTGGTTATAGCAGCGCAGGAGTATTAAGTTGAAAAACAAGTCATTGATGGTTAAAAAGTGATAATCCATTTATTGTAGATTCGATGCAACATGCAAATGACAGTTAAGTCACTCTTCTGGTGGTTTTAATTAAAATACTGAATACATAAGCAAGAAAGCTGATTATGGCGGAAACATCTTAAAAGCAAAAAGGTGGCTAAATCCTATTTAAAGCGAGGGAAATGCTGCGGTGTTACTGGCTGATCTTGTACTATACTGGACAAGCCTTGTAATATTCTTTCTACTGTAAGCAACATGCAACTCTATGAGGGACAACCTGATCTATTCGTTGACCTGAAGTCTATATTCTATAAGCATAAAGGTGGTTAAAATGATTTGGCGTTACTGGCTGACCTAATATACTGGACAAGCCTTGTAATAACTACAATAATTACTGTAGGCAACATGCAACTCTATGAGGGACAACCTGATCTATTTGTTGACCTGAAGTCTATAATCTATAAGCATAAAAGTGGTTAAAATGGTTCGGCGTTACTGGCTGACCTATTATATACTGGACAAGCCTTGCACTTGCTATGGCTTTACTGGCTGCTAATCAAACTGACGTGATCCATCCGTGGTCCTTCGGGGTGGACTGGGTCTAGCCACGAAACCTGTGGAAGGAAGAATATAAGTGTTGTTCTTGTTGATGTATTTATGGGCAATGTAACTATTAATAGAAACACCTAGTAATGTGTTAAGTGAGTAAAATATTGTGCACATGGTTCAGAGAAACTAAACTTAGGAATACGGCTTCAAATTGTATTGTTTTATTATAATTGATGTGTCAAATAATTTGTGTTTTATTCTTGTCAGTGATCAATTAATCTATCACCCTTCTATTTATACAAAATAATAGTTTAAAGCTACAGCTTAGCATCTGAGCGATATAAACTGACGCTGTGTACTCACCAGGCAGATAGGATCAGTGGCGCAATGAAAAGGAAATTAAAGACAGTGTGTGTCACACCTGAAGAAAACAAATAAACTAGTTGATTGAGAGAACTAACAACAACAAAAACAACAACAACAAACTGCTGTTTTACTTCTACGTACATGCATGAATAATCTTGTAGGGGGTTGATTTACTGAGCAGATATGTGTTGCTTGGTGTGAAAAAATGGCATAGCTGCGATTCAAGCTGACTGGCGGCATTATATTCAAACATTTTGTACAGGGAAGATTGGAACACTGATTTCATAAATGGGTGTATTCATTTTCAAGTCTACCCAGGCTGTTAATATCAGCGAAATGGCCAAATTATTTGTCTCAGACTGTTAACGGCCTACTGTACCTGAGGAAGTTATGGGACGCTTTTTGCACATGCAGGGTTCACACTGCGGCTCACGAGGAGTGACTGTAGGAGCTGGGGAAGTAGAGAAGTGACGAGAACAACAAATGAGCAGAGATGAAGACTGTAGCGTGTAGAGAAAAGAAGCGTTTTAAAGGATTGTGTACAAATGTACAAAAAAGATATAGGATAGCGTCAATGATTTGAAAAATAGAGATGGAAATCTCTACCTCGAGTTGGTGGCGCTGTTGGAATGGGTTCTCTGTTGCTGGAAGGAACGTAGTAGTCGACGCAGTTATCTTTTGTAACCCCGTTACATTTTAGCTCTTTTTCCGTGCATTGACGTGTCTTTAGCGTGGTATTATCAGCACACGTTCTAGGTTGTACCGTCCAGCCGCTTACATTTACTCCTGAGTAAATAAGACAGGACAGGGAGAGTAACGACAGACCAAACATTGCAACAAACTGAGAAGGAACAGGAATAGGGAGACGATGCTTCTGTAAACTCACCGCAACGCTCTTCGCTGCTTTAATTCATGCAGTCAGGCATCTTTCAGCGCACCAACGAGCGTAAACGCAAGTAGAGGAGAATGGGAACTTTCCCGTGTGAACCAGCCTTATAGCATTGCATGAGTTGGTGTATTGTTTGAAGTTAAGTAGAATCTATTTCGACGAAAAAACATTTGACATTTCAAGACTAGACGAAGGGGCGTCCAGCATTGTTTGTTTCGCTGTAGTTTTTTTAAGTTATTTAGCTGAAGGAAGACTAGAAGTCGACCCTTACCAAAATACTCGACGTTGATCGTATCCGGGTTTATTCCGAGCTCTCCCGGGCGGCCGTATTTGTTCTTGATAGTTCTCCTGAAGTCCTTCTCTGGGATCGTTGTCTTGAGCATGTTTGTACCAAACTTTACTCGCACGGATATCTGACCGCTCTTTGTAATATTTTCGACTCTCACATCAAGTAAGTCAAAAATGTAGCTTTTGAAGACGTCTGTGATCTGTTCTCGAAAAATAAAAGCTGTGTCAGAACATAGACATCGAAAACTTCTATTTGGACGATGAAGAAAATGCTCGAAAGAAACCCAAAAACCCTCACGAGTAAAGAGGCCTAAAATTATGACACTTTGTATATATCCATATATGCTTAGTAGTAACTGACGTGTTTTGACGCAACACAGTGCCCTGTTGCACACGTCAGATTATCTAACTGGGCATTATTTTGTCATGGAATTGAGAATTTTATAGCCTAGTAGTTATTCTGAGATACGTCATGCAACCACAGAAAGTCTGGTTAACACTAAGATAAGCGGTTGTGACGTTTTACGGGGACAAACAAACAACAAACACATACACACACAAACTAAACATGTTAATATAAGATAGTTGTTTATCTCTTTACTACTCACCGCCTTGATGATGGTGTTTTTGCTCGGACTGGTTTCGCCGGACAAAGAAAAAGTGATCTTCATCTCTAACGCCACTTTTCCTACAAGAGTTAGAATATCCATGTGTTATAAGCTGAAGAATATGAACAGTGAGGTTTAACGACAACAGCAATGACAGTAACAATAATAACTTGTGTTAGCTTAAAACGTTTCATAAAATAATTGTTTCAAAGAAATCATTGCAGTGTTCAGATGACAATCTCTTTTCACAGTTTATATGTTTTCTTTTCTTTCCTTTTCCTTTGTTTTTGTTTGTTTGTTTTTTTTGTTTCAGTGATAGTTAGGAAACCCCTATGGGCTTATCGAAGAGGGTCTCTGTCTGCAACTTTCTTGTTTATCTTAATCTCACCATTGTAAACTATGCTCCGTCGAGCGGCAGGGCGATCTGATGGCGGCCATATTTTCGTCCACATTTTTTTGGTCCACATTTTTTTGGTGTTCTTGCAACTGCAGCCCTCAAAAGCGACGTATTCGCATTCTTTGTTGATTCCCTCGTCTGAACTACCAGTTTGTTCCCTTCTAATGAATCTTGAGCTCTTTTTGGTGTGAGATATTTTTGTTATATCCGTGCCGTCTACGCAACTTTCGCCGTGGCAGTAGCATGATCCCCAGCTGAAGTGACAGTCGTCGTAATTTCTGCAGCCCAATGGAGGAATGCGACAGGAATACGATGGTTCAGTTTCGTCGTCATTATCAAGAAAGAACTCCCTGAGCATCACGCTTCCATCTGCCTCACAGGAGCAACCAAAATCCAGCATGCCTTCATAGTAGTACTCCAGATTAAGAAGCCTCGTGTTGTAGCCTTTATCATCATTACCAAGATCAAGCCCTTCTCGCACCACCTCCCAGATCGGTTTAAAGTCGTGGACCACCGGACCAGGAGACGTTTTGGCCTCGTTCATGAACTGCTCCAGTAGGTCTGATGTAAATTGTTGGCGTAGTTTGCTTTGTGTTGAAGTGGTACCACCTTTCAGCGTTAAGGATTTGCTCATTTTGAAGTTTGATGTTTCCTCTAACTGATCTTTCTTAAATCTTCCGCAATTAACGAGCGAGAAGTTCGCTGCATCAGTTTTTAGATCAGCGCAAATTTTCATCTTGAACTGATCTTCAGAGTACATTCCAGATGATTCAGAAAGCATCCAGTAGTCCACCCGTGTTCCGTAGTGTATTGTCGTGAGAACGTGGGACCCGTATTTCTTCAGAAAGTCGTTATATTTTTTCCAGCTAGCAACCGTTTGTGGAGTTTTGATGACGGTTGGCAAGTAACTTAGGTCCTTTAAGAGCTTTTCAGACAAAGGTGTGTCGCTCATGCATTTCTTGGTCATTCTGGTGTATTTCGTGAGGTGTTGTTTTTTTACTAATATACCAGACATTGCGTTTGTTTTACGGGAGGTGATTTTCCTAGCTACGTTGAATGTTCCCTTCACGGTGACTCCGCCTACATAGGTGCCACCCAACGTGACCTCGCCTTCCAAAATTTCGCTCAATTCAGATGTTGTGTTGAAGGAATGTGTGTCTTCTTTTAGTACGGTGCTTGAGTGGTCTTCGAAGCAACTATCTTGTTTGCCGTCAAATACAGATGAACCCTCAGTGAAGTCACCGCCCAATATGTTTTTGTCTGACAGGAAAAAGCCTTCACCGATACCATGCTTTTCAGAAGGGGCTTGTTTACTCAACGGGAGAGTCGTCAAGAACACAGACAGCATCATAATTCTGCCATAAGAATGAGCATAACAGAATGTTGAGAGTGGGTTTGGGAAACAAGGAACGAGAGGAAAAAGCAGATACAACAGAACTACGATATAAGTTGCGGGAAGGTTCAAACATCGTTCTTAACAGATTTCGTAGTACGTTGCAACATATTGTGTCTGACCTTGCTGTTGAAGTTGCCATGACCGCGTGAAGTCAATCTGAGCCTTGTACCGTCTCGAAAGAGCAATAGGAAAAGTACCTTTAACAATATGACAAAAGAAAATGTGCACAGTTAGATTTGAGTTTTTTAGTTTCCTGTCCACCTCCCAGTTACGCCACGCTGCATGGGAAGGGGACCTGAGTTCGATTGGGTCTATTTCAGAATAGGAGCAGCTAAAATGTCCCAAAGTGTTGCTTGTTCTGGGGAAAATTTAGTTCGGAAAACCCCCGAAATCAAGAACCAATTGAATCCCGTGTGTACATGACGTAAATTGAAAACCGAAATATTATTCGCAAATGCTCATTCAGTGCAAACGTCGCTTACGTTTTTTCTTTACACGCATCTCTCAGTTTCTGTCTGTCCGATGGTTTCGAAATATTTTTAAAGAAAATACGAGTGCTTTGCACCCAAATAAAAAGGATACTGGTGTTGATTTTTTTATTTGAAGTAAACGCAGAAGGTTCATCATATGATAACATGGGGCAATAGTCCTGCATGATAGGTTTGAACACAAACCAAACTTTCCCTTTTTATCCTTTTCCCGTCTTCCTTTTTCCTGTTTCTACTAAGCCGAAGATAGAGGATAGTACATTTTCACTCATTTTTACAAATTTCAAACTACATTGACCCTAGTTAAACGTGTGATGACGGCGGCCAACTGCATGCTAAAATCCAACGTCATTCTTAAAGGCTTCCGTACCACCTTCCATGCATCCAAATTCTCCAGTTCATCCGGCCTTTACCTTGCCGAAATCCAAAAAGCTTGTACAGGATTCTCCAAAAGCATTATGCGATCTGCCATCAGGGGAATGTCCATCAAACGCAACCAGCTCGACCACGATATTTTGGCCTGCCGTTCCGAACTCGAACGTAATTGCTCCGCCATTTTGGGCCGATCCATTCGTTCCAAATTCGAAACTGTACCTTTTCCCTCCCCCTCCCCATTTTACTCCCGCATCCCCTTCCCCCTCAGCAGCTTTTGCTACACCCCAGTCCTACTCCCGAAAGAATTTTGCCTGAAAACGAACGGGAACGCCTGCATTGCAGGCTAATAGAAATTTGACTGAGTGAACAATCGATCATTTGCTAAGGGAAGTTCCACTGTACTCATATCATGCACAACTTATCTTCGACACCTATATATTTATCAGAGGCCATGATACTCCAGCCTGGGCTGCATCCAAACTAAATACGTGCGTAAAGAAAACACGCCTTTCTTCTTTTTGCCGAGTTTCAAGTTGAATGAATTTTAAATGTGAAACACTTGTTGACATGTACTTGCGGTTTTGGTCAAAGTCATTTTAAAATTATTATTATTCCAGTTGTGTACAGTATTTTTTAATGCTGGTGAAAATTAAGCGCAGCAAAGCAAATGTAATCAAATGATAGAATATTTCGACAAGCTGAAGTCGCTCCGGGTTGTCACGGGTCTTTCAACTTTTGTCGTGAATTCGCCTCCCCAAGTATCCACGACAAAATCGCAAGGCTACTTTTCACAGTTTTAATGAAGCTTCGCACTCTCTCGCAGATTCACTCACACTAAATACTTCAGTTGCATACACAATGCTAAGTTCAATCATATCACTTACCAAAATTAATCCCTCTCAACCTATCACTCGCTAAACTCACTTATCTTTCCGCTCGCTGGCAATGTGCACTTATCTTACTAATCCACTCTTCTCACGATATACATTTGCGTAATGTCCGACACTTTGACTTACGCTTGTCAAACAACCGAGAATTTACCAAAACCTCTGTGATAATGGTTCTGAAATGCAACAGATCTACTGGCAATTCAGGAATACAATGATATCAATCAAACTAACTCCAGAAAACGTCTTCCTATCTCTTCGTTTCTTCATGCGTATTCGCTGATGCCAAAATTTGAAAGTCAATTGTTGACACAGCATGACTGACTGACGCAGTCTTGACTGCAATAAGGTCGTGCTTCCCACTAAAGTGGGATGCCAACTTAAAAAAATGTCACCGCATAAACTACCTCAACAATCGCGTTGTCGATTTTTTTGCGTTGTCCGTAATTCGAGAATGCCCAAAATTGCGAACAGAACGACTTCCATATTTAAATCCATTGTTGACAGCACCGGGCGGGACACATTCTAGGTGGACTAATCACATACAGCTGCGCTGTGGTGAACACGATTTTACTAGAAATACGATAATCGCAGATACCCCTCGCTCTGCCAAGACCTATGGACGGAGCACAACATATTTTAGGGAGCTATACACTAAAATGTTATTGCGAGGAATGTAATTTGGTTGCCTCGGACTGTGCCTCGGACAATTTAACAGAATTCATCAGGAATTAGATGGATGAGCAATGACTAAACAATCTTCTCAGGGTTCAATTGACATTCTTCGCTTTCGTTCTTACAGAATGCAGCTGCTTTGGCCGGTATTTCCTGACCGCAGCGTCGGAGATCCGACGACGGTACCGAGACGGTAAAGATACGCGTCGTACGTGCATAAAATACATTGCTGTTCCTTTGTTAGCGATGACTTGTGAAAGAATTCAAAGGAAACAAGTGTAGTCGTATGAAGACAAATATTCATTACTTGGCCCATAGCCAAGTCTACGAATGGCCTTTTTCTTTCTTTTTCGTTTTAGGGTCGAGAAATGGCACACGTTCATTGGTTGGGCGCTATTTTTGAACACGTGATTTTTGCTAACGCCGGCGTTGTCCTTCGGAGGTTGGTACGTCTTGTCGGAGTTTGTGTGATGACAGCAAAGAAATCTTCAATCGAGAATTCGATATGAAAACAATATTCATACAAAGAGAAAATCGTAGTTGCATTGTTTACTGCGGCAGCATTGTGCGTCAATGTAAAATTTGTCGACTTCCCTGGGCAAATAATCACGACCAGATAGATAGATGGATAGACAGATGCTTTATTGACTAAAATACTTGCAGCCATAGGCTGAATTGCGATTAGAACATAAAGCCGCAAGTGAATAATAGTGTTCAAACATACAGATAAGCATACATGTACTGTTTGCAGTGGCAGGAATTTAGTGTTGGTCTACCGCCACTGTTGTGTGACTAGAGAGACGAGCAGACGCATTCCAATCCACTTAGAAGAAACGTGATCCTTTAATAAAGTAGGATGCATTCTTTGAGTGTCATTGTTGATTAAAGCATCAAATGTAAATCTAGGCGTGAGTCAGACTTTGTTTTCGTGGTCACAAATCTTAAAATCAATTATAATCCATGAACACTGAAGAGCCTACTCAAGCGCCCTTGACCCGAGTAGTGCTACCTTTGTTATTTGTAACTCCTCGCAGGGGTGCAGACAGACATATTTTACAAATCATAACTTTAGTACGGGGAAATACAAAGACAAGACAGATAAACTCACTCTAGCTTATACACAAACACCAAGGCCAAGTACACTGGCCGACGCCAGGCAAACACACTGTGACAGTTTGACATTTAGCAGTTCAATTACAACAATAGACATTTAGTATCGTATCGTATTCGTAACATAATCCTATCGTGATATTTAGAATGATCAGCATGCCATGAACAGACTACAATAACCGATACATCAGTCAACTGTATGTACTCGGCAGATCAAGATCAAAAGACCGTTCTTGTTCAATACACGTTGTTGTGTGTGCCTCTACGTAAAGCTTGAGCCACTATTATTTCTTATTTACATGAATGATATTCGTGAAAGCTCTAAGATTTTACCTTTCATTTTCTTCGCAGACGACACAAATATATTTTTTAGTAGTAAAAACATACATATTCTGTATAATACAATGAATCAGGAGCTAAAAGAAATAACATCATGGCTATCAGCAAACAAACTTTTTTTGAACCTCAGCAAAACACATTTTATAGTATTTAAATCTAAAAATAGGAAATTGTTACATGACATGGTAATTACAATGAATGGAAAAGCAATTGAACAAGTAAAGAACACAAAATTCTTGGGATCATATATTGACGATGAACTCTCATGGAAATATCACATTAATCAGGTAGCAACAAAGATATCGAAAAATAACAGGAACAATGGCTAGGGCAAGGCAATACTTATCTTGCAAAAGTCTCACTACTTTATATTATTCTATGGTTTACCCATACTTAATATATTGCAATGTTACTTGGACCAGTACATACCCAACTAGACTTCAGCCTATATTCATGATACAGAAAAAAATTATTAGAATTATGACTTTTTCTGGATATAGAGAAGAAACTAAGCAGATATTTAAATCACTCAATATAATGAATATATATGAGCTCAACAAATACTCAATAGCTCTTTCGAGCCAGAACCAGTTTTTCCCCTTACTATCTTGACGCGCCTTCTTTTGGACTGAATGCCTCTATTCATACATAGAGAAAATCGTCAAAATTGCATTGTTCACCGCGGCAGCATCGTGCGTCAATGTAAAGAAAAAAATGCTAATAATAATAATAACGTACCACACATAACTGAATGATGTATCATCCACCTTTTGATTGGTTGAGAAGAATCGCGCTACTGTCATATGACGATCATATGACTTTAGGCCGGACAATGGTAATTTAATGACTAACAGGGAAATTCCGATTGTGCTATTGATCATCAATTCCTGTTTTTTCGAGATAACGCGAATCAAGTGGCCTGTTTCGCAGCATTCGTACTCGTCTTTGTCAAGCCAAACGTTTTCTGTATTGTGTGAATTCTATTTCATAATTATGTATCAACACCCTCCATCGAGAAAGTCATTAGGTGGGTCAATAAACGTAACTTGATAAGAAACCACGGCACTGTTAGCTTTGTAAATTCACCACCCCTTCCATCTCAGCGTGCCTTTTTTAGAAAGAAAATTCTTTTTATTTTGAGCCACAGTCCTTCCCTACTGTCTCGTCGCGCCTTTGGCGCTCTTTCGAGCCAGAACCAGCTTTTCCTCTTACCATCTTGACGCGCCTTCTTTTGTACTGAATGGCTCTATTCATACATAGAGAAAATCGTAGTTGCATTGTTCACTGCGGCAGCATTGTGCGTCAATGTAAAAATCGTCGACTTCTCTGGGCAACTAATCGGGACCAGTTGGATAGATGGATAGATAAATGCTTTATTGACTAAAATACTTGCAATCATAAGCTGAATTGCGATTAGACCATGAAGCCGCGAGTGAAATATACAGATAAGCATACATGTAGTTGCGCTGTTTGCAGTGGCCTGCTAAGATCTCCTGCCACTGTACTTATCAAATGTAAACACTTCCTTTGTAAAATGATGGCGAATAAAGAAAAAAACCCTCCACACACCCTCCATCGAGAAAGTCATTAGGTGGGTCAATAAACGTAACTTGATAAGAAACCACGGCACGGTTAGCTTTGTAAATTCACCACCCCTTCCATCTCAGCGCGCCTTTTTTAAAAAGAAAAATCTTTTTATTTTGAGCCACAGTCCTTCCCTACCGTCTCGGCGCGCCTTTGGCGCTCTTTCGAGCCAGAACCATTTTTTTCCCTTACCATCTTGACGCACCTTCTTTTGGACTGAATCGTTCTATGTCTTACTACTAAAGTTGTACGACGCGTCATTGTTTCAACTCTGCTTTTGCTGTTTAACGAAATTCCCGTGTTTGAGTTTCCCTCCACGAAACATGTCAGGAACCAACCTCGTCATTTGAATTGTATGAGGATACAAGAGTATTCACTCACCTAGCTAGAAGCGTGTTTTTGGCTGTCTGCAGAGAAAAACAAAATTGAAAAGGCTCAGTGACCAGAGTTACAGCAGGGAAAAAAAACTGAAACTCAAAAGAAACATTACCTTCAAACTCGTCAAGTTGCCTTCAGATTCCTTGAACAGAATGAACTGGTCGCTCCACTCCTTGCGTCTTTTATGTGACGTATTGAATGCGCACGCAGCAGTTTACCACCTAGGCATTTCCGCTGTCTTACGTCACATGCTCGACGAAAACGAAAGACTCTGGAACGGACCGATTTTTTAGACGATCCTGATTGATTATTTCAATTAATGGAAATACGACCGGAACTAGAGTTTTCACCGGCAATGATGAATGTTGCAGGCCTATAGCTGATTGCATCTGCATCAGGAAGCGAATATAACCAGATGCAGCAGTTAACTAGAGTGCAATTTGACCCAATGGCCTATAGCCAAGTCTAGGAATGGCCGGTTTTTTTGTTTTTTTTTTTTCGTTTTGGGGTCGAGAAATGGCGCACGCTGATTGGTTGGGCGGTGTTTTTTTGAACACGTGATCTTTGCTGACGCGCGTTCTGTCCCTCGAATGTTGGTACGTCCTGTCAGAGTTTGTGTGATTACAGCAAAGAAATCTTCAATCAAGAATTCGATATGAAAACAATATTCATACATAGAGAAAATTGTAGTTGCATTGTTCACTGCGGCAGCATTGTGCGTCAATGTAAAAATTGTCGACTTCTCTGGGCAACTAATCGGGACCAGTTGGATAGATGGATAGATAGATGCTTTATTGACTAAAATACTTGCAATCATAGGCTGAATTGCGATTAGACCATGCAGCCGCGAGTGAAACATACAGATAAGTATACATGTAGTTGCGCTGTTTGCAGGGGTGTTACTAAAACACGAAACAGCGAAACAACGAAACAACGAAACAGCGAAACATCTAATTATTAACTAAAATTAACGGTAATAACTAATACCGAGATTATTACAGGGAAACAACTAAAATTTACTGCAATAGCTAATACCTATATATGAAGGATGATTATTGAACCTATTGCTCAAAAAAACAAGCCCGTTGTCATGCTGCGTCAAGTTGGCATCAATCTGTCTTTGAGCACCGGTATTTCCGGTATTTCCGGAGTGTTGTAACGCGCAATTTTTTTAAAAGTAACAGCATCAAAGAACAGATTTCCAATCACACATACTGAACATTCTAAACCCGCTAAGAGATTTCAAGAGTGCATCTCACCTTTAAACCTTGGAACTGCACCGCACCAGGTACAGAGTAACACAGCCGCACTGTACTTGATTTAAATGCACTGGAATCTGTAAACAGGAATAACAAGTCAATCATGCTAGCTGTGCAGTGTCAGTTTTCACAGCACTTGCGTCCTTGCAGGAGTTTGTAAACAGGAACAACTTGTCAATCTTGACAGCTTGAATGGCAGGAATGTGTAACTGGACCGGCTGGCGCTATTTTGGTCATGATGTGAGAAAAATGGAGAAAAATGTGGTGTGTGTTTGCGCTTCATGCTGTCTACCGGGCACATAAGGCGCCCATTGTAAATATATTACTTAACAAACAAAAGGTGTCCTTTGTCATTATTTAGCTGTTTATATCAAATAATGTAAAATACACACATAAAGTAAAATCACTTATATCATATAATACAATGCTGATTTCAAACAATTGCTTTGCAGGAGAAATCGAAGTTCGCATTATTTGATATAATACCCGCTGTCCAAATTCATTGGAGTTGTTATTTGATATAAGCGTGTTTGTCCATTTTGCTAAAAGTTAGTTATTTGATATAATCCTTTTTTCGATTTATGCTTCGTTTCCCGATTTGATATAATCCTTTTGTGGTTTATATGCTACAATCAGGGGTGTTACTAAAACACGAAACAGCGAAACATCTAATTGTTCTCCGAAATTTACACTTGAGTTAGATGAAAGGTTGTTTTGAAACTACACTTTTTGATTCCGAGTGGTTAAATGATCGTGGAACCAAACCAGACTTGATACTCTTACTCTCGGGGTTAGGATCTTGGGCATTGTAGTATTTGATCTAAAGCGGTGGCAAAGTGTATCAGCTATTGTTGTAAAGAATTTGTTGAAAATGGATGCCGTTAAGCCGTCAAGATTTGGGGCGCCACCTTTCCTTTTTTTGGCAAGATTTCATTTAGGGTTTTTCACATTTCTTTTGAGCTTTGTTTTCCTGATAATTGTGTCGAATAATAGCAGCTCTTTTCTTTCCGAATTTTCATTGTGATCGCATTTCGTATTCTTTTGTAGCTGCTCCAGTGAAGCTCTTTGTTTGTGCTGATGGCTTTTTTGTGCTGGTAGTCACGCTGCTTCATTAGCTCCTTTATTGACGGTGTTATCCAGGGTTATGATTTGCCGCGTACGCGACGAATTTCAACTGAGCGTGGGTATCGGCTGCTGTCATAAACATATCCCGAAAGGAATTCCAGGCATCCTTCGCGCTTGACTCAAGTTCAATAATATTCCAAGGGATATTTTTGAGGTCTGAAGTAAATATATCGCTGTCGCAGCTTTTGTAATTCCTGGTTTTGACGGATTTTGGCGGTGGAAAAATTAACAGCGAAATGTTGTGTTCCTCTATACAGAACGAAAATTGCGAAATGTTTTGTCGGTATAAGGATCATTCCGACAAGATGTTTTGGCAATATTTTTTTGCGTATGTATATAAAGTTTATCACGAAATTTTCCATAATCATAATACCCTCGTATTTCTAGTAATAAAGCTGTAACTGGGAATCCGAACTTCAGCGACCTCCCCGCTAAGAGATTTCAAGAGTGCATCTTACCTTTGAACCTTGGAACTGCACCGCAACAGGTACAGAGAAACACAGCCTCACTGTACTTGATTTAAATGCACTGGAATCTGTAAACAGGAATAACAAGTCAATCATGCTAGCTGTGAAGTGTCAGTTTTCACAGCACTTGCGTCCTTGGAGGAGTTTGTAAACAGGAACAACTTGTCAATCTTGACAGCTTGAATGGCAGGAATGTGTAACTGGACCGGCTGGCGCTATTTTGGTCATGATGTGAGAAAAATGAAGAAAAATGTGGTGTGTGTTTGCGCTTCATGCTGTCTACCGGGCACATAAGGCGCCCATTGTAAATATATTACTTAACAAACAAAAGGTGTCCTTTGTCATTATTTAGCTGTTTATATCAAATAATGTAAAATACACACATACAGTAAAATCACTTATATCATATAATACAATGCTGATTTCAAACAATTGCTTTGCAGGAGAAATCGAAGTTCGCATTATTTGATATAATACGCGCTGTCCAAATTCATTGAAGTTGTTATTTGATATAAGCGTGTTTGTCCATTTTGCTAAAAGTTAGTTATTTGATATAATCCTTTTTTCGATTTATCCTTCGTTTCCCGATTTGATATAATCCTTTTGTGGTTTATATGCTACAATCAGGGGTGTTACTAAAACACGAAACAGCGAAACATCTAATTGCTCTCCGAAATTTACACTTGAGTTAGATGAAAAGTTGTTTTGAAACTGCACTTTTTGATTCCGAGTGGTTAAATGATCGTGGAACCAAACCAGACTTGATACTCTTACTCTCGGGGTTAGGATCTTGGGCATTGTAGTATTTGATCTAAAGCGGTGGCAAAGTGTATCAGCTATTAATGTAAAGAATTTGTTGAAAATGGATGCCGTTAAGCCGTCAAGATTTGGGGCGCCAGTGTTCACTTTTCCTTTTTTTGGCAAGATTTCATTTAGGGTTTCTCACATTTCTTTTGAGCTTTATTTTCCTGATAATTGTGTCGAATAATTGCAGCTCTTTTCTTTCCGAATTTTCATTGTGATTGCATTTCGTATTCTTTTGTAGCTGCTCCAGTGAAGCTCTTTGTTTGTGCATATGGCTGTTTTGTGCTGGTAGTCACGCTGCTTCATTAGCTCCTTTATTGATGGTGTTATCCAGGGTTATGATTTGCCGCGTACGCGACGAATTTCACTAAAAAAAAAACTGAGCGTGGGTATCGGCTGCTGTCATAAACATATCCCGAAAGGAATTCCAGGCATCCTTCGCGCTTGACTCAAGTTCAATAATATTCCAAGGGATATTTTTGAGGTCTGAAGTAAATATATTGCTGTCGTAACTTTTGTAATTCCTGGTTTTGACGGATTTTGGCGGTGGAAAAATTAACAGCGAAATGTTGTGTTCCTCTATACAGAACGAAAATTGCGAAATGTTTTGTCGGTATAAGGATCATTCCGACAAGATGTTTTGGCAATATTTTTTTGCGTATGTATACAAAGTTTATCACAAAATTTTCCATAATCATAATACCCTCGTATTTCTAGTAATAAAGCTGTAACTGGGAATCCGAACTTCAGCGACCTCCCCGCTAAGAGATTTCAAGAGTGCATCTTACCTTTGAACCTTGGAACTGCACCGCAACAGGTACAGAGAAACACAGCCTCACTGTACTTGATTTAAATGCACTGGAATCTGTAAACAGGAATAACAAATCAATCATGCTAGCTGTGAAGTGTCAGTTTTCACAGCAATTGCGTCCTTGGAGGAGTTTGTAAACAGGAACAACTTGTCAATCTTGACAGCTTGAATGGCAAGAATGTGTAACTGGACCGGCTGGCGCTATTTTGGTCATGATGTGTTTCGGCGTGTCTATAATGGCTGTGGTCACACTAGAAAGTTAAATCACGATTTAGCAGTGCTTAATTGCGATTTAGCCAAAGTCTGTGTGGGGTGTTACTAAAACGCGAAACAGCGAAACAACGAAACAGCGAAACAACGAAACAACGAAACAACGAAACAGCGAAACAGCTAATTATTAACTAAAATTAACGGTAATAACTAATACCGAGATTATTACAGGGAAACAGCTAAAAGTTACTGCAATAGCTAATACCTAAATATGAAGGATGATTATTGAACCTATTGCTCAAATAAACAAGCCCGTTGTCATGTTACGTCAAGTTGGCATCAATCTGTCTTTGAGCACCGGTATTTCCGGTATTTCCGGAGTGTTGTAACGCACAATTTTTTTAAAAGTAACAGCATCAAAGAACAGATTTCCAACCACACACACTGAATACTCTAATGGTAAAATAGTTTAAACTTTTGACGAACACTAGAATGAAGGGACTATATTTAATTGAGTCATTTCCAAGTGGGATCATACCATCACGCCCCACAGTGGCACTATCTGAAAAACAGAGTTTGATTATCACCAACGGTTGCGGTTGCGGACAGCAAAGGGTCAGAAATTAGTGTCCATATTATAGTGCTTTTCGCATTATAGATATTAGGTCATTCTAAAACAAAATCCTAATACAACAACAACTTATAATCATAACAAGGCTAATTGGCGACTGCGGGTTTTATTGTAAGAACAAAAGACGATGGATTACATTTTTATAATCTCTTATCACTCTGTCACAAAAAGGAAATTGTTACAGCCGATTCGGTTTCAAGTTTGGTATGTAGTCTCCTGTCGAGTTTCTGACCGTTTCGGGCATTTTTATTTTTATTTTTATTTTTTATTTTTCGTTATGCATTGCCTTGCTGAAGAGGTGACAAGCAATAAAACCACTAAGCAAAAAACAGCAAACAGGGTTGCAACACTCCGGAAATACCGGAAATACCGGAAATACCAGAGCTCAAAGACAGATGACAACGGGCTTGTTTATTTGACCAATAGGTTCAATAATCATCCTTCATATATAGGTATTGGTTATTGCAGTAAATTTTAGTTAAGAATTCGTTGTTTCCCCGTAATAATCTCGGTATTAGTTATTACCGTTAATTTTAGTTGATAATTAGCTGTTTCGCTGTTTCGTTGTGAGATGGACTTGACCTCTGCGTCGTATGTAGACTCCAACCACCTATGGCCCTTCTTCTGTCTCCATTTTACAGGATATACAGTTCCCTCTTGTAATTCTCCATCATTTGACAACACTAAATTGCAAACACTAAATTGCTGTTCGCTTAACAAGTGCAAACATGCTGGAAACAATGGCTGTGGTCACACTAGAAAGCTAAATCATGATTTCGCACCCTAAATCTTGATCAAGGAAACCGCAAGATAAATCGTGATTTAGAAGAGGCGGCATTCGTGCTCTCTTGAATGTATCAAAGATGACAGCTAACTTCCCAATCCGATTAGATAAAAGGAAATAGAACACGTTCTGAAAGGGCAGCATCTGAACTTTGGAGTAGTAAAAACTTTGGCCTTTGCAAACGTTATCATCGGTCTCTTTGCCTTGTTTTGCTAAGAAAATTAATATGGAAAGCCCGATCCAGACGACTGAAAAGAATCAGGATGCTCATGCTCCAGAGGGAACGGAGGAGAAGGCTGGTTGTTGGCTTGCACATCATAGTGCTTTCCGAATCTGCTGGAACGTTAAAGTTAAACGGAGGTCGATCGGACATCTTAAGAGAAGTTGCGAAAAAAGTGCGGGAACTGATAAAAGTGAGTTGTGGTGCATGATTACGATCAATACGGGGGTTGACGTCGGCAATTCAATGAAGCGTGCGATTGGTTCATGGAACAAGAGTTAGATAAATCACCTTTTAAATCGTACTTTTGAGATGATTTAGAACGAGAGTTATTTCTTTCAACTAAGCCGCTTTCAATATCACTTCACAACATTAATCAGTGCGGTTTCCACTGAGCAGTTTTTACGGTCACACACAGATTTTGGCTAAATCGTGATTTAACTTTCTAGTGTGACCACAGCCAATGTCTCCCGAAATCACTTGCACCAGAACGTTCGTTACAGCACGCGCAAACAAACAACCGTCTTCCAACGGATTTGCATGTCCTGTTTTTTCGGTTAAATGAATATACCCGTTTTGATTGGGCAAATGGGATCACGTTTAAGGTGGTTTACACATTCCTTCAGATTAGACTTGTAGGGTCATAACCTTGTGGACATAGATTTTCTTACATTATACGTACTCGGGTACCTTACTCTAGTTGCAGGCATACTTCGAAATTACAATTCGATTTCCAAATAAAATAGAGTCAGATTAGCTTTTATCGGAGGGAGCATTGAGTGAGGTCGAACGGACGTGAGGTGTTCCGAATTTTTTCACGGCAACGTTAGTTTTGTTTACTGCAGTAGATTTCTTTTCTTTTCTTTAGCTTTTCTTTTTACTGTGGGATTACCGTATAAATGCTATTATTATTGTTAGCTTTAATTTGTATGTGCATGTAAATAAACAAATATGCTGCTTTCAGCCACTGCTGTCACATGATATGCTCGCGTCGCGACACGCGCGGAGGTGAACAGACCCTTTCTGAGGGTTACAATTGCCCGACTTCCACAGAAAGTGACCCATAACAATACGGAATTGGACGGAGCTAATTAGCTTCCAGAGGTAAAAGAAAGCCCTTTGTCGCACGATAATTAGGCATCACTGGATAAAGCACATACGTCGGCAAGGCTCAGTCACGCACGGCCTCTCTACGAAGTGCAAAGCTACAGATCGAACAGGAACTGCCAAATGAGATGATGAAGTCATTCTAAATGACGGTAAGAAAACATTTATAGATTTATGTCGTATCGACGTACATGTACGTAAACACACTTTTTTATATAGTTTCAGTCTACTCGCACCGCCAAGACGAGTGCCAGAATTACATATTACAATTTTGTACAAACAGCTATTTCTTTAGTCACTAACAAAATAGTAAGCCTTTGGTGCGTGCAGTGTACAGTTTAGAAACAGATTTTCGAATTCTTGCCGTTGCTGCCGAGCTTTCCGGATATCGCGGAGCGTGATGGGATAATTGATTTCGCGATGAGCGGTTTTCGCAGCGCCATGCAGCGAAATGGCAGCCACTTGACAGCTACAAATGGCGCTGCCGAGTGGCTGCAAAAGGATGCACACCGCTGTAGGCGCTGCGGAGCGGTATGGCAGCGCGCTGCAATTTGACCACAGGCGGCCCAAGCTGATTGACTGTGTGACGTCACGGTCGGGTTTTATAAGCAAATGTATGGGAGATTTTAGTCGATCGATAACTCGAAAAGTATTGCGAGAATAAAGCTTAAACTTGCTAACCTTGTTGTTGTGGTGGTTTTCTTGCTGCTGTAGCGATTTCAGCGTGTTTCGCTGAATTTTTCCTCTCTAACAGAAAGAATTTCAAGGCTGGCAACTCGGTCGATCTGGCATCCAGAATGGCTCCAGAAAAGTCTCTCAAATGCGGCCTTTCAACCTCCGTATGGCCACAAAACCCAGACATGTCGAGTTGAATCCTTTCCCCATAAGACTTCAAATGAAATTCTTTCTGTTAGAGAGGAAAAATTCAGCGAAACACGCTGAAATCGCTCCAGCAGCAAGAAAACCACCACAACAACAAGGTTAGCAAGTTTAAGCTTTATTCTCGCAATATTTTTCGAGTTATCGATCGACTAAAATCTCCCATACATTTGCTTATAAAACCCGACCGTGACGTCACACAGTCAATCAGCTTGGGCCGCCTGTGATTTGACTTCCACTGCCAAACAGCTTCAAAAGCGCTGTAGATTAGCTGCATTTTGGCTGTGCAGCGGCAGGTCTTTTCCGCGGGTAGCGGGTAACGGGTGACGGGTAACGGGTAGCGGGTGACGGGTGACGGGTAACGGGTAGCGGGTAACGGGTAACGGGTAAGCGAGTAACGGGCAGCGGGCGACGGGTAACGGGTAGCGGTGTTCATTTGCCTGACTTGTTTATTTGGTGTTTGTTTGTAAAATAAATAATTTTTATTACACGAGACACATTTACCTCGGTGAAAGCATTTACTTTACTGCGGTAAAAGTACGACGCGTCTAGACAATTCACAAAACCGTGGTAAGTGTGTTTCAGAACAATAGAAAATTTACCGTAGTAAATGCATCGATGAAGCAACTCAGAGCACATTAACGGAGTCAAACAAACAGCTTCTTTGGCGGGAATTCGGCATACATTTTTGATTAGTCGAACAACAGCTGTAGACAGTGAAGCGTATTCCTTATACGTTTTACCGTGTAAGAAACAATTTGATTACCAATTCATTGTTCTTACCAACGCCTTTCCAGAGGAACACTTGTTAAGTTGTTTTTCTTGTAACACACTTGTTTTGTTGGAGTGAATAGCAATTAGAATAGCGCTTAAAACAATACATGGCTACCAAAGGACTATACCTCTAAAAGGAAACATTTGCAATTGATTACCAAACAAAATTAACGTTATACAGTATTTTAATGAGATTTTATTAACTATATATTATTATAATAGCTCTTTGGTTTGATGGGTGACATTGCTGTACGTATTGGAACTGTATTTCTTATATCCTTCCTGACTTTTTTCTTCGTTGAAGGCAAATTCATTTGGGGTCGATTTGCAGTTAGTTCAAATTACACGTCAATCAATAAACACTAATTGTCACCAAAGGTAGCTGCTTGCGGTTCCATTTAAAATAGAACATCAATCGCATTCACGGGTGTTTAACACGAGGTGGTGACATATCGCTGTCAAACACGACACAAGTCAAGATTTGTGTAATGCATGCGCAAAAGAGTTACGGTTGCTTTGACTGCAATACTGATCTTCATCGATTGAGAAAGCGATTGAGTGTTACCCGTCGCCCGTTACCCGCTACCCGTCACCCGCTACCCGCTACCCGTCACCCGCTACCCGCTACCCGTCACCCGCTACCCGCCACCCGTCACCCGCTACCCGTCACCCGCTACCCGTGGAAAAGACCTGCCGGCTGTGCAGCGGTTTGGAAGCGATGTTGCAGCGCTGCACAGCGCTGTTCGTTTCGTATGGGGCTGGCATTAATTTTCCCTGTGAATAACCAGACCTCATATTACAGTTAGTATGTATTGTTGAGAAAATGGCTAGTGAAAACAAGCAACAACAGGTTGGAAATGGCCTATTAGGAACTACTTATTAAAATTATTTATTTACAATATTTTTATTACTGCATGTAGAAAAGAGTGGGAAATCAAACTTCAGGAGACGTCCCCATCTTATGTCATGATGCATTCCTGTAGTTTTGGAGTTCTGCACCTTGCTATCTTCATCAGAAGGGAACTTGTTTGGTTCTGCTCAGGTAGACAAAAACTTTATTTTCTTGCTGTTGTCAACAATATGATACCATACTATTTTTGACATATTATGTTAAGTTAAAGTTAGTTACAGTGAGTACAGTTGAAGCTTCCTATTAGTGCAGGCACCATTTGGAAGCAGAAAAGTGCCTGTAACCTGTAAATGTTCACATAATGAGATGTGTAAATAACAGAATTTGACTGAGCTAGAGTTTAAGCATGGTTTTGTAGAAGAACTGTCCATTAATACGAGAGTGTTCGTTCAAAGGGCTTTGACTGTATGTAACACAGAATCATAATATTGTATTATTGTGTAGCTTTTTATTAACCCTTTCACTCCCAAGAGTGATCAAGTTCAATTTTCTCCTTCAATTTTGGCAGCACAAATATATCATACAGTAAGGAGAACTTGGCTTTTGATAGCTTGCTCAGATGATAGCTGATTTAACTATCAATTCTCACTTTATCACTCATACATTTTCCTCCTAAAAGGTTAGGAGAATCTGTATTATGAGCTTGGGAGTGAAAGGGTTAAAGAATAAAACTAGTGAAAAGTGTAAATAAATTGCTGGGTTGGTGACCATGGTAATATTTTATTTCTCTACTTGTTCAGCTGTCAGTCAAGGCTGCATTGCAACAGGCCTGGTCACATGATCAAGACCAAGGTAAGTTTGGTTTAGGTTAGATTTTATAAATCTCAGATCTGTGTACACAAAGCTGGACCAGCTGTCATAACAAATCTTCCCTTTCTTTTAGTGTGACACTCAGAACTTTTTCACACACTAAATATTTTGAATTCACTTGGGCTCTAAAATGCAATATTTACACAGAATATTGTGCAAAGTATGACATTTGAAATATTTTTCTATAAATACATAGCTCAGTGTTTTTCTCGTCAATAACTGCAACACTGTACAGTCCATGTATGTGCCTGACGTTTCTCTTGTTTAAACCACTAATTTCTTTTCTTTATAGGGAGCTCTTGCTGCTGCATTCAGTTTGTTTGGAACATCCTCCTCTTCATCAACTCACACTTCACCTGTAAGTGTGTGTTTTTTTTTTTGTTTTTTTTTTTTTTTTTTCAGTTTTAAAGCAGATATATGTTGTTATGACCAACCATTGACCAAACATCAACCATCTATGAACCGATTGTTGACCTACATTTGTCCAATTGTTGACCAAGCATTGCCCATCTATGAACTGATTGTTGACCTACATTTGTTTGAGTGTTGACCAACTTTTGGTCACTCAGGACAACAGCATGTTGATTGACAGTCTGCTAATGAACACTTGAATTTGTGCATCTAAATCATGAAGTTAATGTGCTCTGGATATACACTGCTAATACCATTATTATGTAGCTGCAGTGTAGCAGTCAATCATGTAAATTTAATCATTGGATTATTTTTTGAAACAGCTGATGAAGGAAAGGTACTGGACAGAGTAAATGATTACAACACCATTTGCAAGTCATTGTCCATGTCATCGGACCAAAGAGATATGACTCCAGTGCTGGTAAGTTTGTCTGTTATTGACAGTGAACTGTGTCAATGAGAATCCCTCCTTCCCACTTCAGGGTAAATAAAAAATAATTCAAAATATTTTTTTGGATTTCCAATAATTCAACCTCTGTCAATACCTTGACCTCATAATAACTATGTGTTTTCCCAAATTATTTTACTGCAATACATCTTTCTGTCTTGCTTGATTTTCTCATTGTCTTAATTGTCTCTCTGTCAATCTCTCTCAGACATCACAACCAGATTTGATCGAGTATTTTGGTTGGGGATTTCAACTTTCGAGTGGACATGGAAAGGTCTAAAGTTGATAAGCTCATTGAACCTTACCAAGAGCAGAATCAACCTAACTGCAAGGTAACAAATTATGATAATTATTCAACACAATTTACAGTAATTTGTAAACAAGAAACTATTTATGATGTTTGTATATCTGATTTGCCTGTAGAATTTAAATGAGGCATATTTTTAAAGGGAAAAAAATCTGCCTGGAGTGTAAAATATTCATTTATTTTATTTCACAGGAACTTTTAGAGAAAGGTCGACCAACTTCTCAACAATGAAAGAAGGTAATGTTTAAGTGGAAACAAAAAGATGAAACTGTAGTATTAGCCATTTCACTCCTGAGAGAGCCAGAATAAGTTTAGCCGTGTTCCTGTTCCAGCCAGATGATGCATGAAAGCATTCTTATAAAGTCAAAGAAAAAAATAGACACTAAAGGAATGAGCCTGGAAAAGGGTCATTTGACAGCTTGATTAATATTGACAACATGATTGACCTGCTATAAAATTCTCATTACGATTTACTCAATAATATATTTTCTTCTTGAATGGTTGGGAGAATTTGGATTTTGAGCACTCAGTTTAGTGAAAGATGGTTTATTATCCTGGTTTTTTTTTTTTTTTTTTTTTTCTGCTCCAAAAGATTATTATTTTTAAGTTTTTAAGTGGGGGAAGAGGTGTTCCCTCAGAAGTTTATATAGTTTTCAAAATCCTGACCAAATTTGAAATAAAAATGTTATCTTTTCATGCCCTTTTTCAGTTTCCCACCTGTATCTTTTACTGTGGTGTCATATCCCTTTCAAAATTAAAATCTGTCTAAAATACTTCAAAGCTAGACCCTTTGAGGTGACGTGACTGTACCAACCCCCAGTCCATGCATGGTTCCTATTTAATCTTCACAGCCTAAAGCATACTCCATAACTTTACTTGAGGCTAACAACTTGTGTATCTTGAACATCTTTGTCTCTCTGTCTACTTTAGACCTGTGTTGGGAATATTTGAGGTGAAGCTGAACCCATGCAAAAACAAGTAAGTGAAAGTATTATGGTTTTCTTAACCTGCTAATGAATTAACACTGACATTATTATTACATAATTATATTTGTGAGTGGAAAAATGAGTTGAACCAGTTAGTGTTCTGCACTCCTAACTGACAGATCCACAATATTCTTTTCAGTGTTCCACTGACTGGTGGACAGTATGTTAGAGATGACTGTACATTGAAGGTGAGTCAGCTCTGTCATTTCTTTCTTTTCTATTCTTGAGCTACAATATCGTGCCAGCCACAGTCCACTAGCAAGTCTCCCAGACTTTCCTGTTACTGTAGTTAGATTTTCCGACCAAGTTTGATGTACCGTATTGTTCCCTCCAGGGTGCTCAAAAGCATAATTGGCTACCTGATGTTCCCATCAGGCTATAAGCAGATTCTCCTTGACAACTTACTTTTGTAGCGGAGTTAATGGATAACGTTATAGCTTAGGCCAAATACGGTCGCTAGAATGCGCTGAAACGTTAGTTGCGAAATGGCAATTTCGAAATATATATATAAGAAGCTAATCAAGTTTAATAAAAGGCAGTATCGTACCAGATCGTACAACCGTGTGTACTGTGTGAGTATTTCTCATCTGCAACTACAAACCCCAGTCAGATCTTTACTCGGATAGTCGACGTTACACTGGTGGCAGCGACGTTGGGAGTAGTTGGATTTGGCAACACTGTGTTGGTTCCAATTCTGGACGGATGGTGACGACGTTCATTGCGTGAGTTAACATTCACTTAGCTTGTTGTTTGGCGGTCGATTGTATCTTTGTGCATTATATTGCCGCTCGCAGTTGGTCTGTTGGTTTCGACGGGTTGTAATTTGTTGCTTAGTTTGTGCTATTCGTGTGGTTGTTACGTAAGCGGTGAAACAGAATGACGAGTAGCAGTAGCAGTAATGCGGTCGCTCACGGTCCCGTACGGCCGATCGTGATGCCCGAAGCCTTTTCTGCGGGGAAAGATGAGGATTGGCATTCGTGGATACAGCATTTCGAAGACTGCGCAGAGCTCAACGAGTGGAGTACAGAAAAGAAATGCAAGTTTCTCTCTGTGCGACTGCGAGGTGTTGCGTTACAAACGTCGCAAGGATTATCCGACACGGTACGTGGAAATTATGAGGACTACAAGACGGCACTGGGACAGGCTTTTATGCCTAAGGAACGCATAGACTTGTACAAGGCAGAATTCCGAGCCCGGCGACGACAACCAAACGAACGTTTGAGCGAACTAGCGGGAGCTGTTAGGAAACTGTGCAGATCACTTGCGTATCCAACAGCAGGAGCAGATCTTATCAACCAGCTCGCACTAGATCAATTCATCCACGCGCTCGATGGCCGGGAAACAAGACTCAAAGTTCGTGAGACGAACCCAGCGACCCTGGACGACGCCGTAAGCCGAGCCCTACAACTGGAAGCCATGGACGAAGCTGAAAGCCAGCGATCACGCTCATCGAGGCACGTGCGCGTTGTCGAAAATTCAAGCGGCGGTCATGATGTAACTGTTGCGGCCAAATACGTTTTCGGTCAGTTCCGTCGCAACCCATATTTCCATATTTGGTAGGCAGCGTGTCGCGACGCGAGGAGGACTGGGTCAGATTGGAGGAGGGACATGTATTTTTGTTTTGGATTTAGTCGCGATTGTTTGTTCGCCGATCGTTTGGTTTACGTGCTCTAATACATTTGTAAGTACTGTTTTCGTTTCGTTTTAGTCGGACTTCAGTCTTGTAATATTCGTGTTATGTTTTAGGAACCGTCCTGTCGAGAAGCGACAATAAAGACGTATTGTTTGACGTTCTCAGGGAGCGCGTTCGTTTGGGCTATTCCATTTAATATCCGTACCCCCCCTATCGAGGACCAGGGTTTTACTATACCCCTGAGGAATTCCTGTCCTAAACGAGACCCCCTGCAGAAATTCGTGTTTACCCCTGAAGATTTTCATTTTTTACACTTGACCCCTGAAGAAATCTCAGTCAAAACTCCCTACCCCTGAAGATTTCCATTGGAAAATTTTCTTACCCCTGAGGAATTCCAGGGCAAAACATCAGCTTACCCCTGAAGAATTCCAAGGTCCTCGATAGGGGGGGTACGGATATTAAATGGAATAGCCCTTTATTAGAGTCGACGTGGTCGAAGCCACATTAGTTCAAATGTATTCCCGGGCTGTGTGTTGGCATTGAGAACGGGGAATCGACGAATTCTTGGTGCAAGAATTGGAGCTGTGCTTACGACATCGAGTGAACGGCGACGCGACGTGTGTGGGAATTTGAGAATTTGTTTGTGTGTGTATGGGCTTAAGGCCGTTCGTACCTCGAGTTTGTGGTGTTTGGGACCATGAGTTCTCTTTCATCTGGGAAACAGAGCGACACTCCGAAGTCAGGAACGGACCCGGAGGCGCAACTTAAAGGCAACGCAAAATTTGCCGACGATGGCGAAACCGCCGATCCACGTGCTCGTAAACAAAGCACGAGAATGAATTCTGATGAGATTTTGACGGAAAAACTTCGTCGCCTGAAAGAATCCAGGAAGGGTTTTAAGTCGGCGTTGACAAGAAAGATGAACGAAGCGGAGAAGGTGCTGTCCGAAGACGGAGATCTTGATTGTGTGAAATTTAAGTCATTGGAACTGGACGCCATGATGGTTAAATTCGAGAAATCTCACTGGGACTATCACAACCTCCTGAACGAAAGGGAAGAAAAAGAGGACTCGCGAAGATACTTCGATGAAGTGTTGAGCAGGTTTAGCAGCGTGAAGGCTATATTAGAAAGGTGGATTGAAGACACGGAAAGGAATCAGAACATGTTGACTCCATTTGACTCTGTCAGTCAAGCCGGGGAAAGGCATCCCAGTCACAGATCGGGAAGGAATTCTGTTGCGTTGTCCGGGGCGAGCTCTGCTGCGAGTGAGAGAATGAAGGCGGCAGCTACAAGAGCGGCGCTGGTCGTTGAAGCTGCCTCACTTCGGCAGCAACAGAAACTAGAGCAAGACAAATTACGACTGGCACAAGAAGAGCTTCGCCTGCAGCTGGAGACACAAATTGCTAAGGCAGAGGCTCAAGAGCGAGTCTATGAAGAGTTTTGTGACGACCAAAAGGTATTCTCGAAGGAAGAAAGAGTGAAACAAGAACCCCTCGTGACACCTGTTCAAGACCTCAGAACCTGTAGCCAGGATTCTGTAGAAAGAACAGTAGCACAGCGACCATACAGGGATGAGGTTGGTAGTTATTTGCCTCAGAAGACACCAAACAGTGATGATGACATTCATGTTAAAGAGAACATTTACCTTATGCAAACCATCAGTAAGGTGCAAGAAAGCATGGAAAGGCAACTAAGGTCACAACGTCTACCCAAGGCAGAGTTAATCCAGTTTGATGGTAATCCGCTGAACTATTTTCTCTTTATAACGTCCTTTGAGAACAGTGTTCACAAGTGTACTGAAGACAACAGCGAGAGGCTACAACTACTGATCCAGCATTGCACAGGAAAGGCAAAGGAAGTTATCATGAGCTGCGGTATGATGAATGCTGATGAAGGTTACGAGAAGGCAAGGAAATTGTTGAAAGAAAGATTTGGAGACAAATACAAAGTGACTAACGCTTGGATCCAGCGAGTTTCTGAAGGGCCTGTTATCAGAGGTGGTGATCGAGAAGCCTTGCAAAACCTCGCTGACGACTTGGAGAGCTGCGAAATAACCTTGAGAGTAGCCGGGAGGCTAGGTCAGATCAACAATGAGGATAGACTGGTGAAGATACTTGAACGAGTGCCAGGATTCATAAAGTCGAGATGGCAAAAGAAGGTGCAAGATATCAGAAAGGAAGGCAGAGATACTAACATTGAAGACGTGACAGAATTAGTTAGAGCAGCAGCTAAAGAGAAGAATGATCCAGTGTTTGGTGCTATCATGGAGGCTGGTAGTAGAGACGAACGCACCAAGGGAAGGGTCCAGAACAGACAGGTTCGTGGAGCGTCTAAAGGCTACAACTTCAGCACCCAGGCGAATTCGAAGGAATTCTGCAATAGAAATGACAGCATGAAACTTGCATGCTACTTCTGTGGAGATCATCACAAGTTGCAGGAATGTACAACCTTCCAAACTAAATCAAGTGAAGACCAACTACGATTTGTGCGTGAACGGAAACTCTGTGAGAACTGTCTATCTTCTACTCACTACGCTAGCGGCTGTAAGAACCCCAAAGGGTGCAGATCCCAAGATTGCAGAATTCAACGTAAGCACAGAGAATCTCTACATGATGCCTTATGGACGGTGATCAGTGAAGGTCGAGGGCAAGGTGGAACAAGAACCGTCGCCACTCCAAGCCGGTCTCAGGATGACGGCTCTGCCAATGTTCAAAATGGGTTCACAGGAAGCACGAGTATGAATAAAGGTAACTCCATCGGGGCTTGGTCAGAGAGTAAGGCCTTGCCAATCGTTCCAGTCAAGGTGAAGGCTAGAGGAAAGGAAGAAACAGTGAAGGTCTATGCTTTGCTTGACAGCGGCTCCACATGTACGTGGTGTACTGAGAAGTTGGCAAGGAACCTTGGTGCAGAAGGACCTAAAGTTCAGATCTCCTTGACGACAATTGAGATGGAGAACAGCCTAACACTCTCCTCCAAGGTCAATCTTGAAATAATGGATTTGGAGGAGAATGTGATGATTGAGTTGCCTGATGTCCTATCAAAGAAGAAGTTAAATATCTCTTCATGTGGCATTTCGAGTCAAGCCGATGTTGACAGGTGGCCTCACCTCAAAGGAATCAAGCTTCCTGATAAGTTCGCGGGAGAGATAGAGTTGCTCGTCGGCCAAGATGTACCTCTAGCACTGGAGCCTGTTGAAGTCAGGAAAAGCCAAAATCATGGGCCATATGCAACGAGGACGAGACTTGGCTGGGCTCTAAACGGACCACTAGGTAGGCGTGGGGGAACCAAAGAGAAACATGTGAATTTTGTACGAACCGATGAGCTGCTAACTCAGCAGTTCGAACGCTACGTAAACCTGGAGTTCAATGACTCAATTTCTGAAGAGAAAGTTGCCATGTCACTGGACGACAAGCGAGCGCTGTCGAGCTATGAAGAATCAGTGCGATTAGCCAATGGTCACTATGAAATTGCCATACCATGGAAGGAGTGCGCACCTGATCTGCCTAACAACAAGCCAATGGCAGAACATCGAATGAGACACCTACGGAGGAAGCTGGTCAAGGATCTGGAGCTGTTCAAGAAGTACTCCACCTTCATGGATGACCTTCTCGAGAAAGGGTACGCGAGGAAGGTGCCAGACTGTGATTTGGACCGAAGGAATGGCAAAGTGTGGTACTTACCTCATCACTCTGTAGTTAACCCCCAGAAGCCGGACAAGGTGCGCATTGTTTTTGACTGTGCTGCAAAGTATCGGGGAGTATCGCTTAATGACCGGATTCTAAAGGGACCAGACCTCACTAACAAGTTGGTTGGCGTCCTGCTCAGGTTTCGGGAAGAACCAGTGGCACTGATGGCGGATGTAGAAGCCATGTTTCATCAAGTCAGAGTTTGCCCAGATGATGTCGACGCCTTGCGATTCCTTTGGTATCCGAACAACGATCTCGGTCGAGAGCCTGAAGAATACCAGATGTTGGTACACCTGTTCGGAGGAGTGTGGTCTCCGAGTTGTGCCAACTTCGCATTGCGGAGGACAGCCGAAAGTAGCAGCGATCACTTTGATGCTGCAACAGTTCAAACTGTAAGCAAGAACTTCTACGTGGACGACTGCTTGAAATCGGTCGAATCTGAAGAGAAGGCCATCAAGTTGTCCAGAGAGCTTCGTCAGATTCTCGCTGGCGGCGGATTCAACTTGACAAAGTGGATAAGCAACAGCAGGAAGGTTCTTGAAACCATTCCAGTAAGAGAAAGAGCCAAGGAGGTCAAAGAGCTGGATCTCGACAGAGATAAGCTGCCGATAGAGAGGGGACTTGGCGTCTTTTGGAACATTGAAACAGACAGATTCATGTTCAAAATCAAGATCAAAGACAAACCATCGACACGTAGAGGGTTGCTCAGCGTTGTGTCTTCAGTCTACGATCCTTTGGGTTTCGTATGCCCCTTCATCCTGCCAGCAAAGGCAATTCTTCAGGACCTCTGCCGAAGAGACCTTGGGTGGGACGACGCAATTCCCGATGAGCACCTGGTTCGATGGCAACGATGGCTTGATGAGTTACCCAAGTTGGGACAGTTCTCAATTAACCGCTGTCTTAAACCTCCGGGGTTTGAGGATGTGGCGAGCGCACAGCTGCATCACTTTGCGGACGCCTCTGAGCTGGGCTATGGAGCAGTGACTTTCTTGAGGCTTGTTGATTCGCGAGGCGATGTTGGCTGCTCCTTCGTAATGGGAAAGTCTCGAGTGGCTCCTCTCAAGCACATGACGATTCCTCGTTTGGAGCTGTCCGCAGCTATGGTTGCTGTAAGATTGGACAAGATGATAAGGAAGGAAATGGACCTGCCAGTTAGCGAGTCAGTCTTCTGGACAGACAGCACAGCGGTACTGCAGTACATAGAGAACAACGACAGGCGTTTCCACACCTTTGTTGCAAATAGGCTCAGCGTCATTCATGATGGGTCCTCACCAACTCAGTGGAGACATGTAGACACTAAGAGGAACCCTGCTGATCACGCTTCGAGAGGACAGTCTGCCGAAGACCTGCTGGCAAACACCGCCTGGATGAAGGGACCAGCCTTCCTCTGGCAAAGCGAAGAAACCTGGCCGCGAAGACCTGCGGGCTTGAAGGATATCCCAGACAACGACCCAGAAGTGAAGCTAGAAGTGCGCGTGCATGTCGCGACCTTGGACAAAGGAGAGGAGACAATGGAGAGGATGTTCTGCAGGTACTCATCTTGGAACGCACTCAGAAGGGCCACCGCGTGGATGCTTCGTTACAGATCCTGGCTTCTGAGCAAAGTTCGACAAAGGTCAAGTCCGCTTCCCAACATGAAGCCGACAAGGGAAGGAAGAATCACAGTCGATGAGATGAAGTATGCTGAGCAAGAAATCCTGAAGTACGTTCAAGGACGAGCCTTCGGGGAAGAATTAAGGAGTATGAAGATAGAAGATTCAGGTGAGAATGATGAATCTTTGAAGAAAGCTGGATACGTGAAGAAGTCGAGCCCAATTTGCAGTTTGGACCCTGTGATTGTTGACCGACTGCTTCGCGTTGGAGGTCGATTGGGGCGCTCCCCCATTGAGTTCGATGCGAGACACCAGATCATCCTACCAAAGTGCCATCATGTCGTGGACTTGATTGTGAGGCACTATCATTTAATCTCTGGACACTCTGGCCAGGAGTATGTCCTAGCGCTCTTGAGGGAGAAGTTTTGGATCATCAAGGCAAGAGTCACCGTGCGCAGGGTATTGAGACGCTGTTTCGACTGCAGAAGACGACAAGGGCCCCTTGGGGAGCAGAAGATGGCGGACTTGCCAGCGGATCGTGTAACTCCAGACAAGCCCCCCTTTTGCCACGTAGGAGTTGACTGTTTTGGGCCATACTATGTGAAACGGAGTCGCAGCATGGTGAAGAGGTACGGAGTCATCTTTACTTGCTTGGCGATTCGAGCAGTCCACATTGAAGTTGTCCAAAGCATGGATACGGATTCGTTTCTAAACGCACTGAGGAGATTCATTGCAAGAAGAGGTCAACCTGAGGAAATAAGATCTGATAATGGCGGAAACTTCACCTGTGGAGAGAAGGAATTGCGAGATGCAGTAGCTAGTTGGAATCAAGAACGGATTCACGAGTTCCTACTTCAACGAGAGATACGTTGGATCTTCAACCCCCCTGCTGCATCTCACATGGGTGGTGTCTGGGAGAGAGCAATCAGAACAACAAGGAAGGTCCTCAATGCACTTCTCAAACAGCAGACCATCGATGACGAGGGCCTAACTACGCTGATGTGCGAGGTTGAAACGATTTTGAACGGCAGACCGCTGACCAAAGTATCCGACGACCCCAGGGATGTGGGAGCACTAACCCCGAATCATTTGCTACTTCTCCGTGCCGGGCCAGAGTTACCACCAGGAATTTTTGATAGGAGAGATATGTACAGCGTGAGACGATGGAGACAAGTTCAGTATCTTGCTGACGTGTTTTGGAAACGTTGGACAAGAGAGTACTTGCCTTCGCTGCAACAAAGACAGAAATGGACCAAGCTGCGCAGGAATTTGGCTATTGGGGACCTAGTACTGGTGGCGGATCAATCGATGCCTAGATGCTCTTGGCCTATCGCACGCGTCCTCAACATTCATCGAGGTGAAGATGGGTGCGTTAGGAGCGCAACGGTCAGGACCAAGTCGGCAAGCCTGGTTCGCCCGATTACCAAGCTGTGCTTCCTCGAATCTGCCGAAGTTGATGACCTATAGAACTTTGTTAGTTTTATGTGTAATCAGTTGACTGAATGGATTGTTGATGTTGGGATAGCAACATAATTGTGTAACTTAGACACGTACGTTTGTTTATTGTTTATTTGTCCTCACGTGAGCATTTTTGGAAAACGGCTCCCATTGTACGCCGTTTTGGGGGCGGGTATGTTGCGGCCAAATACGTTTTCGGTCAGTTCCGTCGCAACCCATATTTCCATATTTGGTAGGCAGCGTGTCGCGACGCGAGGAGGACTGGGTCAGATTGGAGGAGGGACATGTATTTTTGTTTTGGATTTAGTCGCGATTGTTTGTTCGCCGATCGTTTGGTTTACGTGCTCTAATACATTTGTAAGTACTGTTTTCGTTTCGTTTTAGTCGGACTTCAGTCTTGTAATATTCGTGTTATGTTTTAGGAACCGTCCTGTCGAGAAGCGACAATAAAGACGTATTGTTTGACGTTCTCAGGGAGCGCGTTCGTTTATTAGAGTCGACGTGGTCGAAGCCACAGTAACATCCGATCGCCTGACTGAACTGCTCGAGAAGAACATGGTTGCCATGGAGAAGATGGTGAATCTCGTGGGACAAATGAGTACCTCCAGTCAATCCAAGCTGAGACAGTCGAGCAACTCCCGATGGTCACGCAGATGTTATCACTGCCAGCAAGAAGGGCATTTTAAGAGAAACTGCCCAGAGCTAAGGAGAATGCCGTCGGGAAACGAGCGCGGACTGGCGTCAGGAGTCACACGTCAGTTCCACCAATAGAAATGACCCAGCACAGCAAGAAACCGGAAGCCAACGAGAAGAAACAGGAAGTGCCTAAACAGAGCTTGAGTGTGGCCAACGACACAGCAGTTTACGCGTCGGGCTGGATAGAAGGACACAAAACTGAAATGCTGTTGGACACTGGTTCGTCTGTAACGTTAATTCACAAGAGACTGCTGAACAGGCTGGGACAGAATGTGCCGATCGAGAAATTTAGCGAGCCGATAATTTCCGCAAACGGAGAATTGTTGGACATTGTAGGCACATGTAAGCTACGCATATGCCTGGGTGGTGTTAATGTGATGCATTTGGTTTTGGTAGCAGAGAATATCACACAAGAATGTTTGATCGGGGTTGACTTTCTGGTAGCAAACAAATTCAAGATTGATTTTGAGAATCATAGGCTGGAAGTGAAGGGAGAATCAATAGCGTTGTCTAGTAAGTTGAGTGAGGGAATGCCAAGGGTGTGTAGAATTAGTTTGGCACAGACAGTTACGGTGCCGGGGAACCATGAGATGGTGATGCAGGCCAAGCTTGTACACAAGGGGAGTGCAGTGGGCGTGGCAGGAATAGTGGAGTCCAGTCCCAGATTCGCGAAGAAGCATTCCATGTTGTTGGCCAGAGTTCTAGCAGAGCCGGGGCCTGAAAACTTGGTACCAGTCCGAGTGGTAAACCCTTCACCGACTCCAGTGACGTTGTACCGGAACACTCATCTTGGCACGTTCACCGAGGTGGACAAGAACCCGGTATGCTCGGCAGAAGAACCCAAGCAGGTGCTGCACGTGGCCGAGGCAAAACAGGGGCCTGGAACCGCCTCGAAACTGTTCAACTTAGAAAATGCAGACTTGACGCAGGCGGAGAAGGCGAAGGTAGCGGAATTGCTGGAAGAGTTCAAGGATATCTTCTCTACGGAACAGAACGACCTTGGACGGACAAGCAAGGTTCAACATCGTATCAACATGGGAAACGCTGTACCAATTAAACAAGGTGCGAGGAGAGTGCCCGGACATCAGAAAGAGGAAGTCCGCGAACACCTCAGGCAGATGGAGGAAAACCATATAATCCAGCCATCCAGTAGTCCTCGGGCATCACCAATTGTCTTGGTGAAAAAGAAGGACGGTATAACGCGGTTTTGCGTCGATTATCGCAAGTTGAACAACGAGACCATGAAAGATGCGTACCCCCTGCCGAGGATAGCTGACACCCTCGACTCCATGTGCGGCGCACGGTACTTTTCAACGTTGGACTTAGCAAGCGGATACTGGCAAGTGGAGCTTCACCCAGATGACCGTGAGAAGTCTGCTTTCGCCACGTGCTATGGCCTGTACGAGTTCCGCATTGTGCCATTTGGATTGTGCAACGCACCAGCAACTTTCCAACGGCTGATGGAGAACGTGCTGAATGGACTGCAGTGGAAGACATGCCTGGTATACCTAGATGACGTCATCGTGTACTCGAAGACATTTGATGAACACCTGAACAGGCTTCACGAGGTCTTCGGGCAACTGAGAGCAGCTGGTCTAAAGCTGAAGCCCAAGAAATGTCAGCTGTTTCAACGGAGCGTGCCGTACCTGGGGCACGTAATCTCGGAGGAGGGAGTGAAGACAGATCCAGAGAAGACCAAGACTGTAGCCGAATGGCCGATGCCAACCACCGTAAAGCAAGTCCGAAGCTTCCTGGGTCTGGCGTCTTACTACAGGCGGTTCACTCAAGACTTCGCACAGATCGCAGCGCCCCTTTATCGGCTGACTGAAAAAGAGGCTGAATTCAAGTGGACAGACCAGTGCGATGAAGCTTTCACTCGACTGAAGCGAAGGTTAACCACGGCCCCAGTGCTTGCCTTCCCTTCTTTTGGTGAAGAATTCATCCTGGACATGGACGCCAGCAACTTCGCATCGGAGCAGTACTGTCCCAAGTGCAGGATGGAACAGAGCGCGTCATCGCGTATGCCAGCCGAACCATGACCAAGGCGGAGAGGAGGTACAGCACAACAAAGAAAGAGATGTTGGCCTTTGTTCATTTCGTTAAGTACTTCCGCCACTCTGTATGGAAGACGGTTCGTGGCCCGGACCGACCATGGTGCTTTAAAGTGGCTCCACAACTTCAAGGAACCGGAAGGACAGGTCGCCAGGTGGCTGGAACAGCTAGGAGAGTACGAGTTTACAGTTTAACACCGGCCAGGGGTGAAACATGGAAACGTAGACGCGATGTCGCGGAGCCCATCCGCAGGCGGAGATGAAGTCCAAGAGGTGAATGCGATTGGCACAGCATGTTTTCCGAGATGGACTGGTGACGAACTGGGTGAAGCACAGAGAGCGGATCCCTACATAAGCAAGGTCATTAACTGGCTGGAAGCTTGAAACGGCCGGCCTTCCCACTTAGAGGCTCAAGGGATCAGCCAAGATACGAAACTTGCTGGCTCAGTGGGACCGGCTACAACTGGTTGACAGGGTACTGTTTCACCTGTGGGAGTCGGAAGACGGTAGTTCTACTTGGTCACAGCTGGTGGTGCCTCGCTGTCTTGTACCCCTGGTCCTAAAGTTACTACACGATGTACGAACGGCTGGTCATCTTGGCGTTACGAAGACGATTGCCAAAGTACGGGAACGATTTTACTGGCCAGGCCTTCAAGTGGACGTGGAAAGTTGGTGCCGACAATGTCCTAAGTGCGCAACTAAGAAGTCACCCCAAAGAGCTGCAAGGGCACCGCTGGTCAGTAGTCACACAGGATACCCCCTGGAGCGCGTTCCGTGGACATCTTGGGCCCTCTACCAACCTCTGAAACTGACAACAAGTACATCATGGTTGTCAGCGACTATTTCACTAAATGGACAGAGGCGTACGCCATCCCCAACCAGGAAGCACGGACAGTGGCAACTAGACTGGTTGGTGAATTCGTCTGCCGCTTTGGAGCGCCTGAAACTCTCCATTCTGATCAAGGCCGCAACTTTGAATCGAAGTTGGTCCAGGAAATGTGTGCCCTGCTTGGCATACGCAAGACATGCACTACGCCTTATCAACCACAGTCAGATGGCCAAGTAGAGCGATTTAATCGAACGCTGACTAGTATGCTGTCCAGCTACGTCTCAGAGAACCACAAAGACTGGGATGTACATCTTCCTCTGGTCCTGATGGCGTACCGTTCTAGCGAGCACGAAACCACTAAGTATTCACCCTACTACCTGATGTTCGGGCGAGAAGTGCGTTTGCCGGTAGACGTCATGTTTGGACGTTACCCAGAAGAGGAAAAGGAAACGACAGAGTACGCGTCCAATTTGAGAAGCACGCTGGAAGATGCTCATGAGAAGGTCAGGGAGAACCTAAAAGTAGCACAGCGCAGACAGAAGGACCACTATGATCAACGGACTTACGGGGAAGCGTATGTTGCTGGCGACAGGGTGTGGCTCCACGTACCGGCTATCAAAAAGGGACAGACGCCCAAGTTTGCATCGTCCTGGGATGGCCCGTACGAGGTACTGGAACCACTCTCTGATGTCACCTACCGCATCCGCAAAGAGGGACCGCGAGGCAAGGTCAAGGTGGAGCACTTTAACCACCTGAAACCAGAGTTGTTTGGCCTGCTGGTGTTGATGCTGATACCGCTCCTGAAGATGCTGGTGCTGACATGATTGGAAGCTCATTATGAGAAAGATGCAACGGACATGTTGTACAATGAAGATGAGCTGTGGGAGCCCGAGAACGTGCACGTCCCTATCCGACCTGACGGTGTGTATCAAGAACCGAGGGTCGACGAACCTCCAGCCCAGGACAGACCTAGAAGAGAAGTCCGCCAACCAGCCTGGACAAGAGACTTTGTTCTTGAACAATAATTTGACTGTCAATTGATTATGTGATTTTTTTCTTAGAACATATATTTTGTATCGCTCATACCCAATAGTTATATACGTTTTCTAGTAAGGCACTGATTTTTTTCCCTTTCCGACATGAGGACATGTCTTTTCAATAGAGGGGAATAGTGTAGCGGAGTTAATGGATAACGTTATAGCTTAGGCCAAATACGGTCGCTATAATGCGCTGAAACGTTAGTTGCGAAATGGCAATTTCGAAATATATATAAGAAGCTAGTTTAATAAAAGGCAGTATCGTACCAGGTCGTACAACCGTGTGTACTGTGTGAGTATGTCTCATCTGCAACTACAAACTCCAGTCAGATCTTTACTCGGATAGTTAACAATTATTCGCCGAAGTGGAGGTGAATAGCGGTGGATATTTACCGAGCCGTTTCGGCGAGGTAAATATCCACCGCTATTTACCGACACTGAGGCGAATAATTGTTTTAGTATATACCACACAAGTTTAATAGCCAACTCCCAAATAGCTATTTTATTTCCGACAAAAGTGGGCAAAATGGGTTTGCACGCCATTTTGTTTTACCGGAAACCGCCGGGAGGTGAATAGTACTTGATATTCCGAGATTAGGAGCCAATCAGAGCGCGCGAAAAGCACTATTCACTTGTGTGGTATATACTAATCAACGTTACACTTTGTTTGAACATTTGACACATTTGGCTAAGTCCTAAGAGAGCTAATATAAGCTTGAGCAAGTTGCCCAAATAATTTTCATTGTAATGTGCCATCTTCTTCAACTTGCTGTGTATCCTATCTGCCCTTCTTTATGATCAATTCAATGCAGGTACTAATGACTCTGTTGATCTCAGCATTGTCTATTGCTGATTCGCCTTTCCTACTATTACGATGGTGAGATACCTGTACAGATATGTAGTGATGATTTATCATTGTCTTTTTAAACCGTGACAGCTAACAGATGTAGAACAGAGGCTCCCAGAACCCAGGGGCAAAGTGGAGTGTGCACAATCCTTTAATAGAAAAGCAAAAAAATTAAGCAATTCCAAGAACAAGGGAGACTATCACAACAAAGAGAAAGGAGGGCGAGAAAGAGGAGATATGCAGGAAGAGAGATGGCAAGGCTACGTTGAGAATATAGAAATGTGCCCCTTTTATTATTTTGGTGGGTGAAAATATTTAGCAGTCCCTCTGCCTAACTGTTTCTTTGCAGTTGTACCACCACTCAGGTTCAGGTTAGTGTAGATTGTATCACAGATTATTAGTTTACTTTTACTTTTTGAGAATAATGGGACACTATATTTATTTCAGATTTAACACCCCAGCCTATTGGAAACAAGTTAAGTTTCCCTATACAGGGGTGGATCCAGGAAATTGAGAAATGGGCGGGGGGGCATTTGGAAATCTAAACCTCCTAAAACAGCGATTTCCTGCATTTTTAAACCATTAAGCAGGTGCAACAAGCGGATTGAATTGATCACAAATATTAAGCTTTTGGAAGGAAATTTATCTTTCAGGTACTGCTGGTAAGTTCTGCGCCGCATCGAACGCTTAATAAAACACTTTGCTGCCTAACGCACAGCCCCAATTGGCCAAACGACAGATAAATCTGTTGCAGTGCGCTAATAGTATAGGAGCCAACAAACTAGGGTCATCCTATTGCAATCATCAATCCCATGCAGATGATATTAGTAAGAGTCGCATCATGGGATTGATGAATGTCATCCTTCTCTGGTTACACGTGGCGTAGTCGTCAACAATTGCACTGTAATCCAAAGGTGTGTCCTTGTGAACAAGGAGAGAATGTCTCGTTCTCAACAAACCCATTTTCTCTCATTGGCTCTCGGGCTCTTTTCAGACGGATTAATTTTGCAACACAATATTACACAAGTACGCCTCGGCCGGATCCCGGGCCGGTTGAGCGTCAGGGTGTTGTTCGCACGCAACACGTCATTCCACATTGCTGTTTATTTCTCAATTTTCTTTATAATAATTACTGGTAAGGAAACTGAACAAAAGTTCTGAATTGATTGATATAAACAACAACAAAAGACGAAAAACAAAGCCCGTGTACCATTGTAGAGGTCTACGTTGTCTGAAAAAATCCAAGACCCAGAAAAAAGGGGGGGCCGCGGCCCCCTCAGCCCCCCTCTAAATCCGCCACTGCTATAGTCAATGGGTAATATACATTTAAAGTAATCCCAAGTGTCTCACAGTTGTCTGGACAAAATCCAGTTCAATGACATGAATAAATAGAAAATTCATATTTCAGCTTTTATTTATTTGTTTTCCATTCAATAATAGTCTTTATTATATACATACTGAGACATACTCACGAAAAAGCCATATCGTAAAATTTCGTACGCAAATGAGTTCTAGCCAATGAGAGGCCGCGAACGACGCTTTTCACACGTGAAAAAAATCGTTCGTCCAATCACAAGCTGCGAACGACGATTTTTCACTACTTTTAAAGGGTTTCCCGGTCCCATCATAAATGTCTCAGTATGTATATAATAAACAGAAAACATCATGGAAAGTGCTTTGTACAGTTTTTATTCACTCGTTGTTTCGTATCATAAAACTCACTCGCTCGCAAAGCCTCGCTCGTTCGTTTTATGATACTTCACAACTCGTGAATAAAAACCGTACGCGCGCACTTTCCATGAAGTAATCTCTATATTTTCCATTTTGGATAATAAATTTTCACTACATCACTGGGAGAATCTCAAAAGCTCAATGAATGCTGTCCATTGGATGCATTCTATTAAAAGTGGTCTTGTTGGCAATGTTGTCTATGGAGTGGACTAATATTATTGTTCTTACAAAAAATTATTAATTTTAGGCACTGTATGGACATAACAATATAAATCAAATTGATTAAAATATATTTATGTGTACAGATGTTAAAACCACTTCATGAATGAGGTGTTTTGTGTTGTTATGTAGTGTACAGTTGTTGTGAGTTATTATTATAAAACAGATATTTAATAAATAGTGTTACGAGTGTCTGTGAGTCACCTTTATTCTTGTGTACTTTATACAGGTTAAACTTTGTGTGCAGTGAGCACAGCTTTTCAACATACATGTATGCATGGCCTTATGTGTTGTAATTTTGAGGAAGGAATTTGTTGAAAAGAAAATTATATGCAAGGCTGGCTAAATTTGCATGATTGTGCTGAAATGTCTCCCTGCTTGAAGGATTTAGCTATTAAGCCACAGTTAAATATAGCTAAGAAAAGCCTCTTCAAAAAACAATGGTCAATGAACAGAGGCCTTTGTTTTTGTCACAATTAAAGCTCTTACCGGGAGCTGACAGTAATGAAATGTTCAACTGGAGATTAAAGCTGATTCCGGTATTGAAGTGCCCCCCATGCAAACACAATTAGAGTTGCTATGGTAATTGCATGTGCACAAAAGAATTTCGCGGGCGCCCCATTGACTCTGAATGATGTGGGACCTCCATTGGGTTTCTTAGACTTTATGTTCCTTCTAACGAAGTCAAAATGGACTGTTCTATGGCTGGAGAAGATTTGAATGGAATGGACCCATTGGTCATCTCGCTTGTGAAGGAATCTGACAAGATTAGTGGGATCGCCGTTCATAATATAAGAGCGGTGTTGATCAAATGAGTGCTTGGATTGATGTGCAGGAACGCGTAGAAGGTCGAAGCAAAGCTAACGGCAGCCGCCGACTCTCGATACCGAAGGAACACCGCTCTGTGACCCCGCGAAGAATGATGTCGCGACAACAATGCAACGTTCGAAACGAAATCGATTTCAGACATTATCCGGACAGCGGAAAATACATAGGAGATTATCGAAATGCGAAGCTACAGAAGCAGGAAGCTGTTTTAAGGGCTGTTCTCTCGAAGAATGAACGAAGAAGGGCTTCTGATTCGGCGTTAAGTTGTTCTCAATCAGATAAACAAAGCGAGAAAACCGTGGAACATTTACCGCAGCATGTGGAGCGACAGCCGAACCGTTAATCGTGATTTCTTCTAAAGGTTCAAGCAGGCCTTGTAATTTGCCACTTGAGGGACATTTTCAAGGACGAAAGTTGCAGTGCAGGCCTCAGATATTGCCAAGAACGACGTACGTTCACAGAGAATCACTTTGGTATGTTTATTTTATTTCTGTTATTTATTGGCGGTAATGACTTCGCTTTGCCACTAATTGGCTTTGATAATTATTGAATTATTGCGTAGAATTGAATTGGTTGTTTATTAGGGGTTTATAGACTTGTCGTTTGCGGAAATTCGTAAATATTGGGCAGACTGTTTGACCAAATATTTCTGTAGTCAATCAGAAGACATCAAAACAATGGTACGATCGTCCTACATAAATGTAAACAAACTTCAAGAATATATGTTGTATCAAGTCATGCAATGATTTTTATAAATCTAAGAGTAACCACATATTATTCCAAGGAAATAGATTTATAAACAATACCATACAATACATAGGTTCAAATTTTTCGTGATGCTCTCTGAATTTGTAACATTTTGTTTTATTTGCAACAGCTGTTTGTTCATCAGACTTGTCACATTTGTCCCTAATTATGCTCTAAGCTTGAAGCATCAATGAAAATGTCCATCCCCTCCCTTCCTACTCCCAGTGAGCTCTGCCTCTTGAGGACAGAGTGGGGTACAGTAGCCTTTAGCAATTTTGACGAGGATGGCAATTTGTTTGACCTGACAGCAAGGTGTTTTTCCTTCAGGCATCAATCAGGAACTGGCACTTCCACAACAAAAATAATCCCACTTGATAATGACAGCGGCCATGTGAATAGTGCTGTACATGATCAACCTGCTGGATGTGCAGCCGACAAGCATCCATTCAATGTATCTACAAAGAAGCGAGTAGTGCAGTGTACATCTGCAAAATCCACAAAGTCCAACATCAGCACGTTAATGACAAGGCATGCGTCCCCTTCACAGCTCAGCACAGACATTTCTGCTGCTATTGAAAAATGTGATTCTTGGGTCAAAAACCGTGACCAGGCACTGGACAGTGTCCAGGCGAAGGACAAGTCATGTAGAAGTTACAACGCTTCTGATGAAACAAGGGTTTCTTCACGAGCAAGCTCAAGCAAGGGACAACTGGATTCAACTAAGAATGAAGCAGCTTCTTCCCCCAAGCCATCTTCAAACATTGACTATTCACATTATACAGACATGTTCAAGAATGTGCTTGAGTATTATGGGCCCAAGAGACTTCGTCCCAAGTCAAATGTGTCTCTTGATCACCACATGGTGTCCTTGAAATCGTAGCATAAGGCTAGACATAGATAAGAAAGGAAGTCCTGCACAACACTGTGGATATAATTTTAGGTCAATCCATTCACTATCCACTGTGCTTCTAATCCCTAAACCCAGTCTTTCTCACTTTTCCCTCAAATTCAAGGGGTTTCTTGTTAATTGTACAAATTATTGTACATTGTTACAAATTATTTGTTCCTAACTTCTTAAGTTGCTACCAATAATAGTATGTTTAGTTTGTCCCATGTAAAAAAAAAAGGCATTCCATACTCCATTGTTCTAGATTCTGGATTCCAGATTCTATAATTTAGAGTGATCTTCATTATGAAGCTCAATAGCAAAAATATCCTGGACCCCAGACCCTTACATGGGACAAAACAGTTGCCAGAAGTATGGTCATATTAGCAGGGTACTTCAGTGTTAGGTTCCTTTCAGTGCTTCCCTCATTATCTATGTCTGAAGTAGAAATGTTATATATATATATATATAGTGATGCTTTGTATTTTATCAAGAGTCTGACATTTATGATTAGATTATTATATAATGTTCACAAATGTTAACTAAATAAGACCTAAATAAAAACCAAGTAATCTCTGTGTACTGTAGCAAAATTCACAGGGCCCAAGCGTTGCAATGGTAATTAGGTTAATCCATGCGCACGGGTACAATATGTTTTTATGATGACTTCACAACTTTGTCATTTCTTTAGCCAGAAAAAGTTTTTTGTTTGCTATTTAGTAATGATCTTGAAGGACTGGGCCCTGTGGAGAAAAGTTTTTTTTTATTTTTACCTAAAAAACGACGTAATTTGCCAATTAACAAGAGTTAGCACGAGAACTTGGAACGCAAAAAAGTGATCCAAGTTTGATTAAAAATGATGTAAAATATGAGACATCATATTGTGATCCAGATATACTTATTTCAATTACTTATATTACCTATATTATACCTTAATTCGACTCTTGCACGCCATTTTGTCCGTGGTTTTGCAAATGTGAATTAAATAAAATTCTAACTCATATTGAAGCAAATATGGTTTCATTCTGTTATCTCATGCATTAAGTACTGCACAACTGGCTTGTAGGGGAGAAATGCGGGATTGACCATTTTTGTAATTTACTGACGTATAATACCACATCAGTTTGATATCTGCAAGAAATATAAACGGTAAAAATGATCAACACACTGCTAAAAATTGCGCGCATTTTAAATTCCTCCTGGCCTGACCAACGGATTTTATTCAGCGCAAAATCCTCGGGTGTGTTCCGTGTTAACTGTTTTGAAATTCAAGTGTCTTCTCTCTGGAGAATACATATAGTGACGTTGTATAGACCACCAATATTTGCATGCGGAACAAAGAAAATTCGTCAGATGTGCACTTGGTTCCAGATGGTATGCGTGGAGTGAAACCTGTGTAACACACGCACAGTATGTAGCGAAGCTGCTATAAATACAGGAGCCAAGCAGCGCTGGGTGCAAGTTCAAGAAGCGAAGAAGCAGAAAACTGAACTGAAACTATCAAGAAAGTCACAGACGAAGATGCCGGCAGCAAGAGGAAACAAGGCAGCCTCCGTTGAGAAGGAAAACGTTCCAGCAAAGTCCAACGTCGAGAAACCAACAGAAACCAAATTAAAGCGGCTCGACTCGAATAAGAAGCGATCCAAACGACGCAAGGAAAGCTACTCTATTTACGTTTATAAAGTTTTGAAGCAAGTTCACCCAGACATCGGCGTGTCTTCCAAAGCCATGAGCACCATGAACTCATTCGTTAACGACATCTTTGAACGCATCGCCGGAGAAGCTTCTAAACTGGCTTCAATCAACAAACGCTCAACGATAACCTCAAGAGAAGTTCAAACCAGCGTTCGACTCATCCTCCCAGGTGAACTGGCAAAACACGCAGTCAGCGAAGGAACCAAAGCTGTGGCGAAATACACAAGCTCTTCAAAGTAGCCGGATTCAGTGTACATAAACTCTTGTTAGACTTGTAGCTTCTTGTACATACATTGTTGATATAGGAATGTTTTTATTCATTTTTTACCAGCAACTGAAGAGGTAATTTGAGTGTTACGAACTGAAATGCTGGAGAGCAAATATAGTTTTTTAATCTCTTTATTTCAGAAGGAGTGATTGTTTGAACGATGTTATTTTAGGAAAGAAATTTATTAAAGATATGTTTTACAAAAATATCGGTTGTTCTTGTATGTGTTCATGAGTCGTTGCTCTAATTTTTTTGTTGCGCCTCGGCTGGATGGGAGCTCGGCTTATAGCTGAAGCTGTGAAATCAGTACAGTATTGAGCAGAATCTCCGCTGAAATATAGCTGAATAGAATATCAGCACAGAATTTCCGAATTAAAACCCTGTGACTCGCGAAGTTGTGAGTTTGCACAAGTTTTGGGCTTTTGGGAAGAACGTCACATGTATTCACGTGCCGCAGGCGTGCCCTTTCCCGCGCGCACCTTTCCTCAATATCTGCGCCTCAGTTTCTCACGTGATGACCAGCGGTCATCCGCGCCTTCTCACGTGATGACCAGCGGACATCCGCCGAGAACAACAAAGATGGCGGTGAGAGTGGTGGCTTTATATCGGAGGATATTTGCAGCTCAAAGAAGCGCTTGCAGCGGGATAAGAAAGCTCTCAAGTCATGAAAACCCTTTGGTGAGTACTTACAAGTATTTAGGACGATTCAGTTTGTTCATGTCGTGCGAAACACGCTTGAAAACCAAGAAATTTGTCAGGTCCTCGATAAAATTATTCTTGTGCAGTTTGCCCGCAATGCTTTCAAAATGCTCCCGTCTGAAAGACGCAAATGTTAGTTCCAAAGAAGTATCCCGCTCAACTGCAAAGTATCATGCTGTAGTCAAGTGATTTTTGATGCGTTTTCCTCAGTTGAAGAACTCAAAATGGATCCGCATGGATAATTGTACTCATGGTGGACATGCATTTAATTTTTGTTCACTGCCCAATACACCATTCGATAAAATAGTTAATATGAAACCCCCAGTGATTATCTATTTACTACTGAGTCCACACAAGGGTGATTGTCTTCGCTGCCTTGAAGTATGCATTGTATTATTCCAGGGGATTCAAAGTGATAGCAAGGAATCAAATCTCAAGAAACATCAGCAGGAAATGATGGCGCGAGGGCTTCCAAAGAAACATCCCATTTCTGGCGTGAGAAGTATTGTGCTGGTTGCTTCAGGAAAAGGGGGAGTAGGCAATTCAACTACTGCAGGTGGGTTATTTAATAATCCTGTTGTTGTGATCCATCTGCATCTCGACTTTTTGTATTCTTGCAAAATGTGTAAACTGTCATACCTATGATGCCAATTTTTGCATAGAAGCAGGCAATATAGAACTTCTTATAAAGTCTTGACTCTAGAAAAACCAGACAAAAATCCTTACAGTAAGGTAATGGAGCTGGCACACATAAGAAACAAATAAAAAATAGAGGCTTTTAACAGCTTCTGCACTTCTTAATACTTAAAGAGTTTTTTAACAGCTGCTGCACTTCTCATAGAAGCCTAAAGATTTGGTATAAAATGACCACATTTAGAAATCACAATAACTGTTTCACTAACTTTTTCAATTTTTTTACAGTGAACATTGCACTTGGAATGTTAGCAAGTAATAAGGTACATAGTTTTTTTCAGTCCATACTCACAGTAGTCATGTGATTGAATGAAATATAAGAAGAATGAGTTTAGATTTTAATCAGTTAAAACTAGCACAAATAGACTGTTTATGTATATATTAATATTTTTTATTTTATATTTCAGTCTGTGAATGTTGGCCTTCTAGATGCTGATATTTATGGGCCATCCATACCAAGAATGATGAACTTAAAAGGGCAACCAGAGCTGACAGATGGTGAGTCTGACTGTACTGTATGAAAATCTGTAATAAATTAAAAACTGCCTCCAATGCTCCAATATTTATAATCCCCCCCCCTCCCCCTCCCCCCACCAACCCCCAAATATAGGCCTCGATAACATAAAGTTTAGCACCCAAATTACCAATGGCCTGTACCATGTGGGCATTTATATCATTTTAATTTTTACTCTTTTTTTATCCCAAACCCCTTCCTAAACTCAGTATTCAAAGTTCTGTCAGGCTTTTTTATTTCATAATGTTACAAACTTGACATATTGCGGTTGTCTGGACTGTATGGCCACTAGTATTAAACTCATCCATTGTTTTTTCTTCTTCTTCTTCTTCTTCTTCTTCTTCTTCTTCTTCTTCTGCTCAACTTAATTTTAAGACAATCGAATGAAGCCACTGATAAATTTTGGACTTCAATGGTAGGTGTTTGCATTTTAAAAAAGCTTTGTCATTCTGTATTATCTGAAATCCATCAAGCACTCCTTTCTCTATAACTTAAGACAGTTGGGACTACAGTGTTCAAATGTGATTACATTATTTTTAAGTGACGATAATTTTTGTGAGTTGGCGCAAGGCCGAAGGGTTGTAAAATGAAGAGCTTCTTGCATGCACAACACCAAATGATCGTCCAACCAGTTTGAACCCAAGAAAGAGATCACCTGCCATTTTTTTCTTTACTGGACTATGTAGAGTTGACTGTGTGTTGAAAGGGGAAGTTTATCTTTGATTACTTTTGCTGCTATATTAATAAGGAAGTACTTTTGATGCTGATAAGAGACTCATATCATAGTCTGACAGATGCCTCCTGTGTTTTTAGCATGTCCATGGGGTTCTTAGTTCAGGAAGGAGCACCAATTGTCTGGAGAGGACTCATGGTGAGCAATGCATTTACCTCAGACTTTTAGTAAAATTTAATCAAAACTTATGTTATGTTATTATTTGACTGGAATTTTATCAAGACTTAAGTTATTTGGAATTTAATCAAAACCTATGTTATGTTAATATTTGACTGGAATTTAACCCAGACTTATGTTGAGTTATTATTTGACTGGAATTTAATCAAGAATTATGTTTATTATTTTTGCTCATACAGGTGATGTCAGCCATTGAAAGGCTTCTGCGGCAAGTAGCCTGGGTTGACATTGATGTTCTTGTGATTGACATGCCCCCAGGAACTGGGGACACACAGTTATCCATCTCTCAGTCAGTTCCTATTACAGGTGGGTGTCCAGTAGCTGACTGTGTTCATCAGTAAGTGTCTGAGTAAAAGGGTTTTGTCATAATCATTCTGTTATGACCGTGACTGACTCCCCATCATCCGTGTCTCCATCACCTTGCTTGCTGATTTGTACATTAATTTTTCTTAGTATATAATCACTGCCTAAATTTGCCAGGTGCTGTCATAGTCACAACACCACAAGATATTGCCCTCCTGGGTGCACGGAGAGGAGCAGAAATGTTCAGAAAAGTCGACATACCAGTAAGTGACAATTTTTCACCAACCATGACTCTTTTACTTGTCAATGTTACAGTATGCACCTATAAAATAATGTTGGCCACCACCAGAAAAAGATGTCCAATACTGGAGATATTTAGGTTATAAAAAGTTATAAAAATGTATGGGAAACTTAGTATCAATGGCATGGTTTACGTTATTCTATGTTGTTGTTGTTGTTGTTGTTGTTGTTTTAGGTCTTGGGGCTGGTCCAAAACATGAGTCATTATATCTGCCTCAACTGTCAACACAAAGCCCATATCTTTGGAAAGGATGGAGCCAAGGCCATCAGCAGAGAAATGGATGTGAAAGTACTAGGTAAAGAACTTATACCTATGTATATACATGTACAACTGCAATGCACAAAACTGCCTGAGTCTATGGTTTATACCGAAGATTGTCCCTCCACCTTTCTTGTCTTGCTTCCCCTTTTCATCTTGTTCCAAAATATTGAAAAATAGGAATCATTTACATTTTTCCTGTCCCTATGGCCTATCCCCAGGAAGAGCGAGCTGATTTCTGTTTGTTTAATATTCAACTGCTTTCTTTTTCTCTCTTTCTCTCCGCCCAGGTGATGTCCCTCTCCATCTGGACATCAGAGAAACATCAGATTCTGGAAAACCAATTGTTGTGTCACAGCCAGACAGTGTACAGGTCAGTCTGATTTGCCAGTTTTGCACATTCAGGAGTTGCTTATGAATTCTTTCAACAACAGCCAACAATCAACTGCTATAAGGATGAACATCAAGAGCTTTCATTTGAGTGGTCACACCTTTGGGGCTTCATTTGACAGTTCATGAGTTAGATGTTTTCTAGGGGTTGGGTCAAGTTCATGTTTGGCAGTGAAGTTACTGTAGAAGTGACTGCATGTGCACTACATAACATAAGGAAACCTCCTTGCGAGGTCTGCAGGGATTATAATTAATTTACAATTCACAAAATATTTGTTTGTGTTTCACGTTTTCGTTATTCTTACCCGACTGTCATATTCACCAGGCGTTGGCTTATAAGGAGATCGCACATGTTATACTGAATAAACTGCTGCCTTATTCATGACGTCACCACAGTCATCACGTGCTACAGATTCAGGTACGAGAAACAAACATTACAAGGATAAATCTAAAGAAAGCTCTATTTATAACGCGCGCTGTTAATTTCAAGAAAGTAAGCTATGGCCCATTGCTCTTTTAAAGAATCAAGGAATATACGACCACCCTGGTAAACGAAACCTGTAAGGCCCGGTCCGGCAACAGAAGTAGTTTGTTAGTGGAGAATGTGGAGCAAGACAAAAAATTCAGTTGCATTATCGGCCGATCCGTTGAAGACAATGCAAACGAAACCCGTTGAGTTGAGCAGTTCTGGTGTTGGTTTATGGATCATTGACAGTGTTGGAGACAATACCAACACAAGTTTTGATACGGGATTTTTCTAAGCAGAACAATTCGTCAGGTGAAGTCGCTCGCTTCTCGTAGAAACTGAAGAAACTCTTTAATCACTGACTGCATCAGCAAGTAGTCCTCAAACTCAATGCGCAGCACAGTTGATGGCCACCCGTATAACATGAGTTCTGTTGACTATGTAGTCCTGTCTGTCACATACTTCATATCAGAGTGTTTGGTAATTTCGCGCGCTTTTGAAACGGCGCCGCATGGCGTTTTGTGATGTGAAGTCAGGAAAAATGTAGGAAAAAAACGTAGCATTCGATCTCGAGCAGTGACGGAAAAAAAGAGGTACTCATAGACTTAAATAGGACAAAAACTGGTCTTAGAATAGAGTCGCATCGCTGCACTGTCTCCGCCTGCCTCACTGCCCAAGAAGGACAAAGACTTTCTTACTTCGTCCAAACCCTTGGATTGGTTTTGCAGCAAATTATGTGAGCACAAGGTACATAAAACACAAACAACATGGTGGACACTGAGAGCGGACAATAAAACATGTGAACAGTTAGCTCAGGAGGTTTTTTGTCTGTGACTGTCCTCCCCACCTCTTGTACTAAACTTTGGCTATGTGAGTAGAGAATGTTTGTTGCTTAAAATGTTATCTCAGGTTACAAAAAGTGGGACAAAAATGCCGATTTTAGAAGAAATAGAAGTCTCTGCCCTTCTCAGAAGTTAATTTGTTTTTTTATGCTTATTATACACTGTATGCCCACGAGCTCTGTTTGAAAATCACTTTAATTGTAAAGGCCTTCTGCTTTTCTCAGAAAAACTGCGAGTTTCAGCCTGTTTTGGGTTCTGAATACTTGATCTGCAGTGAATATAGTACTAACAAGCTTGATAACATGAAAAATGCTGATTTAGGAGACCGTATGTGGCGTAAAGGCGTGAGAGTGAACACTTGCATTTTGTAATGAACGTTGTAACGAACGGGTGACCCTAAAATGCGGAATGGCGGAATATACCCCCAAACACTAAAATATCATGGTGATAGCAGCGCGTTAAAAGACAATTAAAATTGATGGTTAAAAAGTAAGAATCCATTTATTGTAGATCCAAAGCAATATACAAATGACAGTTAAGTCACTCTTCTGGTGGTTTTAATTACAATGCTGAATACATTAGCAAGGAATCTGACCATGGCGGAAACATCTTAAAGCAAAAAGGTGGCTATGTCCTATTTAAGGGTCGCTAAAATGCTGCGGTGTTATTGGCTGATCTTGTACTTTACTGGGCAAGCCTTGTAATTGTTTCTGCTGTAGGCAACATGCAACTCTATGAGGGACAACCGGATCTATTTGTTGACCAAAAGTCTATAATCTATAAGCATAAAAGTGGTTATAATGGTTTGGCGTTACTGGCTGACCTAATATATACTGGACAAGCCTTGTAATAACTACAATAATTACTGTAGGCAATATGCAACTCTATAACGGCCAACCGGATCTATTTGTTGACCAAAAGTCTATATTCTATAAACATAAAGGTGGTTAAAATGGTTTGGCGTTACTGGCTGACCTATTATATACTGGACAAGCCTTGTAATAACTACAGCAATATTACTGTAGGCAACATGCAACTCTATATGGGACAACCTGATCTATTTGTTGACCAAAAGTCTATATTCTATAAGCATAAAGGTGGTTAAAATGGTTTGGCGTTACTGGCTGACCTATTATATACTGGACAAGCCTCGCACTTGCTGTGGCTTTACTGGCTGCTGATGAAACTAACATGATCCATGCGTGGTCCTTTGAAGTGGACTGGGTCTAGCCACGAAACCTTTAAAGGAAAGAGTAGAAGTATTGTTCTTGCTGATCAATGGGCAATATAATTATTATAATAGAAACACCTAGTAATATGTTAAGTGATTAACATAATGTGCACACGGTTCAGGCAAACTAAATTTAGGAACACGGCCACAAAATGTAGAATTATATTATATTTGATGTGTCAAATAATTTGTGTTTTATTCTTGTCAGTGATCAATTAATCTATCACCCTTCTATTTATACAAAATAATAGTTTAAAGCTACAGCTTAGCATCTGAGCGATATAAACTGACGCTGTGTACTCACCAGGCAGATAGGATCAGTGGCGCAATGAAAAGGAAATTAAAGACAGTGTGTGTCACACCTGAAGAAAACAAATAAACTAGTTGATTGAGAGAACTAACAACAACAACAAACTGCTGTGTTACTTCTACGTACATGCATGAATAATCTTGTAGAGGGTTGATTTACTGAGCAGATGTGTGTTGCTTGGTGTGAAAAAATGGCATAGCTGCGATTCAAGCTGACTGGCGGCATTATATTCACACATTTTGTACAGGGAAGATTGGAACACTGATTTCATAAATGGGTGTATTCATTTTCAAGTCTACCCAGGCTGTTAATATCAGCGAAATGGCCAAATTATTTGTCTCAGACTGTAACGGCCAACTGTACCTGAGGAAGTTATGTGACGCTCAGGGCATATGCAGGGATCACACTGCGGCTCACGAGGAGTGACTGTAGGACCTGGGGAAGTAGAGAAGTGACGAGAACAACAAATGAGCAGAGATGAAGACTGTAGCATGTAGAGAATAGAAGCGTTTTAAAGGATTGTGTACAAAAAAGATAGAGGGTAGTGTCAATGATTTGAAAAATAGAGATGGAAATCTCTACCTTGAGTTGGTGGAAGGAACGTTGTGTTGTTGGAAGGAACGTAGTAATCGACGCAGTTATCTTTTGTAATCCCGTTACATTTTAGCTCTTTTTCCGTGCATTGACGTGTCTTTAGCGTGGTACCATCAGCACACGTTCCAGGTTGTCCCGTCCAGTCGCTTAATTGTACTCCTGAGTAAATAAGACAGGACAGGGAGAGTAACGACAGACCAAACATTGCGACAAACTGAGAAGGAACAGGAAGAGGGAGACAATGCCTCTGTGAACTCGCCACAACGCTGTTCGCTATTTTAATTCAGTCAGGCATCTTTCAGCGCACCAACGAGCGTAAACGCAAGCAGAGGAGAATGGGAACTTTCCCGTGTGAACCAGCCTTATAGCATTGCATGAGTTGGTGTATTGTTTAAAGTCACGTAGAATCGATTTTGACGATAAAACATTTGACATTTCAAGACTAGACGAAGGGGCGTCCAGCATTGTTTGTTTCGCTGTAGTTTTTTTTAAGTTATTTAGCTGAAGGAAGACTAGAAGTCGACCCTTACCAAAATACTCGACGTTGATCGTATCCGGGTTTATTCCGAGCTCTCCCGGGCGGCCGTATTTGTTCTTGATAGTTCTCCTGAAGTCCTTCTCTGGGATCGTTGTCTTGAGCATGTTTGTACCAAACTTTACTCGCACGGATATCTGACCGCTCTTTGTAATATTTTCGACTCTCACATCAAGTAAGTCAAAAATGTAGCTTTTGAAGACGTCTGTGATCTGTTCTCGAAAAAAAAAAGCTGTGTCAGAACATAGACATCGAAAACTTCTATTTGGACGATGAAGAAAATGCTCGAAAGAAACCCAAAAACCCTCACGAGTAAAGAGGCCTAAAATTATGACACTTTGTATATATCCATATATGCTTAGTAGTAACTGACGTGTTTTGACGCAACACAGTGACCTGTTGCACACGTCAGATTATCTAACTGGGCATTATTTTGTCATGGAATTGAGAATTTTATAGCCTAGTAGTTATTCTGAGATACGTCAAGCAACCACAGAAAGTCTGGTTAACACTAAGATAAGCGGTTGTGACGTTTTACGGGGACAAACAAACACATACACACACAAACTAAACATGTTAATATAAGATAGTTGTTTATCTCTTTACTACTCACCGCCTTGATGATGGTGTTTTTGCTCGGACTGGTTTCGCCGGAGAAAGAAAAAGTGATCTTCATATCCAACGCAACTTTTCCTACAAGAGTTAGAATATTCATGTGTTTTAAGCTGAATTATGATCGGTGAGGTTTAACAATAACAGCAATGACAGTAACAACAATAACTTGCGTTAGCTTAAAACGTTTCATAAATAAATTGTTTTAAAGAAATTATTGCAGTGTTCAGATGACAATTTTTTTTCACAATTTATTTGTTTTTCTTTCATTTTCCGTCTTTTTGTTTGTTTGTTTCAGTGATAGTTAGGAAACCCCTATGGGCTTATCGAAGAGGGTCTCTGTCTGCAACTTTCTTGTTTATCTTAATCTCACCATTGTAAGCTAAGCTCCGTCGAGCAAGGCGATCTCGTGGCGGCCATATTGTCGTCCACACTGTTTTGGTGTTCTTGCAATTGCAGACGGCATCAGCAGCAACGTATTTGCATTCTTTGTTGATTCCCTCATTGAAACTACCAATTTGTTTCCTTCTGATAAATCTCGAGCTCTTTTTGGTGTCAAATATGTCTGTTATGTCCGTGCCGTCTACGCAGCTTTCGCCGTAGCAGTAGCACGCAGCTTTTCTCCAGCTGTAGCGACAGTCGTTGTTATTTCTGCAGCCCAGTGGAGGAATGCGACAGGAATACGATGGTTTAGTTTTGTCGTCATTATCAAGAAAGAACTTCCTGAGTATCACGCTTCCATCTGCCTGACAGGAGCAACCAAAATCCAGCATGCCTTGGTAGTACTGCTCCAGATTAAGAAGCCTCGTGTTGTAGCCTTTATCATCATTACCAAGATCAAGTCTTGCTCGCAACACCTCCCAGATTGGTTTAAAGTCGTGGACCACATGCCCAGGAGACGTTTTGGCCTCCTGCATGAACTGCTCCAGTTGGTCTGATGTAAAATTTTGGTGTAGTTTGCTTCTTGTTGAAGTGCTACCACCCAACAGCGTCAAGGATTTGCTCATTTTAAATTTCGATGCTTTCTCAATCTGATCTTTGTTATATTGACTGCAAACAAGGCTGTCGATGGACCTGCCTTTTAGATCCAGGCACGCCTTCATCTCGAACTGAGTTTGAGAGTACTTTTCGGATGATTCAGAAATGACCCAATAGTCCATCAGTGTTCCGTAGTGTATTGTCGTGAGAACGTGGGACCCGTATTTCTTCAGAAAGGCGTAATATTCTTTCCAGCTACCAACCGTTTGTGGAGCTTTGATGGCTGTTGGCAAGTTATTTAGGTCCTTTAAGAGCTTTCCAGACAAAGGTGTGTCGCTCATGCACTTCTGGGTCATTCTGGTGTATTTCTTGAGGTGTTGTTTTCTTAGTAATATACCAGACATTGCGTTCGTTTTACTGGAGGAGGTTTCCTTAACTGCGCTGAATGTTCCTTTCATGGTGAATTTGCCTTTATAGGTGCCACCCAGCTTGACCAAGCTTGCCACACTTTCGCGAAATTCAGATGTTGTTTTGAAGAAAATTTCTTCGCTTTTTAGTGTGGCCTTTGAGTAGTCTTCGAAGCAAGTACCTTGCGTGCCGTCAAATACAGATGAACCCTCAGTGAAGTCATCACCCAATATGTTTTCGTCTGACAGGAAAAAGCCTTGACCGATACCATACTTTTCATTAGCGGTTTGTTTGCTCAACGGGAGAGTCGTCAAGAACACAGAAAGCATCATAATTCTGCCATAAGAATGAGCATAACCGAAATTTGAGAGCGGATTTGGGAAACAAGGAACGAGAGGGAAAAGCAGATGCAACAGAACTACGATTCAAATTACAGGAAGGTTCAAACATCTTTCTTAACAGATTTCGTAGTACGTTGTAACATACTGTGTCTGACCTTGGTGTTAAAGTTGCCATGACCACGTGAAGTCAATATCAGCCTTGTATCGTCTCGAAAGAGCAATTACAGGAAAAGTGCCTTTAACAATATGACAAAAGAAAATATGCACAGTTAGATTTGAGTTTTTGAGTTTACTGTCCACCCCCCAGTTACACCTCACTGCATAATTAAGAGTTTCAATTGTTAGAAAACTTATCAATGCACTTGTGAGAAACAAATGAACTATTGCATAATTAGCAGTAGTAGAAGAATGTATGTTCTGGGCCACCCACAAAGCCCCCTAACCCCAAACCCCAATTGTGCTAGCACATTTGAGGTTTGTGGTTTTTAATAACAAAAACCCTTTAAAGGTTTAGGGGAAATGAGGGACAACGAATGATGCATCATTTCGGGAAAGTCCCTTTTTCCAAAGGGGAAGTGTGACGTCAATACATTCCAGACTTCCCAAGTAATTTGAGTTAGTCGTTGTAAACATAAAATCCGTTTTCGACTTGGCCGGTTGTTAGGGAGATCTGGAATGCAATCTATTGTTCTCCATGTGTACATTTATTGTTACGCAAAACTACTCACGTGAAAGTAACCACAAAGCGAAAAACAGGCGGATTATGCATAATTCGGAGGAACCCCAGTCAGAAAAACAAAATTGATATTAATAACAATGGCTTAAGGGATTAAGAAAACTAAGTAAAGATGCCAACATTAGACGAACTAAGGAGAGGAAAGGGAAAGGCACTTGGTAGAGTTGACCTCGAAAAGTTGTTATCTCTCATATCACAACTCTTGTTGGAAAAGTCAGAGGAAATTTGTTAATTTAGGACCTGGATGGGTTTTTTTAGAGGGTTGAACACTTGACCGTTGGGGTAGACAAGTTCTCGCCAATTTCTGGAGGGACTTATGTGCCTCTTCCGAAAAGAATAATGAATAAGAAGGCAGTACCAAATATGCAAAATAATGATAACGAATGTTTTAAGTGGGCCACCATAAGAGCACTTAATCAAAGAAAGAACATTCTGAGAGAACAGATTCGATGTTGAGAGAGAAAGTTGATGATTTTAATTGGGAAGGCATTACCTTTCCTGTCGACATAAAGAAAGGGCCACGACGAATATTTAAGAACACATACCAAGCGGGTTTTCCTATGCGGTTGTTTGTTTTGATGAAAGTATTATGAAACCAAAACAAGTAAATTTACACGAAAGAAAGTGTGGAAGATGGCGTTGCTGAGAAGTTTAACTCTATGATTGATCAAGAGCTTAGAGAGATTTATGAGAAATTTCTAAAGAATCCAAAGAAGATGGTTTTCGGCGAGAAGGAAAAGTAAGAGTATCATAGTCGAGATGTTTGCCACATTTGCACTGAGGGTTCTGAGGGCGAATTTGATGCGACGAGTTTGGATAAGTACGAAGTTAGAGATCATTGTCATCTCACTGGAAAATTTAGAGGAGCAGCTCATTTGAAGTGTAATCTAAAAGTTAAGACTCAAATGTCAGTACCCATCATTTTTCATAACTTACAAAATTACGATGCTCACCTGTTCATAAAAGAATTAGCCAAAGAAGGAGAAAGAGTAGACTGTGTTCCACACAACGAAGAGAAATATATTTCTTTTTACGAAGCACGTGAAAGTTGATGAGAAAGTGTGTAAGGATGAGGAAGGGAATGTGATGGTGAATAGTGATGGTGAGGTGAAAAAGAAACCTATAACGATGAGAGCAAAGTTCATAAATAGTTATATAGTATTTCAGCCAAGTTACCCTGCTGCTTTTAAGTGGCCAATTCAGTTATGAAAAATGCGAACATTATTTCTGAAAGATATACAGGAAACTGAAATAGCTAGTACCCAAGAAAGCATCAAGAAACATAAATGTTTCACAGAGTCACAGCCTTTTAGCCAAGTTCCCATGCTGCTTTTAGGTGGCTAGTTGGATTCATGAAAAATATCAAGAAATTTATATACCGGAAAAATTATCACACACGGAGCTAAATTTATAAAAGTAGACAGCGGACCAAAATCCTCACCGGACAGCAAATCCTTTAGTCTCTTCAGCAAGGCTTTTGCGATCTGGGTTACTCGCTTTGTTTTGACCCTTTGCCCGACGTCAGCGTTTCGTTCAAAATCGACACGAACGAAATTTCGGATTTAGAAATAGAAGGTGATAACCTGGGCGATTTTCAGAGTGTCGTGGGCCGTATATGTGGAAATTGCCACTAGAGTTTGCGGAGTTGTTTCCAAAAGCGCGCCACTCGAGATCTACACTATGTAGTTGACTTGCTCCCTCTCGTGGCAGCGGAAACCTTTAGAACGGAAGAAATTGTCTGCAACTTCTTCTTCAACTACTGTGTCAAAAGGCCGAACGCTGTCGACACGACCACCTTCTTTCTCGACGAGCCGAACAGCTCGAGTTTTGCTCGATTCTCATCCCTGGCCTCTTTGGGGAAAAAATACGCAACTTCGCCGCCAATAATAACGCAAATTGAACGGCATAAATTCCACTTGATCAAATGATCAAAAGTTGACCGAAGACGAGGATGAACAACAATTCAGACCATGCTTCACGGTAATTCAGAGCAGCACTTAAATTATTGGTGCAAAAACGGGGTCGGCGATAAGCTCTAATTTCAAGTCATGTCAATACTTCAAAGCCAAAGCTGTGTGCGTTAATTGACTTAAACCGCATTTCTATGCCAACACCGGAAATTCCAACAGGCTCCTGCACGTTTTAAAGTCGCATAAAGCTCGTCATGTAATAAAGTAAACCAAGGAATTCAAGGAGGAGGAGAGGTAGCTCTCCATTTTATAAAAGTTAACTAGAATATATTTTCATGTCATTCCTTGTCATGCTATATCCACGAGTTGGCCCTTGGGGACCCTTTGATTTGTATAAGCTAGAATTAATCATTTATTGTTCAATTTCTCGGAATTGCAAATGCAAATTTTGCATGATTGTCTTTTTTTAACACTCTCAATTTCTATCTATCTAATGGTTTTGAAGTATTTTTAAAGTAAATACGAGCTAATGAACCCAACAAAGACGAAGAAACATTCGCCAAAGACAAACAGTGTTGACAACTAACAGAAGCTTTCCTGGTCCCGGGGGGGGGGGGGGGGGGGGGGGCACTCGTTATAATTTTGGTATCTACCCTATAGTCAGACCTTTGTTTAGAGATTTTTTTTTGTTCTTTTGCAACGATTTCCGCCCTGTGTTTTCTTCCATTTGCCGTGCAATGTCCGCGGCGACATATTTCTGTTAAAATCATACCTTTCCCAGACCAAAAAGACAAAATCGATACCCTATTTCAGACCAGAAAGGCAAAATTGATACCCTATTTCAGACTAAAAATGCTTGAAAACGATACCCTTTGGGGCGGCACATACCTATATGGCTTATATATGGGAGTGCCCCCCCTCCCCCCCCGGGTCCTGGTTCTGTTGTTAATTTTTTCCTTGAAGTAAACGCAGAACTAGTTTCATTGTATAACATCATAGGGCAATAGTCCTGATGGGTTTAAACACAGTTGAATCGAAAAATTCTGAGATTTCATGCCTCAAAGAGTGCTACGTTCGATGTTTCCAGCTTTAATGAATATTTATTACCTCGTGAAACTATATTTCACAAACTTTTTCCTTTTTATCCTTTTCCTTTCTTCCTTTTTTCTGTTTCCACTGAGCCGAAGATGGGGGATAGTACATTTTCATTCATTTTTACAAATTTCAGACTACATTAACCTTAGTTAAGCGTGTGATGACGGCGGCCAGGTGCATGCCAACTTTGCAGCGGTTTGCGTTATGTGCTTTTGTCGCACACTGCAAATGCATAAGAAACATCTCAACACTTTCAGCAAGTAAAACAATCACTTACCTGTTAGAGTGAAATTAAACACAAATGGTATTCCCAGAACGTCGATGAAGGTGTCTTGTCGCTAACTTGCCAAACCGAAAAGGTTTTTTTTTTTCCACGGAGGGGACTTATATAGCACCGCGCGGAGGTTGATGGGAAGGGAACCCAGGCCATTTCTCGATTGCCTGCATTGACGCGTGACTTGGCTGTTGGTGGGGACTGGGGATGACCCTGCTGATTTTGCTGGAACTTTATTTGTAGCATACAATAGATACTAAATGTTGAATAGGCTGGTACATATTTTTCCAATTGAAATATTGTTTACAATTTGATTGTCTAAATAGCTGAGCTAGTAGTGGGAAATTACCAATCTTTGCACAAATTGTTGAAATTACCAAAATTGTTTTAATATATTACTAATTTTAAAATGAGTGACGACATAATCGAATCGAGGGTTCCTTTTTAACGATTTGAATTTTAACTTAAAGGATTTAGGGATGTTAAAAAAGAATGGCTTCGAATAATTTGAGAGAACCAATGAATATTATGGACGAACCGGTTAGAGAGATTAACGTACCAGTTCTTGAATCGACCAAGGCTATGAGAAGACCTCTTTCATTGAGAGAGTTGGACTTCAAGGCTGCTAATAAAGATAGGTCGATGTATTATTGTGAGCATGGAAAGTACAAATATTTTTGTAAGGATTGCAAAGGGACGCAGATATGTAAACATAATAAGTATAAGCCGTCTTGTAGAGATTGTGGTGGGTCGATGGTGTGTGAACACGGGAGACGAAGGTTTTTTTGTAAGGATTGTGGTGGTGCAGGTATTTGCTCTCACGGAAGACAAAGATACCCCTGCGGGGATTGTGTAATAGAGAGAGATTCGTGACATTGTAACACGATAATTTGGTTGAGAGACTTAATTTATTGAAGTATGACATGACAGAAGAATTCATAACGAATGATGTTGTGAATTTTAATTTTTTATTAAGATGAGTCATTTAGTTTTCTGGTTGTGCGATTTACTTATTGAATAAGAAATTGAGGAGTAAGGAGTTTAACTCGTAGAAGTACGAGAATTTGCCTATGGATTTATGGGGTGTGATGATAGGCAACGGAGGAATTCATTGAAGACGTGTAATCGCCTCATCAGAACGCCTAGCTAACGAAGAGCGGACGTTTACAACTCCCAAAGAAGAAGGAGGAGTAACATGAACAATGTGGAATTCGGAGAGTTGTTATGGAATGTCACTCCCCGCTTGATTTCGCGAGCGCGTGACTTTTATGCTAACGGAGAGGTGTGTGACGTCAATACATACCAGACTTTCCTGGTGATTTGAGTTTGTTGTTGCAAACACAAAATCTATTCTTTGACTTGGCTGGTTGTTAGGGAAATCTGTAATGTAATCTATTGTTTCTTTGCTTGCTGACGTCAATGCATTCCAGACTTCCCCAGTAACTTGAGTTAGTTGATGTAAACATAAAATCTATTTCTGACTTGGCTGGTTGTGAGGGAACTCTGGAATGCAATTTAGTGTTCTCCACGTAAGAGTTTATTGTTATCAGGTAAATGTTCACGTGAACACTCACTTTTACCGCATGCCTTTCACGTGAACACTTAGTTTCGTCACGTGGTGACCAAGCGTGTCATTCAGGGTAGGTCCCTACGCTAAAGCGGAAGAATGACATCAATACGCAACCTCGTTCCCAGGCTCTTTCATCTCCCGGCCCCCGACCCCCGAAGAAAGAACCTGGTTCAGGCTGGTCAGGTGCCTTGCTCACAAAGATAATCCGTTGGGAGGGGTCCCCCTTGTCAAAGAAATTTGTCGCGCTGTGCGTTTGTCAAATCAAAGCGAGGCTGGCACAAACGACACAAATCAGCCACGCTTTTTGGCAAGCTTCATTTCGCCATCGTTAACAGCAGCTACTGGAGCATAAACCTTAAACCACAATAAGTCAAGAGTTTGGAAGCAGTTTACTTTAGAGGCACTGGCGCTGTGCTGTCAACGGGATACGGAAAGTCTCTCATTTCAGTTCACTTTCTTCCAGCGCTTTTGTTCTGCGAAATGCTACTAGTAGCCCCACATTAAAAAAACCCTTGTTCAGACTTAAAAAGCAGCTGAAACAGAAGAAAATATGAGGTAGATTGCAATACTTTCAAAAGAAGAAAGGTGTTTGACACCAGGTTTCATGTTTCTTTAATAGCCTTTTTTCAAAGGACAGGAAGAGAAAGCAAAATATGATAATCCTAGAGCCTCAGACAACACAATGATCAACTTTATAAAAATTACCTCTTCAGTTGCATTTCCATCTGAAAGAAACACTTTGTTCAGTCTCTATAGACGACTCAATTCTTGACATCTGCTAAATGATGCTAATAGCACCGTCGGTTTCATTCAGTGCACTTCGCACGGCCGGGAGCTTTCGCCGCTTCATTTGCCCAACTTGTCTTCGATCATTTCAACGTTCGGGGCGCAGTATAAAAGAGCGCTTCCCAGGGAAGCGCAGAGCCACTTTTATTACAACACGCTTGGAATTCTGTTACAACAAAGGACATTCCTTATTGCACTGAGGTGCATTTCCTTAGATCTACGCGACAAGTACACAAATACTAAACTAAAAACGCCAATCTTGCTTTGTTGGATGCTCCAAAAGACCTTCTGGATTGCGGGAATCTGAAAGCAAACAAAGTTTGCGGTTTTCACCTGGAAACTAAAACTGACGACAGCCACGGCACCCCCAACCCACCCTCTCCCCCTTCGTCTCCACTTTCTCCGTGTCTTCTCATTAGGCCATTCCCGGACGAGGTCTACATCGGATGAAAATGAACATGGGAGTAAAATTAGTTTTCGTAAGAAAGGTTTCACATTAGGCCTCATTTGGAACGGTTTGTAGACTTTAGTGTGAAGGCACCTTTGCCGTCCCATTGAACGGTTTCGGGTATCGTGTGAACGGGGGTTAATTCCAACCAAACCCATGGATTTACATGGATTTAGTTTTGATACACACACTGATATGATTGTTAACTATTTTTTGTCTTGTTACATTTCGTTTCACAATCCGTCATTGATCATGTTACTACAGATTACAACTTCAATTTTAAGAAGAGCACCCCTTGTTTAGTTTGATAGGGTGCGTGCACTGTACGGCTGATCCCAAATCAACCAAATTGTCATCTATTACTCATGTCTTTCTCAAGTGAAAACTACAACCAATCAAAGTACCTTATTATCCTATCGTTAAAATTTCCGTGCGGCAGTCTCAACTACTGTCTTAATATTTTCCAGGTTGCCTTTATACCACTCCGTGCCTCCTCTTGCATTAATGCGTAAATCCTTCAGTCTGTCGTGCACGTAGTCTTCTGCTTCATTCATGTTTGATACAAACCTTCGTTTCTTTATGGTGAGTTCTCTCCAGTTTCCAGTTTGTAAATTTACCAGCCTCTCATTCACGTTACCAGAAACACCGATTTTAAAATATTTACTATCTCCTTCTTGGATGATGTATATATAACCTTCCTGATTCATTTTGTCTGTGGAAGAATTCGGTGGCTTATTTAGTGCCTGAAAAAGTAGGATACTGACACTGGAACATTTCAAAGAACGAGAAATTGTATATTAAGGTTAAATATCCCGCCTAACGTTCGTAGCAAGTGGCCAGTCAGATTTCCTCACCCCCTTGTCTTCTCCCCCTGGGGATTGGGGTTAGGGTAGGTGGTGTTCTAGCATGACTATGAGTTTTATGCTGCAAAGTTACTAGTTTATACAGCTAAGCCACCATCTTTGACAACTACAGCTTTTCCTAGACTTAAAACTTAATCCCGAACAAAAACTAATTTTTTCATAAGCCTTCGAAAAGGCTGTTTCTGTCACACAATTTCCCCCTGTTTTAGACCCACTGAAAAAATCCCCATGATCACCCAGGCAAGAGAGCATCTGCAAAACGCTGTGCGCAGTCCTAGCAAGCAACAGGCCTACCGGCTCCGGGTCCTAAAGTCGCCACAATTTAAAGCGACTGAAGGCGACTTAAGGAAATCCAGCAATTTTCACTGCGGCAACTTAAGGCGACTTGAGAAAATCTAGTAGGCCTAGTTTTGTTTTCCATTGGTTTAAGGAGACTTAAGATATTTCAGGAAATTCTGTTCATTGCGACTTACAGCGACTTAAGGCGTTTACTTGGTTAACGTAATCAGAAGTTGGTTTCGTTTCTCTATGCATTCCTCGACAGTCTATGCCAGAATGTTTTGCCGAAATTGTTCGGAACGTTTTAGTTTTTTGTAGATTACGATTACGAAGTTTAGGGGAACAAGGTAAGTGGGAATTTTTTTCTCAAATGAAAATCTGAAGTACACCAGTGAATACTGCACGAATGTACAGAAATGTGTGAAGAACCTAATGCCTACAAACATGAGCACTGGAGGACAAAACCTGAACGAAGCAGCTTGAGACGCAAAGACAAGAAACTGAATAACGACAGCCCGCTTAGCATTTCCGTCTATGGCATTGGGTTCTTCTGAAGAGTGTTCCCATAAAGTTGAGCAGATATCGGTCTATTACCATGAACGTTAGCTAGTTTTGCTTAGCTAAACGCTTTGGAAAACTATATCAAAGCGGAATCGGAAGTCAAGAAGCTGTCAGCAATCAGCTGTCAAAGTTTGATGCAAGGCGAGTTTGTACAAAGCCGCCAGTTTCATTCATGAATTGTCATAGTGAGCCGCTCTAGTGGATTTGAGTTATTTCTCCGTTTTTCAGTCCTTGAACAGTGAATAATCTAACCAGAACCTGTATGCGATGGGAAGTATTGCACTGAAAGAAATCTTGGATGTTCAACTGAGTTGACCGACAAACTCAAGAATTAGTTAGAATTCAAATCGCATCGTGATGAGGAAACCTAAAAGTTGTGTGGAAAAGTATTGCTCCCTAATTAATTGTTTTACAATGGAAATACTACATGTCTGGCCTGAGTACACTACCAGCCGAATTCGTGAAAGAGTAATTTTCACGGTGAGTCATTTTGAGACTTTGGACTAAAGTACGCCGTGTCCAGATTTTCTCTATTGCGGTAAATAACCTATATTTCTCGAAGATGGGAAAGGTTTCTTGTGTTTGCCAGGTATTTGTGTCGGACATGTCACTTGTGTGATCGATGTGTCTTTCAGAGTCAGATTTTCGATGTGGAAGACGAGTGGGCCAAGATGATGAAATTTCGACTTACTCGGTGTTCGCGCGTCAAAAAAACTATTTCGAGCCACCTTAATCACATATCATTAAATCGGTGACAGTGCTGATCGATATAATCTTTCCTCATTCCCTGTCAGTTTGAGTCATTGCCGTTTACTTAATGCAGTTCTTAGATTCGGCACATGAGAAGTTCGTCGTATGAACCGGGCCTTAGATAGCTATCGTCGCACATTACAAATATATATAACAGAAATCTCAACACTTATAACCTAATTGTATCAAGTAATACAATCATTTACCTCGCTGAAGACGCATGCAAAAAAAAAAAAAAAAAAAAAAACACTTTCAGACCGTCGATGAAAAGATCTTGTCGCTCATTTGCCAAAATCGAAAATAACCGCTTCCTTTACAGAGGCTTTTTATGTATTGTAAAGCACGCAGGGGTTGATGGGAACAGAGAGGAGAAACGGAATCGAGGCTCCCGTTTGTTTCTCGATTGTTCTGCATTTTTATAAGCCTGATCCATCTGTTTCTAATCTCACGCGATGGGGCCTAAGGGTAACGTTGCTGATTCTGCATGTGCATCTATGGAACTTTATTGATCGCATACAAGAGTATTCACCTAAATTGTTGCCGGGAAGAGCATGCATCAAGGCAACTGCTAATGCTCTTTAATGTGTAAATACACGTCTTCGTAATTCTTAGCCGACTGTCATATTCACCAGGGATTGGCTTTTAAGGAGATCGCACTTGTTATACTGAGGAAACTGCCTCCTGATTCATGAGAAAGACCTGCATCGTATAGGCAAGTGTGAATGAAACTGCTAACAAGATCTAACAATGCACTGTTTGCAGCAAATCAGAAGACATGTAGGGTCAGGTATTGACCCCTGCTCAATATTTCTTGGCGCGGTATTTATTTATATATAATAATCCGCAAAGCTTACACATCACTGCGAATATTATTTATTATATCGATCAATTTACTTTCGCTCTTCACAGAATGTCGCGTCGCTTCACAGCTCGTTTTTCTTTCTCTGATGAATGTTCTAAATGTATGAGTTATGTTCAGCGCTTCTCGAGCGGTGTAAGAGAAAAGATTTGCCGATGACTGATTTCAGATACGTAGAAAGCATTCTTACCTCAGTCGCTGCTGTCACTAATACACGTCGAAGATTTCTGTGCAAAATAATATATGATTTACTTAGCATCGTGTCCTTTGTCAGAGCAGAACTCACTGATTGATAAACACTGTTCTGGTCGGCCTGTTAGATTTCACAAGGACTAACATTTGACCATTTGTTAGGTAGTGTTAACTTGTGTTAACTTGTGAATGTGTAGATTATAGTGTTCAATGTAAGAATTACTTAAGATGAACCAAAACCTTCACTTGCCTTTTTGCCAGCTCCAAACAGAAACGGGTTGTGCTCGAATGGCGCGCCCTTTTCTGACCGCACTGCATCATTTGATCACGTGGTTAACTTACAACCTATAAAAAGCCATGACATCACCTTTCTTTTGGTCGAAAGGCATCAAAATGCCCTGAGGTCTGTAAGAGTATGTCTATGCCGCGGAAAATATTGTAGCCACGAAAAGCAATTCAGAGTTGTTTTCAGCCACAAGGTGGTCATCCAGCAAAGCGGTAGAAACAAATCGATATTGATTAACACCTTTTTAATCATAAAGGCAGCTTTTCTCGGAAAACGTTGGCGCAACTGTGAGGTTACTGAGAAAAAAGTCTCTGACCTTCTCGGAAGTTAATTTGTTTTGTGTTTTTATTAATACAATCAAAGCTCTCCTTGCGACCACTCTCGTAAGCGACCAGCTGTAGTTACGACCACCATTGTGAAACTCCGTTTGAATTACGAGAGCTTAATTACAGAGTTTGAGTGACAAGCGATCACTCAAAAACTCTGACATATTGTAGGGAGTTATACATTAAAATGTTACTACGAGGAATGTAATTCGGTTGCCTCGAACTGTGCAATATGTGAGACAATTTAACAGAATTTATCAGGAATTAGATCGATGAGTAATGACCAAACAATCTTCTCAGGGTTCAATGTTCATTCTTCGCTTTCGTTCTTAAAGAAAGCAGCTACTGTTGCGAGTATTTCTGACCGCAGCGTCTACTGCTGCCTTGATGGTTGCATACGGAGCTTTAAACCACTCTGTACCTCCCCCAGCGGCCACTTTAAACTCCTTTAGCGTGTTGTGAGCATCAGTTCATAATAGGTTTCTTTAGTGTCATGTGATCTTAAATGTTTCAGTCCCCCGTCAAGGGCTTGTTTATGTGCAGGGGCAAGCCCCGTTCGTGAACGTTATGGTCACGGCGTGATATCTGATAGTCCGTAAATTCCGGAAACTAAAAGATATAGTTGTGAACGTATAAACTTCGAAGAAAACTGTATGCAGCGCAAAGGGAAAATGTTGTGATCAAAATGTACTTGGAATCATAAAGTCCCAAGGACGCATTCATGATTTAAAAACTTTTGTCGTTAAAACCAAGCGAATAACTTTCTCGTTCCAAGTGTAAATGTACACCGAGAAGGAGAGAGGCAGACGAGTAATCGCCAGTTTATTGGACAATTTATTCACCTCAAATGTTTATACTAAAGTACAGGCTTCGTAACTTTTACTGGGAAGCACTGAACTACGATTTAGGTAACTCATCCTCGGAGACCTCGGGGACAAATTGTAAGGGTGGCGAATGGTACCTAGAAAATCGTGGGTCTCGGGTAGTTTTGGCGCGATCTCGGCAGCCTTTTTGATGAATTTCAGAGTCTCGTTTTTCTTTTTCGTTTCTTTCCGTCTCTCAAGGCACAGTAATTAATGTATTATCAGGAACGAAGCGGGCTTAGGGTTAAAAAGTCCATTAACTGTTGCAGTCCGCAAGACGGGAAAGATTGATGCGCGTCAGTTTCCACGCAATGGACACTCCACAACAGACGCCCTCATATATGCTCCAACCCATTTATGAGGCCCTTGAGAGTGGAAATGCTGGAGCCCGTATCTTATTTTCGGACTTTTCAAAGGGTTTTGACCTTATTGATCATAGTGTACTCATGCAGGAACTGATAATACTCGACATTCACCCAGCCCTACTTAACTGGATTGTTGCTTTCTAACTGTAACGAAATGTAACCGTGTAACGGAAGGACATGATTAGAGATAGTGCGGATGAAGAAGAGAAACTATAGTTTCTTATCGTTCAAAAACTCTGGGTGACGGGCGCCGTTAGTTCGCTTTTCTCGGGTGTGATTATTTGTGAATTTTATAATACCTACACGCAGTTACGACCAAACTATTTTGATCACAACTCGTCAAATACGTACACAAGTTATAACGGTTCGCTAGGAAAAATGCTTCCATGAGCGGAGTTCTCTGCACAAAAAATATATAGTTTACGAACACTGCGTGAATTACTTGAACAATTAATGTGCTTGTTTGTTTGCTCTTTCTTTCAAAGTACATCTGTTTACATACAGTTAGAACTGGATCTCAAGTTGTAACCGCACTCCTAACGCGATGTTCTGGTGAAAGCAGCAGGAGTATTAAAAGACAAGTAGTCATTGATGGTTAAACAGTGAGAATCATTTATTGTAGATTGATTACGATTCTGAATACACACGAATCATCGGCAGGTTACTCGGTTTTAAAATGAGTTGATTAAACGACTGATCAGTTCAAACGCAAAAAAGAAAAAAATTCAAACCCATTTGCTAAAGCTTATACACATGGCATATATAACAAAAGATAGCTTATCTTGACGGACATATTCTAATAGCATAAAAATGGTTATATTCTTTGAGCGAACACAATGCTGTTGTTACTGTCTACCCTTCATGTATACTTTACAAACCTTGCGCTTAAGCTCGAGTTTATCCTAAAGTGCGAGAGAAATGCTATGACAATTATATAGGAGAGCCAGTACAAGCCTTTCACTCTTGTTTCTGAACAACAGACACTCATCCGTGGTCCTTCGAGGGACTGGGTCTAGGCACGAAACCTGTGGAGGGAAGAATATAAGTGTTGTTCTTGTTGATGCATTTATGGGCAATGTAACTATTGATAGAAACACCCTAATGGTATATTAAGTGGTGAAAATATTGTGCACAAGGTTCAGGGAAATTAAATTCAGGAGCACGGCCACAAAGTGTATGATTTTAATATAATTGATTTGTCAAATAATTTGTGTTTCACTCTTGACAGTGATCAATCAATCAATCAAGCAACCTCTATTTATGCACGATAATAGTTTAAATCTACAGCCAATAATACAGTGGATCTAGTAGCAATACAGTGTTATAAGTGTACTCACCAGGCTGATCAAGACTTTGAAAAGGAAAGAGCGTGTGTCAAGCCTGAAGGAAACAAAACAAGTTGATTGAGAGAACTGACAGAAACAAAAACTGCTGTGTTACTTCGACTTACATGCCCAGTCACTGGGAAAATCTACCCTTTTACATATTGTGTAAAACGGAGTAAAATGTATGTAAATAATCCACTCTTTGCTTGCAAATTGACATCTATATGCTGCCTACCCATTCACAAATTGTGTAAATGGGTAAAATAATTTACACATTGTGTAAACCATGTGTAGATTATGTGTAAATTACGTGTAAAAATGTAGGCTAGCCATATTTACATACTCTGTAAAAGGGTGGAATTTTCCAGTAAATCATATAAAGAGTGATCTTCCTGCATGAGGACAACTTCAATCTTTTTTCAATACATTGGAACCTTTTATAATAGGGCGTCTTCATTTTCAAGTCTAACCACGTTGTTAATGTCAGCGAAATGATGGCTATAATTTTTCGTCTCAGACTGTTAACGGCTTACTGTACCTGAGGATGACGTTTGTGAAGGTCAGGGCATATGCAGGCATCACACGTGACTCCATGACGACCGACTGTAGGTTCAATGATAATCTCACCGTGGTCGGAACTTCGACGGCGACGGTTCGATGGCGACCATACTTTCGTCCACGCTGTTTTGGTGTTCTTGCACTGGCAGCCCCATCTGAGTTTGCATTCTTTGTTGACTCCCTCGTGTGTATTGCCAGTTTGGTCTCTTCTAATGAAAATTGTTCTCTTTTTGGTGCCAAAAATGTCTGTTTTCTCGGCAATGTCCACGCAACTTTCGCCGTGGCAGTAGCAGGCAGCATTTCCCCAGCTGTAGTGACAGTCGTTGTCATTTCTGCAGCCCAATGGAGGAATGCGACAGGAATACGATGGTTTAGTTTCGTCGTCATTATCAAGAAAGAACTTCCTGAGTATCACGCTTCCATCTGCCTGACAGGAGCAACCAAAATCCAGCATGCCTTGGTAGTACTGCTTCAGATTAAGAAGCCTCGTGTTGTAGCCTTTATCATCGTTACCAAGAAGCCTTGCTCGCAACACCTCCCAGATCGGTTTAAACTCGTGAATCACCGGACCAGGAGACGTTTCGCCCTCCTGCATGAACTGCTCCAGTTGGTCTGATGTAAAATTTTGGTGTAGTTTGCTTCTTGTTGAGGTGCTACCACCCAACAGCGTCAAGGATTTGCTCATTTTAAATTTCGATGCTTTCTCAATCTGATCTTTGTTATACTGATTGCAAACAAGGTTGCCGATGGACCTGCCTTTTAGATCCAGGCACGCCTTCATCTCGAAATCAGTTTTAGAGTACTCTTCGGATGATTCAGAAATGGCCCAGTAGTACATCAGTGTTCCGTAGTGTATTGTCCAAAGAATATGGGAACCATATTTCTTCAGAAAGTCGTCATACTCTTCCCAGCTGGCTGTACTTTGTGGATCTTTTATTACGGCTGGCAAGTTCTCGAGGTCCTTTAGCAGTGTTGCAGACAAAGGCGTCTTATTCATGCATTTCTGGGTCATTCTGGTGTATTTCTTGAGATTTTGTTTTCTTACTAATAAACCAGCCACCGAGTCCGTTTTGCTGGAAGTGCTTTCTTTCATTGCCCTGAGTGTTCCTTTCGTGGTGAATATGCCTGTGATACCGGCACCCAGTTTAAGTTTGACCAAGCTAGTCACAACTTTGCTAAATTCAGACGTGGCCTTTCAAGCAATCGTCTTGAATGGCGTCAAACACAGATAAACCCTCCGTAAAATCTTCGCCCAAAATGTTTTTGTCGGGCAGGAAGAAACCTTGACCGATGCCAGTTTTTGCCGGAGCTTGTATGCGCAACAAAAGGATCGTGGTAACCAAAAGGATCGTGGATAACAGACCATATAACAACATCTTGCTGCTATAGGGAATAAAACGGAAAAAAATCGGTCTAGTTTTGGAACGCATAAACATTCAGTCTAAATATTCGGCAGTCAATCACGCGATACGAAAGTTTAATAAGCTTGTGGCTTCAACTGATTCAAAGTGTTCCTGTGAACGTCTAAATCCCTCCCGAACCTTGCCTGGCAAGCCTCAGCGCCGCTCAAATCCGAAAAAGAAAAAGAAAAACTTGCCATTTCCTACGCTGTAGTTTAAGCTTCTTTAGGGTCGAAATAAAGGCAGAGTTTGGAATTCCTGCAAGATTGTTAGGATTTTTGTATTACAAGGAATCGACGATCAATGAAAAGCCGCTTGATATTCCTCTGTAGTTTGGCGCCGCTGAGGCGGTGAAAAGAGTGAGTAAGATACTAATAGACTTTCGTCGCTAGTGCCATCATTTGTACTTCTTCTATGGTTTCTCGGTCAACTCATCCCGATTTTAATACACACCATGCTGTTCATGCCAAAGTCTGACAAAGTTTTGAAAACTCGTTGTAATTGAATAGTGTGTTTCATAATGATCTTCAATGTCTCTAATCACTTACCTGCAATCGAACAACTTGAATCTTCAGAGAACAAACACACTCGTTTGTATTGCGCCGTATGTTAATATAATACTGCAAAACGAATTCTCGATTCTTCGTAACGCACTTCAACTTTGACCTCATTTGTCATTTGTGCACATACCTTTGAATTAGCCGTGTGTCACTACGCTTATGATATTCATTAATAATTTAGTCTAATCTGGCCTATCTGTCAGCTCACGTGATTGCTCTTGTTTTCCCGATACAAGTCCCAAGTAGAGCTTTTAAAATTGTTTTTCGCGTAGTTTTATGAAGTCGGGATTTTCAGGTAGTCTTACATGAAGTAGTACCCGCGCAAAGCTCTTGTATGGGAATCTTACCCACAATGCAATGGATACGCGCAGAGCGCGCACATTTTCCAAAATGTCGGACGGACCAAACGAATTTAAACTCGAACAACCGCCATCAGACGGCATCAGCACCGTGAAGTTCAGCCCTTCTTCATCAAACTTTGTCTTAGCGTCATCGTGGGACACGGTGAGTGAAAAATTTGCGCCAAATTGGCAGCGAATTCGTTGAATTGTTGATTTGTAACATAACCGATTTGATCGATCGATGCATTTTGACATGGCGATCGCGGAGCAAATATAGAATACCGGTCCACTAATCAAATTATAAGCCCAGTATCTTAATCACAAACTACACAAAAGCAGTCAGTTGAGCAGGCTATCGAATATTATTTATCCACATTACAGGTAATGATACGATGATCGATATATAAGTGGTTCTCGCCACTCTTGTTAGCACAACACAGCAAAACACAGCTGGCACTTTAACCCTTTCACTCCCAAGATTAAAATGCAGATTCTCTTAACCATTCAAGAAGAAACTGTGTGAGTGACATAGTGAGAATTGAAAGTTCAATCAGTTTTTACCTGAGCAAGGTGTCAAAAACCAAGTTCTTCTTACTGTATGATTGAACTCTGGTGAGAGACTGAAGGAGAAAATTGAAGTTGATCACTCTTGGGTATGAAAGGGTTAATTCAGTTCTGTATACATCTTTTATCTTAGGAATAATATCTTTTCCATTTTAATCACTCAATTACAAGACAATTTTCTCTTTCTAAAGACAAAATATTGTTTTTGGTGAATAATGTTTTCTTTTCTTTTCTCAGACTGTTCGATTGCATGATGTCCAGAACAACAGCTTGAGGTTAAAATATAACCATTCTTTACCTGTGCTTGACTGCTGTTTCCAAGATGTTGTGCATTCATTTAGTGGAGGACTGGACAAAACACTGAAAATGCAAGTATTGTTATTACTGTATAATATTATTGCCATTATCATTATCATCACCATCATCATTACCATCATTATCATCATCATTTTTATTATCAGGGTCATCCTATTCAATTGGTGAATCACTCATGTTCCTTGACTCCTTTTGAGTTCATCTTACTTTTTTCTTTTCTTAGGGTGGATTTTAACACTTCAGCTGAACAGATCATAGGAATGCATGAGGAGCCAATACGCTGTGTGGAATATTGCGCAGAACTTGGTAAGTGTTATGCTGTATATATATATATATATATATGTACAAACTTATACCAGGATACTGTAAGGATGCCCATACAGTGCTCGACATTTAGGTTTTAGGTTGGTTTCCCTTCAGGCTCTAGAATGACTTCATGCAATAGAAAGTTTCACAATTTCTGGTTGCCTGAACCTGAATTTACCTGCCCGACCAAAATTTTTGGTTGCCCTGTGCATAGCTGGCAACCGTTAATGTCGAGTACTGCCATAACATAGATCTTTCTTTTTCATGCTTCTGTATAATATTGTTATTTGTTCTTGGAGGTTTGGTGATCACTGGGAGTTGGGACAAATCCATCAAAACTTGGGATCCTCGCAGTAACCAGTGTACAGGGACCCATCCACAGCCAGAAAAGGTATAACATTACTTGAACCAGTCAGAAAAAGAATGACATTACTTGAATGGTCCAAAAAAAGAATGACATTACTTGAACCATCCAGTATACCAATGTCTGCACCTTCATCATTGTCTTAATCAGAATTATTTTCCTCTTCATTGTGACCTTCTTTATTATCATTATCACCATCATCATTATCGCCATCATCATTATCACCATCATCGTCAACAACATTATCACCACTACTACTGCCACAACCATTACCAACAGGATTACCACTACATCAAACATCATCTACTGTATCATCATATCATACTTGACATTCTTGTTGTGGGTTTTAACATCTTGACCAGAAGCTAAGCTACAACATCACTACCACCACCATCAATATTACTACATTCATTGTTGAGCATGAGTACAGTGCATGTTATCTTAGCTTTCTTTGTATTTTAGGTTTACACGATGGCATTGTCAGGAGAGCGTCTTGTTGTTGGCACGGTAAGTGTACCAAAGTCTTATTCTAGTATGGTATGGTATATCTTAATTCATAATGTTCCATTTTACTTTCTCACAGGCTGGGCGTCGTGTCATGGTCTGGGATCTGAGAAATATGGTTAGTATTGTACAGCTTATTAACTGCACATGCCTATGCAGTCGTTTACACAACTTTATGCTAGTGGCTGACATGTTGTATGGCCTCCTTCTTAGGGTTATGTTCAGCAGCGTAGAGAATCAAGCCTCAAGTATCAGACAAGATGCATCAAGTGCTTCCCAAACAAGCAAGGTAAACGAGAAAACACCACTTTCACATACTTCAAACATTTACAGTATAAAGAAAACACAGGCAGTATGCCATTCTTTTGGGTCATCAACAGTGCTCAACATTAAGGTTTTAGGTTGGTTTTCCTTCGTGCTGTAGAATGACTTCAAGCAATAGAAAGTTTCATAATTTCTGGTTGCCCAGCCCTGAATTTACCTGCCCGACCAAAACTTTTGGTTGCCCCGGGCATAGCAGGCAACTGTTAATGTTGAGCACTGCATGAATGAAGTTTTGAGAAGTGTTGTTTGTGACTGGAGTGAAGAATGCAGAATAGTTTCAGTCAACCTGTCACATAAGGAACTTAACATAATTATTGTTTTAACACAGGTTATGTGCTGAGCTCTATAGAAGGCAGAGTTGCTGTGGAGTTCTTTGACCCTAGTCCAGAGGTCCAGAAAAAGAAATATGCATTCAAGTGTCACAGAGTCAAGGAGGAAGGCATAGAGTTGATCTATCCAGTCAGTGCTATCTCTTTTCACAACATGTAAGTTAGTAATTAAGAGTGACTTTCTGTAAAAATCGAGAACTCAGTGACAGGACCGAAAAATCCGACCCCCTCATATTTTTTCACAAAAAACCTTGAGGTGAACTGTTACCAAAAAAAGCATTTAAACTTTCAGCTGGATTTTAATTTTTTTATTACAGAGGAAAAACGGAAAATTGACTCAAAGTCCCTCCTGACCGCTAGAAATTGCTCATTTTCAACGAGTTCGCGAGAAAACACTAAGGTGTCTAGCTAAATATAAGTTTGCTAGCAGCTAAAGCATTCTTTCATCTAACATGACAGGGAAAAAAACTCAAGAAAACAATATTTTCCAACTCAATTGGAGACCTTCGATCATGGTATACTTCGACCATTTTGCAGAAGAGCGAATTTTGGCCATTTTCAGGGGAGTGAAATGGCTCTTGGTACATAAAGTTCTGACCAAAAATTATATCTCGGAGCAAGTCGAATACAATTATTTTAAGTTTCAGAAATAAAATTTAGGGGCCCGCCAAACGCTTTTCAGTTACGTTCTAAATTGTTGGGTGTACTTGCATAAATTAACGTTAGTAACGCAAATACCAATTAGCAGTTTCAGGTGATAACGACACGCTAAAAATAAAATAATAGAGCAAGCAGAACACACAAAATCAATCTACATTTCACTGAATTTTACTTTCGATGGTGCTTTATTTTGTACTGGCTGTAGGATTTACGTTTATGAATTAATGTAATCAAAATGCAAAAAGCGCACCTGAAACCCGTGCAGCTAACCTGCCATTAAAGACCAACTATAAGAGGTATGCCGTTGTTTCAGGCTGCTGACGAGTCTTTGAAACGCTCAATGCACTTAGTTACTCTCTCACTAGCCAAAACATTTAGTGGAGGCAGAAGAGTACGCGCATAACACATGTCACGCAACACTTCTGTCACTGCGGTAAAATATTCAACATAGATGGTAAACTTGCATTTTTTTTTTTTGTTTTGTTCTGTTTTGTTTTTTGTTTTTTTTTGTCTTTTGTTTAAAATGTACTAAATATATTTTAGTAAGATTTAAAACATTGTCTACACGCTTGGTACTTTCACTGCTTTACACTATGCTTTTACAGCAGTGAATGCACAGCTATACGTCACTAATCAGGTGATGTATCCGACTCCCAAATACAACTTACGGAGAAAAACGACCGGAAGAAACACTGACGTAGCCTTTAGTTCTATTTCATATTTCACAGTTAACGAAAAGCAAAAATTTTGAAGCAATCAGAACCACTGTCACCTAGCGGATCTTGTGACTAATTGTGTTGCGGTAAGTGTCTATTTGACACAAAACCATTATTATTCGGGCGAGCAGCAAATTAGTTTTGGCACAAATCTGCATGATTTGTTGTGACTTATTTCCTGGTCAAGGTCTACAGTGCTGATCATGAGCTGGGAGAAATGATGTACGGCTTTAGGTTGTCGGATCTGATCAGTGGACACTGGATTAATAATCCAGGAAATTGTCAGACATTTTAGGACGACCACCCGGACAAAAGTTTTAGTATTAGTTTACAGTTTACTCAGCAGTTATTACTAAGGTGTTCTTCCTCTTGTGTAAAGAGAGCCCTCCGAGTTCGAATTTACAGAAGCGTAGAGATACAAATACTTACAACTTTGGGCTACAAGAGCACTCTTTAACAAGTATTTGCAAGAGATCGTAGCAAAGAAAGTGCGATCTTGCACACGTTGAAATTAGGGAGGTTGAATTTCTAGCACAAAATACTCAGCAATGGAAGATGTAACTTCTGGAGGGACTTGGATTTTACCAGACAGTGCACAAATGTTGTACTAGTTATGGCAAATTGGGTGATGAACGCTCAAGGAAGCCAACACTGCCTGCCTTCCTACCCTGAAATCGCGCTCCTCCTCCATAGCCAGTGTATCTTCATCTACTGTCAGTGGCACTGAATGTTGGCACACCTTTGCAGCCAACCTTGGGAAGAAGGATGTTACCTGCTGCTCTGTCAGAAACTCTAAAAGTGAAAGCAGCCTTTTTCCATCCACGTCCCGTGCTCGTCTCCTGTGTTTCGCCACAACTTCAGCAGCCGCGCCTTTAGCCCATATTCCTGGCCAATGTTGAACTTGAACTCCAAGTAATCTTTCTGCTTGACATTGAACCTGTATCTTTTCCTGCTTGGCCTCAGTGCCCACACCGGCCTCATACATTGCATCGCACGTTATTTCAAAACGGCATTCAGAAGTGAGAGCTGGTACCTCACTGGAACTCTTGTGGAGAATCTTCGCATATGAACGTTTTGCCTGATAAATTAAGTTGACCTTCTCCGTTTTAAAGACGCACTTGCCATAGGACACCCTCGGCTAGAAGGGCCAGAAGATAGCCCCCCTTTAAATGCCAAGCGCTATCCCTGCGGCTAACTCGCTAACAGTCTGAAAGGCCTCGCTGGGAGGGTAACCCTACCTCGAGTCTTTACATGGCCAAAAGTTGTCACTGTTGGGAGGGTTGCCCTAGCAAGGAGATAGGTAACCCTCCTCCTAGGATGACCCTATTTATCATGTAAACGGAACAAGGAACTTCAATAGAGAAGGGTGACCCTTTTAGGAGAGTGTCCCTCCAAGGAGGGTCACCCTTCTTCCATTTAAACAGGGTCTAATTTGTTTGCCAAGATAAAAAATGCGACACGCCAAACTCTACCGTAAAAAGAGTTTCCACTGCATGCCAACACAATTAATCATCACTTGAAGAGTCACGCAAGTCGTGTTTATACGAGGCACATTTACCGCTGTAAAAGCAAAGTGTAAATCGGTAAACGTACCAAGCGTGTAGACAATGTTTTAAATCTTGCTAAAATATATTTAGAACATTAAAACAAAAGATAAAAAAACAAAAACACAAAACACAAAAATGCGAGTTTACCATCTATGTTGAATATTTTACCGCAGTGACAGAAGTGTTGCGTGACATGTGTTGTACACGTACTCTGCTGCCTCTACTAAATATTTTGGCTAGTGAGATAGTAACTAAGTGAAATGAGCATTTCAAAGACCCTTCAGGAGCCTGAAACACAGCATACCTCTTATAGTTGGTTTTTAATGGCAGGTTAGCTGCACGGGTTTCAGGTGCGCTTTTTGCATTTTGATTACATTAATTCATAAACGTAAATCCTATAGCCAGAACAAAATAAAGCACCATCGAAAGTAAAATTCAGTGAAATGTAGATTGATTTTGTGCGTTCTGCTTGCTCTATTCTTTTATTTTTAGCGTGTCGTTATCACCTGAAACTGCTGATTGATTTGCGTTACTAACGTTAATTTATGCAAGTACCCCCAACAATTTAGAACGTAACTGAAAAGCGTTTGGCGGGCCCCTAAATTTTATTTCTGAAACTTAAAATAATTGTATTCGACTTGCTCCGAGATATAATTTTTGGTCAGAACTTTATGTACCAAGAGCCATTTCACTCCCCTGAAAATGGCCAAAATTCGCTCTTCTGCAAAATGGTCGAAGTATACCATAATCGAAGGTCTCCAATTCAGTTGAAAAATATTGTTTTCTTGAGTTTTTTCCCTGTCACGTTAGATGAAAGAATGCTTTAGCTGCTAGCAAAATTATATTTAGCTAGACACCTTAGTGTTTTCTCGCGAGCTCGTTGAAAATGAGCAATTTCTAGCGGTCAGGAGGGACTTTGAGTCAATTTTCCGTTTTTCCTCTGTAACAAATAAATTAAAATCCAGCTGAAAGTTTAAATGCCGTTTTTCATAATAGTTCACCTTAAGGTTCTTTGTGACAAAACATGAGGGGGTCGGATTTTTCGGTCCTGTCACTGAGTTCTCGATTTTTACAGAAAGTCACTCTTAAAGCTTAGTATGCATCAATGGAACATTGATGCCAATAATCTGGACGTCAGAAATATGTTGGCTGGTGTATTGATTGAGAATTTATTCTTCATCATAGAAAGACTATGAAGAAGAGTGAATGCTTGAAAATTTAGCCAATGCATCCTTTACAACACTTGTCATATCAACCTTTTCTGGAAAGAAGCAAAGTAGATGTAGTTGGTTTTAACTGCACTGTATTCAGTATATGATTATGATCTCCATTTTCATCTGACAGTCACAACACATTTGCCACTGGAGGCTCAGATGGCTTTGTAAATATCTGGGATGGTTTCAACAAGAAAAGGCTTTGCCAGGTAAGGGATCTTGACAATATTGAATAAAAATGTATGGTAGGGAATCCCAACAATATTTTAGTTTTAAGCAAACATTTTGCATGCACTACTTTGCATTGCTACAAATAAAAAGTTAATACTAGATACAGTTTACTGTTGCGGCTCCAGGGGGGTTCAGTGGTATCAGACACCCCCTCCCCTCTTCCCCCCCCCCCCCCCCCCCCCATTAGAATGAAAGTATTGAATGGTCTTAATGTTTACTTTTGTTCAAAAGTACTCCTCAGGGAATCTATGAACCCCCACTCAAACCCCCTTTTGCAGAATCCTGGATCTGCCCCAGAATTATATGACAAAGAACGTTATCTTGCTATAAATAAGCCTTACTCTACAGTGTGTATTTGCCTTGTTATTTTTTTGTAGTTTGAAACTATGCTTCTTGACTTTGCAGTTTCATCGATACCCAACCTCTATCTCTTCACTGAGTTTTAGTCATGATGGATCAATGTTGGCCATTGCAACTTCTTACATGAATGAAGAAGGAGAGAAAGAGTAAGTGTCGTCTCAGAGAACAAATCTGTCATTTTAGATTGTAACGTGTGATACAGGTGCAGGTATAGATACTATGTTATATATTCATATACAACTTTCACAACTTAACTTTTAAGTTTTGCATTGCAGAGATAGCAATACTGTATAATACAGTTTGAAAGGTTTATCAAAAGAACCAAATTATAAATAAAACCAACATATGATTCTTACTACATCACTATCCGAATCTGAATTTGAGTATAGCAGTTTTAAAATAAGTAAGAATACCCTGTTTTAGAGCAATATTTTTTTCCTTGTTAACTAATATTTAAAAGTTCTATGACTTGCCAGCTCAGAGAAGTCAACTTGTGATTAGCTGTGTCATTTAAGTTTCCTTCAGTTAATATAAATTTCTTTTTTATTGCAGACATCCTGCAGATGCTATCTACATTCGACATGTTTCAGATGCGGAGACAAAACCCAAGTAGTGGCCGCCATTCAACTGCTGCTCATGAAACAAGCTTTATTACGAGTTTTTAACCCTTTCACACCCAAGAGTGATCAACTTCAATTTTCTCCTTCAGTTTCTCACCAGAATGATGTCATACAGTATGGAAAACTTGACTTTTGATACAGTAACTTGCTTAGACGATAGCTGATTAAGCTATCATTTCTCACTACATCATACAAATTGTACATTTTCTTCTTGGGAGAATCTGCATTCTGGACTTGGGAGTGGAAGGGTTCACCATTTTACTCCTATTATATTGATCAAGTTTCTCTTTATTATTTCAACAAAGATATGTTATACATTAAGACAAAGTTGGCATGTTATGGCAAGATGCAAAGCTGACAGAAAGATCAATATTCTCATTTTGTGACTGTGCATTGTCTCAGTCTGTAAAGGTTGGGAGAATATTGTCTGAGGCTTAGGAGGTCAGGTTGGGACTTTGTAGTTTTGTTTATATAAAATGTGAAAAATGAAGAAATTATGAAAACACCATAGTAACTAGTTTTGTTCATGCAAAGACAGTTCCTGGCAGTGCACGCTTTCAGGTTTATTCAGAGTTCATATACAAACTCGACCCCTTGACAGTGTATCATTCACACTACATTGGACTTGATGAAGTACAGTCAAACCTCTATGAAGTGCTCACCATCTGGAATATATAGCCAACTGACCACACCCTTTCACCCATGTAATCTGACACCCAGATAACCTCCCCTGCCGAACTTAATTGGACTTGCGTCACAAATATCAAATGTGGTTCAAGTGACCCTGCTCAAGACTGAACCAGCGTGACAGACAGACAGATCCCAAGAGGCCTGGACTGCATGGGAGGCCCTGGGTACAAGATACCCCACAAAGCCTTGCAGCTCACACAAACTTGGCGGACATGAAGACGATAGGCTCGCAGACTCGTTTAAAGTGACCCCCTGGCATTGTAAAAGGTACTTATCTAGATTCTTAATTTTTATTTTAACCTGCAAGTCCTGCAGACCGTGCCATCCGTTGAATTTGGCAGCATTTCGAAATAAATAAATAAATAAATAAATATAAAACACGAAAATTGCCAAAAGCCCTGGCCAAACGAGACGCAAGTCGATGCAAGCTCATGCAAGTTTTGTAAAAACTTTTTCTTTTTTTAGACGGTTCTGAGTCAGAAACCGAGTAAAAAGTCTGTCTTGAGCTGGAACTCGACTTGCCTTTGCTAACGCGCTCTTCGCTGTTTTAGGTGAAAAACTTGCGTCGACTTGCATGAAAATTTGAACATGTTCAAATTCCATGCAAGTCGATGCAAGTCCGTGCAAGTTGGTGGCCAAACGAAACGCAAGTCCGCGAAAGTTTGAAAACTTGCATCGACTTGCGTTGACTTGCACCTCGTTTGGCCAGGGCTTAAGGCCGTTCAGCCAGCTGCGGCGCACAACAGGATTTCGCCCTTGGCGATGCATTGGTTTAGCAGCGTGGTTAGATTTCAAGATTTGTTGGGTAGTTAATAGGAATTTTGCCGTGGGCCATAATTTTTTTTTTTTGCCGTGAGGGAACGCATTTCCCCTGGGTCGTAACTGTATGAGGGAAACAACGATCAAGTCAAATTGTATAATCCCTGACTGTTCATAAATTCACATCGTTATTGCAGAACAAGCCAGCAGATTTATTGAGTCAAAGCAAAGCACCACTTGGTTGGGGTGACGCGTGAAACATGAAAGTACTAAAAGGAGTTGTGGCTAACTCGTGTAATATGGTAAGTGTTTAAACCCCAACAAGATATCCCCTTTATAGCAAATTAAGTCATTATTTCATCCACGTATCTCTCGTGTGCATTTTGGGCTTGTGTTTGTGTGCTGGTGTAATACATTCAACTAGTACTATAAATGCTCTAATAAGCCCCTCCCCTCTACAAGGTCATTTTTTTAGAGCATAAGCATAAGAGAAACAAGACAATTGACGCACATTAGACCATGGCAAAGAAACTTGTCTGTCCATGGTCAATCATGGACAGCAAACAATTATTTGGCCAGTCAACCATAGTAAGAAAATTACTCTGATCAATTCCGCTATACCGTCATATACCGGTATTATACCGATATAAATCGTACTGTACCGGAAAAAGTTAAGGCTGCCGGTATTCCGTAACGGAAAAATATGAAGTACCACGTATTTTTCTGATTTCTCCCCTGTCCAAAGGCAGCCCCACACTGGAGATTCTGCTCATTCTACTGAAGGAATGTTTAAAACGGCCAAAAACTCGATGAGCTGCAGTAGAAGAAACGATTATTTTGCTTCACATATCTGTTGCGTACCGGTTCCAGGTGGCTCCGTACCGGTATTCTGTACTGGCTGGTGGATGAGTCTAGCGGAATCTCTGGATCATGGTCAGGAACCTTGTCTGACCATGGTCCACTGTTGTCCGCAAACCTGTCTGACCATGTTTAGTAATGATTAGCAAACATGACACATATGACCATAGTCGTCCATGGTCAGCAAACATGTTTGACCACTGTCGACTATGGTCAGGAACCTTGTCTGACCGTGGTCATGAAACATGAACATGAGCGTCCCTCTGCGAAGGTTCGATGTTTTAAATTATTGAAAAAATAGAACATTTATGTTAGAATGCTGATGAGTTAAACGCGACAGCTGCATGCTTTTCGGTGGTTGAACGTTTTACTTTGTTGTTAACTTGTGAATTGAAGGCCCAGGGCAAACGAACTCGCCGGTAGATGCTAGTTTTCGACGGCATTCTGTAACAGTTTCATTTGGCCGCTACCCATTTTTGTTGGCTTTAGTCTAGCTCAGATTTGCACGCACATGTGAGCCCCCACCCCATCCGGGCACATGTGAGCCTCCACCCCCTCCGGGCACATGTTCTAACGCAAGTGTTTCACTGTTGTGTATTACTAAAACGGAGATTGGGGAATGAGATCAAAGAGGCCGACGAAGCTAATCTCGAAGCTAATCTCGTAGGTTTTAGACATTTTAGACATTTTTAGACATCAAAACAAGTAACCCTATCCCCAGTAGGGTCACGTGACTACCAGTAAGCTGAAGAAGGCCATGGGTTATGGCCGAAACGTTCTTCGTTTCATACCCAATGTCCAGTAAGCGATTCAACCTGTGTATTAAGTAATCCTAACCATAAGACCTTTTTTTTTTTTTTATCTGTCCATTTCCCGTTTTGGTAACATCCATTCACTGTTTGGCCCACTGCAACAGCGCACAAGACTTACTGGATTGAGTCGTGTCGATTTGCGAGATGTTAGCTTTCATAACAGCTACTCGTATGCACATAACAGCTGAAGTATCAGGCTTTGAAGCAGAAATGTTTGCCGATTGCCAAATTTTAATTTAACTTCACTTTGATCTCAACAATGAGCGCACATACGCAGATATTTCTTGTCGTCCTCAATTTGCAATTCTAATCCTTTTTTTTTAGCAATGTTGAACTTTTAAAACTTTGTAAATAAGTGCGCACTGCTGTATGTTACATATTCTTCTTATTTTGTGTTGCGATTAAATCTTCCTTAGTGAACTGAACATCTGTTTCGCGGGAAATTAATATTTGTTTAAGAAACCCACGCAATTATTGTGAAATGAGTATATTAATATGATCAACCACCAAAATTTTCGCTTCAGCAATACCTTTTGTTTAGAATTTAAAGCGTTTTCTTTTTTCTGTAGTTGAGCGTTTTTCAAAAAAGTTGTGTTTTATATTCTGGTTGTTTTAGAACTACACATAAATACAGCGCATAAATACATAAACTATACCTGATACGGATACAAGTTAAGAAGCAACAAGACGAGTTGTGCAGTGCACCCTCCGGCGTTCGATTACGTTGCCGTCTACTGTTTGCAATTTACCCCGCCCAACTGCGATTGACACCGTTACAAAATGAAATTTTATACAGCAAGTGTTACGACTTGTTAATGGTTTTAACTGATCTAACTGGAAGTTCGAACTCGTAACAAGAACTTCTGCATGATTGTTTGTTTGTTTTTTAAGTTTGATGACATTTTGTGTCGATCTCACCGCTGATTGTCTTTTCTTCCCGGTGGATCGTTTTTGCAAAGAATTTTCTTCAGTTCTTTTTTAATGTCGCTCTTCAAAAATGCGTACGCAATCGGGTTAGCTGCTGAGTTTGTAACCAGGCACAGCCGGCGTAGAAGCCAGACGAAGTCAGGGGTGGAACACTGATGTGGATATATGTCGCAAAAAGAGCTAAAAAGAGACGCAGCGAAACAAACGAGAAACACAGCAACCACGAAGCCAATAACTTTGACTTTAGAGAAGCCGTTTGTTTGGATTCTTCCAGCTAGTGTAGCGTGGTTGAAGCGCAGTTGAGAAGTCAAGACGGCCATTTGACGAGATATCTTACGAATGATTAAAATCATACGAGCTGTGACAGCCAACAATGCAGCGCAGGGAAGAACCTCAAACAAAATCAAAACCACTGGTAGGAAATAACGCAACGCAGCTCCTTTGTCAAGACTGAAGACGACAGGGAAACCGATTAAGCGGATTAGAGTCGGTGTACCCCAAGCAGCAGAGAGCATGAGTACCACACAAGATCCTTGCATGAGCGTGTTGTATCTTAAAGGTTTCACGATGGCGATGTACCGCTCTGCAGCCATGGCGCAAAGGTTGCAAACGGACCCGTAGATAAAAAACCAGCGAAAATGTAACAGCACTGTACAATAACCAGCCGGCCAATATTCACATAGAAATCTGAATGGAACTAAAGTGACACCAACACAGAAATCAGCTACAGCGAGAGACAAGATGAAGCTGTTAGTTGTGGTGTGGAGTTGCCTTCTTCTGCTGATTAAAAAGATTAAAAATCCGTTTCCAACCGCTGCTACTGCACTGAGAAGCCAACCAAGTACCCAGGACCACAAGGGAGCCATTTCTTGTTCTAGTGGAGCGTGCACTGAAGCGAAAGCAGTCAACGTAAACGGCTGGTGAGTCTCGTAATTTTGGTAGTGGCAATTAAAAGTTGCTGTGCTTGCCTCTAATCAAGGCTCTGGGTCTGATGGGCGATGTAGCGTCTCTCGTAAAATCTTGCACCATTGGTCAACAAAACAATACGTCAAACAACCAAACAAAAACCCAAACTTTAAAAACCAACGGAGCTGCTACACAGAGGAAACTCATAAAAATAGACTGAGGCTTCCGACAGCTGCTACCGCTACTCGATTTGAAGAATCACTGACTTCCGGTGAAGTTGTTGCAGTTCCAACAGCGAGGAACACACAAACGAGGCCATTGTAGCGCAAACCCCTACAAGCAGCAACATGAATCCTTTTGTTGTATTGTTCTATATTTGTCTTTAATTTCGTCGAACTTCCAGTAAATATTAAAAATGCAAAATTCAGGGCGTCTGGAGCGGTTACCAAGTGTCCCGAGTTTCCGGACATTTTGGGAAAATATATTAGTGCAGTTCTTTTTTTATTAAGCAACGATCTTGAAGCAAGAAGTTCTTTGATGGTTTTTCAATATAGCGAAAGAATGATAGTTAAATTTGTTAGCGACTTTAAAGCGTTGATATTTAATGAAGTTATAGTTGCATTTCTTCGGCGTAATTTCTCAAAAACTTCAGCAATTAACTTTTTCAATAATCTGCTTTTCTTTTCTCTTGCACGGATAATGTTGGAACATTGCTGTGTATTGTGTAAAGCAATTTTCAGACGAATGTTGAACACAATTGTGTGATTGCTTTAGATTGGCCCAAATGAGTTTGGCAGCACTCGGCCAGTGGGAACAAAGACAAACCCGATTGCGATCTGCTGTCGCAAGCAAGCAAGTGACGATGGCGTTTCTTCGAACTTCTGATTGGTTTCTTTTTTAAAGTAAAACCAAATATACTTTGGCTTCTGGTTAGTTGTAGTGTTTTCTTACAGCCTTTGTGATTGGTCTTACGGCCTTTGTGATTGGCGCTGTAATTAGTTTGGTTTTGATATTCGGCAGTCCGAAAACCTCTCTAAAGTTTTCATCTCGCTGATAAATTGTAGTGAAGATCTTGTTTCTTTTTCTCTTACAAAAGTTCTTTTGACTTCTTTTTTTATGTCTCTCTTCAAAAACGCGTAAGCTATCGGGTTGGCTGCCGAGTTTGTAACCAAGCAAAGCCGGCGAAGATATCTAATATAATCCTGAGTGAAGCAGCGTCCATCATCCATGTCACAGAATGCAGTAAAGAGCGAAGCAACATAGCAAAGGATAAAAAGTACCACCACAAATGCAATTACTTTCACTGCGGAAAATTCGGTTGCTCGCGCCTTGATGGTCACGTGATTAAAGCGTAGTTGAGACGCCAATGCTGCCGTCCGACGGGATATCTTGCGGGCGATTAAAACCATACGGGCCGTGACAACCACCAAAAGAGCACAGGGCATAATCTCGAATAAGACCAACACGACTGGTAAGATGTATTTCAACGCGGCTTTTTTATCGTATTTGTAAACCACGGAGAACGTAATCAAGCGAATTGCAATCGGTACGCTCCATGCTGCAAGCACTAAAACGACAAGACGAGGTCCTCGCGTGAGCGTGTTGTATCTTAAAGGTTTCACTATGGCGATGTAGCGTTCTGCAGCCATGGCACAAAGGTTGCAAACGGACGCGTAGATGAAAAACCAACGGAAATGTCTAAAAGCTGTACAATAAGCAGCCGGCCAGAATTCACAGACCAACTTCAACGGGACTGACGTGACGCCAACACAGAAATCGGCTACAGCAAGAGACAAAATGAGGCAGTTAGCTGGGGTGTGAAGTCGCCTTCTTTTGCTGATTAAACAAATTAGAAACCCGTTTCCAACGGCTGTTACGGCACTGAGAAAGAACCCAAGAATCCAGAACCACAAGGGACTCATTTAAAACTGCTGAAGCAAGAGAAACGTGCGAAGATAGTCTGGAAGCTTGCTGAATGTGCTGCAAGTCTTTACCGCCCACTATGAAGTCATTTCTTTTAAATACGTAATTTAAGGAGCACGTCAAGGCGCGAGTGAAATTAAAATTTTAATAATTCATTGACGCGATTGTCAGGGCAACACAAGCAAACTTATCTGATTAGAACACCTGCTTTTCAAAATAGATATCCTAACTATAAGCTTCCTAGATCAGATTTTGTGCAGAGATCTTTACCTACAGTGAAACCTCCTTACCAAAGTCACCGAGCGGTTCCCGCAGTCAGATCATACTATATTAGCGAAACTTCTCGTAAGCGACCGCGACTACCTTTGAGGCTAACTGTTTTGAGTATTGTTTTTGACCTCCGGTAAAATGTCACCCTGTGTACGTAAGAATGACTTCTTTGTAGAAATATCGACCGGAGAAAGCACTCACAGACGTAATCTGACGTGCCGAATATAAACTACGACAAAAAGGTTGAATGATTTCTTACAACTTAAGTTGTTATTCAGCGGTCAAGGAAACGTCGGTACATTTGTATATTATGCAGTTATGGTTCAAAGCGGGGCTATCCAGTATTACAATATTTCTAAAAAAGCACCCGAACCATTCACTGCCAAGCTCAAAATGTAGATTCTCCCAACCTTTTTACACCACGAATGATGTGGTCGGCAGAACTGATAATTTATTCAACTTTCATTTTTGAGCAAGATATCAAAAGCCAAATTCTCCATATTGCTTGATATATCTTTGATGAGAATCTGAAGGAGTAAATTGAAGTTGATCATTCTTGAGAGTGAAGGGTATAATAAGAGGTTCCACTGTATTTTCTTATCGTCACTGATCTATATAATATACAACACTTTCATATTTGTCTTCACCGACGTCTTTAACTAATTGCAACTAGCGGCTTACACCGTTAATCTGTCGTGTGTTTCCTTTGTTTGCTTTCAGCAAACCAAGGGTATACATTAAAACGTCAATTTGGTAAAGAATTTAAGTGGTTTGACCAGTGCTTAACTGGTTTGACCAGTTTTTTTTCGACCATTAGCGAATGTACCTGTCAGTTTGATTGTAATTGCATGAAAGATCCAGCGATTCTGTTGTTTCTCGATATTTCCCTGACTGTAAGAAAGGTAAATAAGGCTCTTCTCCAAAAAACAGCATCGGTTATCTTAAAAAAAAAACAAGCAGTTTTCCTTTGGACGACTTTTCTTCCGACACAGATTTTCAGGGCAAAGTTGACAAAGGTCGGCCTCAGCAAACTTTCTATAAGCAGAGTATTAAAGAAATTTCTAAGCTAGAACTGACTCTTTCTCGCTGCCAGCAAGGACAGCAAGAGCCTGGATGTCTAGTAATTCAGTCAAACTGGAGTCAAAGATAAACGAGTCTCTCCTTTAGCTGTTGTATTTTACTCGGTTTTTTCCTTTCCTGTGTCTCGCACTCTAGCAGCAACCGTTTCGTGTTGTGATTCTGCTCGCGGAGGCTTTCAGGATGTCTCTCGGCGGTTGCTGAGTTCCACGCCCTATAAAGAGGTGTAACCAAGAAAAAGCCCATACCGCAGCCAATAGGAATCGCTAGAAATAGCCACGTGTTGTATGTCATCGCCACCATCATGAGCAAATTGCTGACTGCGATTTCTATGACAAAGAAACACGTCCGTCGAAGGTGGATTGCTATCTTTCTGCAATTGTAAAACACAATATTGTTAGAATTATCTCGCATCCCTTTTTAGAGTTGTGCTTGAGCTTATGATTGCGTCGTTTGTTTTCACCGTACGCATATCTCTTGTGCTTGCGCTTATGATTGCGTCGCTCGTGAAAACGAGGCCTTAGTTGAAAATGCTGGAACGCTGACCATGCTATTCTATAAATACTCGTTCCCATGCCCACAGGCACTTTCATACACTTTCGCGGGCAGTTTCATCCACCACGTCATACTGCACTGTCATGTCTAACCGTTAGGTAGTTATGGCTTTTACCTCCAAGTATCCGATGTTTTCGTTCTTCTGACTGTTTCACTTTGTTTGGACCGGAAGTGGACATGGATTCCCTTCATACATTCAAACAATACAGCAAGCGCCAGGACGGCGACAACTGATCCGATCATATCTGAAAATGTATAAGGTTTGTCTATTATACTAGTACTTGCGTTGTTCAGACTTTTGACTTTAAAGGGATAATTACGGTGATTCGACTGAATTGAGATGCGTTGATTTCCTGCGTTTGAATTCCCCAGTTTAAGCTGCTCTGTTTATGTTTTGGGAATCTCTCGCTCTTGGTCACCATTTTTTGTCGATGCAAAAGTGAAGCTTGCGACTTGCGTACGTGATTGCCATGGATGATTAACTACTTTAGCCCACTGTTTAACATATTTTGCACACTAACTTAAATATAACACTCATGTGCTCGGCCAATCAGAATTGAGTATTTTTGCATCTATATTATTAATCAGTAGACTGTAGCTACGAGTTGTTCTTAGGACAGAAGAGACTTCCTGTTTGTAAATGCTAAATACTGTTTGTTTAGTGCGTGTGTTTTTCAGGAACTAGTAAATTCCCTGACTCTCTACATACCCTCTGTCGAAATGGTTTCCCATCCCTTGAATAGAATCAGAGCCTTCTCAGATGTGTAGAAGAACCTTCGCATCTGGAAAACAGAACGTTGCAAGGTTATTTGGTCTGGGGTGAAACTGTACAATCTCATCAACTCGACTGTTATGTACTTTGCGACTTGTTATGTAGCACAATCTGGCACTTTTCGATCTGTAGTATCCTAACTTCAGTTCTGTTTTGACGCACCGGGACACGTAGTGTCACGATTGGAATGATACATCACGTGTTCAGTAAGGGGGCCCTCTCAACCACAATCCTTTGCACGCAGAAATCCTTGGTTCCGCCATCCGACTCGTTTGAGGAGAAGATTAGTTTCTTTTAATACTACTAACCTATTTTTTTCCTTTATTCAATTACGTTCTTTCGTGTTGGGAACCAAATTCAGCCTTGGATTTTCCAGATGTAAATAAAAACATTGAAAAGGCCGAGACGGCCCCTTGAAGTTGCGCGAAGGTTAGATACACGCAACACCGCTTTTCAACATGCAACGCAACAATGTTGCGCGACAAGTTGTACGATTTTGTTGCCCGTATTACTGCACCTTAATGTAACGTGAAACAGGACACAAGGTTGATTTATCAAAACACAAGTTGTTTTTCACTCACTGAAACTGCATTATTTGACACTGCTTTTGGCTCAAAGCTGGATCTCACTTAGGCCTCCCACGGTCCCGTAGACGAACGAAGGCATAACCCGGAAACGAAACCCAAAACCTGGCTCATATTTCATGCTCTTGGTGGCGAGTTTTCCCTTCCGTCTTTATTCGGCGATTTGAAATACTACAAAAAGTGGACTATTTTCTCATCCAAGATACTTGTGGTCTTTGTGTCAGCGATATTCGTTAGAGATCGGAATGAACCAGGAGGCGCAATTTTCTCATCCATTTTTGAACGCCTTTCGGGTGAGTCTTGATAAATGACAATACTCCAAGAGCGCCCAACGAGTGTATTTCTCAAAATGCATTTCCTTGTGTAAATACAATAGATTGCTTCCCAAAAAATAGTTCTTTTAATAGGTGTTCCACATTCCCAGGAAGGCAATTTCCGAATGACCATTTCCCAGCAGAGCAGTCCCAGAAAAATCTCCCAGCAACTGATCAAAATCACCTATTTCTTTCCAGCCGGAAATAATAAAGTACTGCTTCCAGGCTTTAAAATATATTTTTTTCGGCCGCACAAAGCGGTAGGCGGAAACTCTGTCGATTTTCGCAGGCAATGCAAGCCTCAATTTTACCAGCAGCCCGAAATGAGTGCTATTTTTCTCAGCCAGCAGTGAAGGAAAACAAAACGCCTGCCAGCACAGGATGTTGTGTGGAACACATGTTTTGCGGAACAGCTCCGATGGGTGCTTCTCAATACTCTAAACCTTAAAGGAGAGAAAATAAGCTGTGCCTTACATAAGCCGCGGCGTACATATACGTGAACAGACCGATTTACACGAGTACGGCTTACACAAGACGCGAACTGCTAGTATAAATGGTTCGCGGTTTCCTGTCCCAAGGAAGCCGTATACGAGGTGTTCATGTCTTATGTAAGCCGGCCGGTCTGTTCAAGCCGGCCGACCTATAAGCCCTCGTTTATTAACGGCCCTATTGCCTCAAGCTAGGAAACGTTCAACTTCTCAACAGTTTCAGTAAACTAGTGGTTTACTACTCTTAAAGGCAGTGAAAGAATTTGACATACAATTGTCAGAGGTATAATAATTGGCAATGACATATGTTGCTTGCAATGTAATGTCTTGGCGTCGGCTATAACGTGAAAACCGAACGGTTGAGAAATGGAATGGTAAACCGCTCGGTACGGCAAACCCCTTCTGTACATAGTGCATCGTGCATTTACACCGTGTGAACTTTGATTACCTAAAGTAAACTTGCAGCGACGCTCGATCGATCACCCACAAGGAGTCATTCAATTCACGCGAGGTATTTTCTCTTCAAGACAATCAACGACTGATCGAGTATGCGAAGAGCAACCAACCCAATGCCCTAGTGCTTACCTCTATGCCGTGCGGGACTAACTCGAGTGATCGCGCTGCCTTTATCTGTTGATTGGAATGATAGGTATAGGTTACGTCAACAGACGATTCGCTCTCGAGATGAGGGGGGGGGGGGGGGGGGGGGGTAGTCTCTGTTTTTATGGGGAGTGGCACAAGGTGTTGCGACCACAAAAACGGCGCGCGAGGAGATTAGGGTGAAAGGCAGATTTAATTAAATTAAACGGATGTTAGATGTTCATAGTGGGGGAGTTCCAAGCGAATTTTAAACAACGCTTTCTTGTCGAATACAAGGCAAATAATCCACTTCGATTTTCTCTCCGGCTCGCACCAGAAATTTATGAATTTATACAGTATGGAGAACTTGAATTTTCATAGTTTGCTCAGAGGAGTGCTGATTGTACTGTTGGTTCTCACTTGATCGCTCATACGTTTTGTTCTTGAATGGTTGGGAGAATCTGCACATTGAACTTGTTAACACGCGAAAGTCGGAGTTTTGTTGCAGCGCGCACCTGGATGATCAACACAAACAATCAAAAATATTTTTATTTCAAATAACAGCTTTTCTCGAAACCTCAATTTGTATAAAATTATATGTATTTCAGGCAAAGTTACGTCTTACTATTTTTTCTTTCTAATCTGTCCAATATCACTATACCTATCTAGCAAATTTACATTGGTCTTCAACGGCTGCGCTAAGCGTTTATATCATCATTATATCAGAGTTCATGAGATTTGCAATTAATTATTTACGTGCTGTATTCACAAAAAGTTGTGTACAAAACCTACTCTGTCAGTAGAGTAAATTTCCCATGTCCCTGGCCTAAGAATTACGTTAATTAGCACGTGTTCGCTTGGAAACGAAATGAAAATGTTAACCTATTCCAGTGTATTACAATGTTGCTTTGACCTTCACATGTCGTTCTTGCTGGAAGTCTATGTCGGACTTTATTTCAGAAAAAAGTCTCTATCCTTGCAGATTGGCGAGCAATGCATAGTTATGCGATTCACTAACTGCGCAAAACCTGTCTCCTTTGGTGTATTTTTAGGTCTGCTGTGAACCATAAAACGGTCCGTCTTCAGAATGGTTTGAATCGTTGTCAGGTTGTTCCTGCCCCACTTGCCAAGGATTGAATAAGTAATAACCGATGCCACAGCCAATGATGATGGTCAGAAAAAGCCACGTATTGTACGTCATGCCAATCAACATCAGAAGGTATCCAAAGGTTAGTTGTACGACATACCGGAAGGTACTGCTCAAACGTGCCCCACAGCTGAAAGCCAAGCACAAACATAACCATGAGACGTTTTATCCCTTTCACTCCCAAGCTCAAAATATAGATTCTCCTCTCCTTTTAAGAAGAAAATGTATGAGTAGGGTGTTGTGAGAGTTGATAGTTTAATCAGCTATCATCTGGACAAGATATCAAAAGCCAAGTTCTCCTTACTGTATGATATATTTCTGGTGAGAAACTGGAAGAGAGAATTAAAGTTGATCACTCTTGGGAGTGAGGGGGTCTGGTGACAAGCTTCTAGCTTACTGTATCCCCCCTCCCCCCCCCCCCCCCCCCCCCACACACACACACACCAGGGGGGAGGGGGAGGCAGATTTTGTAAAATTTATTTCAATTCACACAAACCTACCTCCTGTATCTTGCCATACCACTGCTGGTACCTCTGACCAGTAAAGGCATAGATTCATTTTTTGCCTTCTTTTGTTTTAAATTCAGGTAGCCATTAAATGACTTCAGGCCTTCATGAAGTATGGCAAGTACCAGCACAGCAAAGACTGATCCAACCAAACCTAAATATGAATAACAATATTGTTAAAAATGATTGTTAACACCCTTTCGTAAAGAAAGTTGTTATACGTATACAACCTAGACTCATCTTCAAGCATCATTTTCCATGTTCAATCAGTCTATCATTTCTCCTACCACTACTTGCACAATTTATTCAGGGCAGGTTGGGAGACTTAAAGGCTAAACTTAGGGCAACTAAAATCTTACCACCAACTGTGGTCACGTTCCATCCTTTGAAAAGAATTCTGACTTTAGCTGACGCATAGAATGCCATCTATAAAATAAAATAAGAAAATCTAAATATATGAAACCAATCAATTTTGAATTTATGAATATTGAATTATCTGTAACTTTTACTAAAACATTAGGCATTAGGCAGGGTGTTTACCAGAAATACTGGTAATGCCAGACACAGTTGTAAATTACTGGCACATTTAAATTTCGAAAGCAATGACTTTCTGCATTGTAGACCAATGTACTGTTGTTCTGAGAACTGTATGTTTCTCTATAAATAACTTTAAAAAGAGTGTTACATCATGTTCAACTGTAAAAATTGGTATCTTTTATAATTGTTCTCTAGTCCAGCTTCTGTTTCCATGCTACTTTTAGGCTGAAAATTTTAAAGAAGGTATCCTTTAAATATAGAGGCCACAGAAAGTGACTCCTTGAATGTGAACACACAACTGCTGCACAACAACTTCAAAACTGTCATGAAATGTGAGAGCTTTAATGCAGCTTTGCAAATGTTTGAACATTTGCTAACCTGGTGTGCAGGTGGTAAAATATGTTATACTCATGTTAAATATTTGTCAGAGTAAACTTGCAGATGTGACAGTACAGTATTTGGGCTCTTATAGTTTACTGGCAGCATTTATAGTTTTTCCCAAATTTAGACAAGGACTTTTATCTGCAGATATTTACAACTTACTGTAGAAGACAAAGGTATGTTACCAAATACATATATTCTCACATGAAACTTTCAGGAAATGTTCCAGGGAGTATTGCAAAGCTTTTGATATCATATTTTGGTTGGGTTTGATTTTTTTAAATAATACTCCAAGATTTTAAAATTCAATTTTCAACTTTCATTCATGGTGAACTGTATTTGGACTTGATTTACTCAATTTGCTTGGCCCTTTTTTATGCCTTTGGACAAAAAATGTCTTGAAAAACTGCACACAACTTGCACATGATTGTGACTTTTGCAAATTTTTCAGTCGAGGGATGATTTACAACCTCTGAAATGCCAATACGATTTTCCTTTGGCCAGGCCTTCTTACAGGCCTTTTCAAATACCAAAAAGATTCGTTTTTCTATACCCTTTTGAATACCAGAGGTTCGAACAGGGACCCTTTTTGTGTAGTCAATCATAGGGAGTGCCCCCCACCCCCCCCCCCCCCCCCCTCCCCACACACACACACAGATATTTGTAAGACTGCAAACACAGAATATTCATAGCACACTACTGACTGTAAGTCTCAGAAAACACAGGAACATTAAATTAACATCTTTGAGTCAACTAGGGCATATATACATTATTGGTCCGCTTTGTTGGAAACATGCTTCAAAAGATAACTTTACCTTCCTCCAGCAAGCAAATCCCCACCATGGTAACTGCATTAGTTGTCAAATATTGCGCTATATAATATATGCTAAGAGAATCGAGCAGCTGACACATGATGATGTATCCAATACTCTGAACAATACAAGAGTTGGAAGCAGCGTCTTATCGATCTGATCGGTCTTTTGTGAGGCACATACTACTTTAATTGAACAAAGACAATCGATATAAAACATACTTACTTTCATACCCATATCCATGTCCAAACATTCGACAGTATTCCTATCTGGATGAACTAACCGAGGCCTCTATAGAAATAGGGGCTATAACTTGAACTTCTGATCGAGAGAAATCGAGACGAAACAAAAGCAAAACACGACTGCAAATGTCTTCATTACATCGATAGCGCGCGAGCCAGTCCCGTGATACTGTACTCCCTAGTTCCCAGTGCTCCGCGCTATTCTCGTATCAAAAATCGCACCTACCATCAGACCATGAAAACAAATCAACATTCAATTGCAGTCCAAGACGCTCAATACGATGCTCTTTGATGTGCTGTCCCACACACCGTATCTACATATACCGTAGCTTACATATGGGGAGTAACCCTCCCCACCCATACCTCACTCCCCCCCGACCCCCGACCCCAGGTAACAACATATTATTTTTATAGATCCCGCTGTTTTGCGGACAAACGTAATCAAATATTTGGCAAATATTCGGGAAGTAGACGCGTTTCAGCGCGATGGTGAACTGGAAAGCTGACATGAAGTGTCATTTCCGGTGCCCTGGTAACCATTCGTGCCTCGTTTCGAAGCCAGCTCCTTCAGTCGAGTGAGTCATTTGTTGTGGGCCGGTGCGTTTGTTTGCGTGAGCTTTCTTTGCTGCCATTTACAGGAAATCATGGGTCATAACGGACATATGGGAGGAATGAACCCAACTCAAGGCAGTATGATGAACATGTCAACACCGATGAATATGGATCATGGCGGAATGGACATGGGTGACATGATGAAGGTATATTATTTTAAAACACTGCTTTACTTTTATTTGACATTTAGTATTTAAATATTAAGGTTAGTTCTAAGAAACATCAGTGAAAACGATTTAGCTCACGCAGACTTGTTATATGCTGCTGTTTCCGCGCTGTGTATGCTTCGTTCGCTTACTTCCGACATGAATGTTCTTGTTGAACATTACGAAGCTCGATAAATTGGCGTATATTTATCTCTCATTATCAGCGTATTGCATTGATATCCTCAGCGGCTAGTTACTCAGCCCATATCTTCGGCAAGCTGCCGTACAGCTATTGAACTTTACATTTGAGAATTGTCTGACTTCAAAATTGTAATCTCGCTCAGTTATACAAATATAGAAATATTCCGCTAGCCTTGGGGCTTTTAGTTGTAGAAATGGTATCAGAGATGGTCGGATTCTTTTCACAATACAGTTTTCGTTTGGAAAAGCAAGATCAAAAGGTAAAAACCAGCTGTTTTGTACGTCAACACGGATGACATATACGGATACATATGCGCCATTGGAAGTTTTGCGCAATATTAACATTCGAGATTTTCAATGCACAAAAGAACTGATTGGTCTTTTGTGTGAGGCCCAATATTTTAAATACTGCATACACGTAAAACAACAAAGTTAGACAAAAGACTGAGACCAGTCATGCGGTGCTCATATGATGCAATTGATGTTTTATGATCTGTTTAATAATTGAGAGTCCAATATAGCTGAGTCTAAAAAAAGAGACATTTTATGACTGTATAAAACAAATTGTTCAGAAAAAGGAGGGAAAGAATGAAAGAAGAACCCAGTTAAAGATTATAAGTTAGCTTATTATTACAAGGTATTTGAATTTCTAATGAGTACTAATTTATGATGTATCTAAATGGAACATAACCAAAATAAGATACACAGCAACTTGATACAAGGCAAAAAGTGTATTTAACCACTGCAAGATTGTCATGACTTGTTGTTGATAAGAAATAATGAAGCCTAATAAGTTTACTGACACTAATAATAAAAAAGTCACTTGAATAAGTAATTAAGAAAAAGACACGAAGAAGACATTATTGACACATGAACCAAAGTACTCTTGGGTTTTTGTTTGCACTCAACCTTTTTGTAAAACAGAGTTAGTAATAAATCTAATATGTAGAATGTACCGTACAAACATCAATCTCCTATGTTGATAAAATCATGTTTCACTGTATGTTCGTGCAGGACAAAAGGTAGTTATTTTCTCACAGGCATCTTATTTGTTGTGTTTATTTAATTCTATTGGTGGAAACAGCAGGCATGGTTCAGACCAATTTTCACTGGTTTGTGGAAACCAGGCAGATATGTTTAAGAGTTTATTATCAGCCTCTGGGAATGGTGTTTCGGAGAGTCAAATATCTTTTTTTTCCTGGCTCAAACATTCAGAAACCAGGCAGATATTTTCTGGATCCAATCCATGTATAATGACTTGAATCCATTAGTTGAGTCCAAGTATTAGATATTTATTTTCATCGTACTTAGCAAAATGATACAGCATAACTCCCTCACTGGCATGAGTCGTCTTTTATAAATTTCCTTTTGTACGAGTATATGTCCATTCACACCTGGTATATACCCCTGTGCCACACTTTTTCTGGGTTATCTTCAGCAGTGGGAAAAAGTTTCCCATTTAAAATATTTTTATCATGAATACTGTTCCTCTGTACAGTATGTTACATCCTAAATTATTTTTCCCTCTAGATGTACTTTCATGGCAGCAAAGACGCAGTTATCTTGTTTAAAAGTTGGTCTGTGGATAGTGTCGGAGGTAACATGAAATGTTGTATACATATATTTCTGTATATAGTCAACTCAAACTGTTGGCCATTGACCAAGTCTTGAAAATTGACTCCCTAAATAAGATACCACAAACTCTATCTGTATTAAGCGGATGCTTCACAATTCCCCCAGGTTGTCCACTTTACTCCAAATTCCCCCAGCCATTTAAGAAGAAAATGTACTGAGAGTTGTACAGGTTTGCAGATTGTATAATACATTTTGGTTATACAGTGGGATGACAACTGTATGTTATGTTTCTCCAGGCATGTTTGGGTCCTGTGTAGCGATCTTTATTTTAGCCATACTGTATGAAGGTCTGAAGGTTTTGCGTGAAAGCCTGAGAAGGAAATATGATTATTCCTTGAGTGTTGATTTGGTGGATACCAAGAAGAATGGAGTTTATCCACCACAACATGAAGGAGTCCCTGAAACCAAAGAGCGTATACCAAGGTATACTCATACTATACTTAGTCTTTAAGCAGACACTTCTTGTCTCTTGTCTGTGTCTTTCTTTCTTTCCTTTTCCTGGTTACTTGCTGTACAATGGAGCACAGTTATTGTGCCATGTTAAATTTGTCTTCTTTATCTTTGTCTGCAGCTCTCGTATTTGCAACTGGCACCATATCTTGCAGTCACTCCTTCACGTCCTTCAAGTTGCGATCAGTTACTGTTTAATGTTGGTCTTTATGACATACAACGTTTGGTTGTGCCTTGCTGTGCTGCTTGGTGCTGGTGTTGGCTACTTTGTCTTTGGCTGGAAGCTAACCACAGTTGTGGACATTAATGAACACTGTCATTAACATACTTAAGAGGTTTTCCATCTAAACACACTACACTGTAGAGAATTCATATTACAATAGCAAGCACTAAATTCCTGTGATCATCATGCTAAATTAATGTTATTGTTTCATACATACTTTTTTCTTGGGCTGTTGCAAAAGCAACATTGGGAGTAGAATTGTTTAGCATAATAGAAGTGGAAGAAAGCTTGCAATGCAATATTTTAATTTGTGGAGATTTCACATTATAACAAGATGTGTAAACCTATCTTAGTAGGCACTTTTTTCCGAGCTTGCACATATATACACTGTATCTTTTAAACAATATTTGGCATTCTAGTTTTGATTATAGCTCAAGCATAGTGCTTTAAAGTAACGTACAGTATTTTTCACAGCTTGCTATTAGTGTTCTGAAAGATACAGTAGGCCTGGCTCAAACTTTGAAATTCTGTCTTGTTGAATTACACTTTTTCATCAAATTCAGTGTTCAAATTTAAAACTCAGGGCATTCAGGGTACACCATAATATTTAAGGCCAGCTTGTAATACAGAGAGTATATATTGCTAGAATATTATATTTTTCTTGTAATTATTCTAGAATGAATAAATATTCTTGTCAGTTGCATTTTTTTTAGAAATGGCCCTTTAGCCTGATCCAAAAACTCAAAGGCTGCTTTTAGTTCCTGACAAACAATAAATGTACAATAGAATGTTAAATGCTGTCAAAGAACACTTTTTGCACAAACTATTACTTAGTGCCTTGAAAGATAATGCATATGTTGAACGTATGCTCTTCATCAGGGTAAATAACTGTTTTATTGCCGTATTCCCTGACACAACAATTTTACAATTTATGTGCAGCAAATGTATTATGTTTATCATTGGCTTCCGAGATTTAAATGTGGCACTTTACTATAAATGTTCACTAGTAAAAAATTCCACATTTTAATATCATATATATTGTTAAACGTATCACATCTTTTTAGCAGTAGATAAATAAATACAGCTTGTATAGTATACATTTTTTTTTTATTGTTTACAACCGTGATGCTTAATATATTACCACAAATACATTGTAAAGTTAAACCTTTTAACTTTGGAGATGACTCGCAAATCAAAGTAATACTTCACTTTTTCCTAGAAATTTGTATAAATTGTTTTAAAAGCATGAATGAAAAACGGACAATAAATATAGCCTTGGAGGGGACAGCAGCTTGAATGCTTCCATTTCTCTAAATCTGTGCGTCTAATAGTTCTTGGGTGATTTCCTTGCTTCCGGTGGCAGCCATTTTGGCAAGCGGTAGATTTAGTTTGCGCAGTCGTACTGCCGGCAGGTCGCGCATCATGAAATTCGCAAAGAAAAAGTAGCCCAGTCCAGCGCCTACAACTATCGCCACTCCAAGAAGCACTTGATACGTCATCACAGATAACATGATCAGGTATCCCAGAGTCACTTGCAGCAGGTGCAGTAGAGTCTGCATCACGTGAGCAAGGCTCAGCGGTTTGTTCCTGAAAAAAAAAAAAATTATTTTCCTGGAAAGTTGAACACAAAACAATGCTGTACTGTAACTGAGAAACTAGCCATGCATAGATTAACTTTTGTGACGTAAGCGCACCTCGGTCTTGCGCCAAGACGGCGATCTCCGCCCGGGTGTCCTGCTGGTGAGCAGGCGTGGGCTGTGCTATTAAGCTCGGCAGCTTCGCAGACTAGTACGTCACAGTTGTCCTCACAGGAGCAGCTGGATGTGTTCAATGATGTGTCCCGGGTTAGGCTCGCTGTTGCGTGCCGGTTCATCAGCCAGGCACGAGAATAACGAAGACACTCAAACGACACGGACACAAGAAAGGTTGTTAAACACACAGCGATAAAAGCTGAAACAAACGAAAAAGTTGCATGCATGAGCTCAAAGGCACTCAAACAACACGGACACATGAAAGGTTATTACACACAGCGATAAAAGCTGAAACAAAGGAAAAGGTTACATGCGTCAGCTCATAATATTACCAGCAACTCAGTCCCGCCCTCTTAAGGTCGCCGAAATCTGTTCACTCACTGGGTGGTATAAAACTAGAAATAGAATTACTTCGGTGACGCGCGCGATGAAACAATTAGAGAACTTAAAGGGACATACTGAGCGAGACTTAAAGGAACTTTTGACACAAGTTTCTACCAATGAGACTTGCGGCCTACAACGGTGCGTGTTCAATCATGTTTGGTGGGCAGTTACTCGCGCGTGCGTGTGTTTGTGTGCTGTGCCTGTTCTTGTGCGTTGTAATCGTTTTGCTGTGCGCGCGTGTTGATGTCCGCTGTGGTGTGTGTGCGCGCGTGTGTGTGTTCATGTTTCGTGTTTGTGCGCGGGAAGCAGCCTTTTTATTGCTCTGTGTTCTGAGTCAAAGTGGAGGGCAAAACATACCTTGTGTAGATGTTACCTCGCATTCTTTGATAAACAGCGCGCCGATTTTCGTGTTGAAATGAAAGTAACTTAAATGCTCCTGAAATGCATCAAATAATCTATGTAAGGATTCAGTCATACCCCGATTTACTTTATTTTATATAGTTTGTTTGGTTTCCCTTCTCCAGTCTCAATCTCTCATTTCTGGTATTTATTTCTGTTTCGATTTTCTTGTCTGCCTCCAGGTCAACCTTAAATTGAAGTTCTTTTTTTCCGTTCGGCTTTGTGTGTGTGTGTGTGTGTGTGTGTGTGTGTGTGTGTGTGTATTTTGACTATCTATTTAATGTGTTTCTTTAGACCACACTAGCTCCAGTTACATGTATATCGAAGGTTTGCTGAATCAACTAAATTTCGACAACTGTACAGGAGCCAACCGGCATGTTTATTCTATTAGAGGCAACTTGGCTCATTTTATATTCAATTTATACTATTTTCTGACACTGTGTATTTAAACAAAGAGGAACAGCTGATACAGTCAATGACAGCTTTCTTGTGCTACAAGACAATTCAGAATCAGTAAGACCTTCATTAATTTTCATTAGGCTGTGTGTTAGGCGGGATCATAGAATGTCCGGCTTTTGTATGACTGGCTTGATCACAGTGGTCCAAACTTTTTCAGCCAAATTAACACTGCAATCTTTGAAACTAAATTAAAAGCAAGTCTTATATATATTAATAGTTCTCTCTTTGTATTGATGAAGATTCGCCAAACGATTGAATGGTTGTGCGTCAGCTAGGTACACGCGAAAGGGAAGTTTGTTGTCCTTTCCGATAACTGATAGTTTACAGTGAAAACAACTAAGCGACACATTAAGAAACGAATGGAATTGTGGCAAGCGAACCGAGATCATATCAGTTCATCAATCGGACGGACATCTTTATTTGAATCGTTTTTTTTTTTTTTTTTTTTTCTTGAAATAATAAAATTCCTTGTTTATATTTTTAGACCTGACAAGTATTGGACGGCCCTTCGATTAAATACTTTCGTTGAGTACCAGAACCAACATATGCAACTTCAGCGAGTGAAATGCTGGCCTATTTTAAATAAGATTTTAGATGAAATATGTATAAGCCGAATAGAAAATGAAAGGCAATAAACGAAAATTCATTATAATATAACAAACTAAGAAAATAATGACCTGGGAGATATATTACACGTCTAATTCGCATTTTCTCCTTTTCGTTCTATTTTTGTGTGTCAGTTACTGACAAGATTTTTGATATTGGAGTATGCCGCTGTAGTCATTGAAGTTGGCAGGCGTTTTTTTTTTTTTTTTTTTCACTAACTTTACGGGAACAGTCTCTCGTAGTTCGTACAGAACGCGAATTCGTTTGATCTGAACGCAATATCAATCCAAGCCGGTCTGTTCTTAGTCAAAGCATCGGCTGGTACGGTTAGATGTATAGAATATCCGTACAATTACCGAGAACATTTCAAGATGATTCTCTGCTAATATTTTAATGACTTCAGATGGCTCTTAAGAACTTTGGGCGGCAAGAAAGCGAGTCGGTCTTTAATAAGTGGCGACACAAAAAAATTAGAATAACTGAAAAATATTGAAACATTGATCGCGATTCTCGGTAAATTGTTCCCAACTTCCCCCAACATAAATTAGCGTTAAACCTGATACCTTACTGTTAAAAGTCTGACCTAATTTGAAATTATCACATCTTATTTTCTTTGACTTACCATACTGAGCGTCTTGTCGAAGCAACTGCCAGCACAAACTGGTTTGCTGCGCATGCGTTAGAATAGAATATATTTTCGGGAGGTGTCGGGCAACTTATTATATATTTTTTTTCCGGCCCGCCGGTCTGAATATCTCAGGTATACCAACTTATCATATTTTTTACATCACCCTTTAGAAACTTACTTTCGTGGCTTACGAGATTTAACTGTATAGACTAATAAATGATCAAGCTGCAGAGAGCCTGATTCATAACCGAGTGATCAATTTCTGTGCATGAATGGTGGCCCATTCTCTTGGCAACATAAGTACAATTTCTAAAATTATCACAGAAACAGTTTTACTCAACAAACTGCAGAGTTTTGATTGGAAAATATAACTAATAAGTTTGTTGCAACTCGTGCTAAAATTACCAAAAAAAAAAAAAAAAATCTATTTATGTCACAGTTGATCGAGCGCCCGAAGGTCGCGCGACCTTGTTGTTGCAAACGGCATATCGCGTGACAAACTGAGATGTTGAATTAATTTAATTGCAATGTTTAGAACCCCAGGCTGCGCACGCATGTTAGTTATCTTCTCAATGTTTAGAGATCAATCGATACAAAATGTTCGCTTGCTCGCTGTTTAGACGGGTGCGGGAATGTGAGCTTCTGATTCACCAGGCAAAGCGTTCAGCTGTAAAAACTGCAGCTTCCTTGAAACCTTTCGTACAGAATGTACAGGAAGACCACGCAAACAAGATGCTGCACGTTCAGTGGGAAAACAAAACATCGAGTCGTTTTCCGTACATTTACTTGCGCGACAACTGTCAGTGCTCGGAATGTTTTCACTCCTCTACAAAACAAAGGTCTTTTGATACGGTGGGTCTTGCAGATATAAATGTTGTACTCGAGGAGGTGAAAGTTTCAAGAGAAGGCCAGCTTCTTTCCATCCTTTGGCCAGATAAACACGCCAGTGTGTTTGCAGCGAACTGGCTTCGTAAGAGATGCCTCCCAGAGAATACAGACAGTCCTTTCTCAAAAGGGAGTATCTCCAGGGCTGGCGTGGTAATGTGGGACCGGGCAATGCTACAAGACAAGATTTCAGGCTTTGAATTTCCAGAGCTGATCGAAGATGACTTCAAACTGATGCGCTGGTTGAATACACTTCACAGTCACGGCATCGCCTTAGTAAAGAATGCGCCAACCAAAGAGGGACAGACCAAGAAATTGGCCGAGCGAGTTGGTTATTTGAAACGCTCACACTATGGGTAAGCCATTAATAATGCTTTGTGTCCGACCTCATCCCATAATCGCCTTTCGTGTCACGCTGCAAAATGTGTACCGCAGACCAATAAGGCAAAGTCGATACCGTGTTTCAGACTAAAATGCTGAAAACGATTCCCATTGGGGTCGCACATACCAATATGGCTTATATGTCTAGACAAGACAACTTTTATAAAGGAAAACCCCCACACCTCCCCCCTACCCACCCCCCAAAACACTTCTTGATAGTAATAAATTTTACCCAAGGATGGATCCAGACCAGTGGATTACAGAACTGGTCAATTTTTGTTTGTGGATGTGGACACTGCTTTCATGCTTCATACAACTTTGAAAATATATCACTGACCACTACAATATGGTTGCCAATAATTATTATTTTGTAGGGATACTTTTCAAGTTTCTTCAAAGTACCAGGCAAATAACGTGGCTTACACTTCCGACAGTCTTCCTCTGCACACAGATCTGTCTCAGTGTAATGACTGCCCTGGCGTAAGTACTTTGAACTTTACAATATTTTCCCAGGACAGTTTTGTGCACTCTGGGGATCGGCCAGGGCCTAGAAATAAGCTCATAATATTTGTGACTTTCAAGAGCTGAGTATAAACAGCAGTGAATTCTCGATTGTTTTATTCTTTAGATCCAAATGTTGCACTGCATTGAGCAGACTCCAAGTACAGGAGGAAGCAACATGTTTGTAGACAGCTTCAATGTTTCTCAGAAACTCAAAGAGGCAGAACCTGAGTTTTTCCAGCTCCTGGCAACTGTGTCCATCCCTTTTAATGATGTCGGCACGGACATGTTTGGCGAATTCAACATGCAGTCTTCTCATCCAACGATTGAGTAAGAGTTGCATTTTGTAGATTACTTTTCGTAAATATTTTGCTGTCTTTTAATTTTTAAATTTTGCTTGTATATTATGACTAAATATCTCTTTGAAATTTGAAAGGTTCAATCCTGCAAGCAATATTATGTCTAATTTTGGCCAGTTATGTGCCAGAGAGCGACGGATGATGCTCGTATGTGACGTCTCTGTGTTAGTTATTGCTCAAAACATGTCACAACTTTTCTTTGTATACATTTGCGGAGCTAATTTGTTATTATACTGTATATAAGATTTATAGCTGGTGTAGCCAACTTTTTAGTTAATTTCAGGTTGGATCATAATGGCAACATTCTGCGATTTACCTTGAACAACGCTGTACGGGACTCATTTTCCCTCGTAAATCCTGAAAAAACATATGAGGTGTACAAGGCATACATCGTCCTTGGACGCATGCTGCGTGACTTCGTCAACAAGATAGACCACAAGTTGAACCCAGGAGAGATCGTGACTTTAAGCAACACTCGTGTACTTCATGGGCGGACAGAGTTCCAAGTCACACAAGAAGGGACACGTTTCTTAGAAGGCATGTACATGGACTGGGATATTGTATATTCTAAGTTGCGTGTGCTGGCAGAGAAGTATAATGTTCCAATAGAAGTTTGAGTGTTGAGTGCATGACTAATCTAGTGAAGATTGATGCCTGCAATGTCAGTAAACTTGAGGAGTGCAGGAAAGGGTTTACTTTTCTTTGGAAGGAGGGGGTGGCAGAGTTCTGTATGGGTAATTCTCGGGGACTACATGCTCCCCTGAGGCTTAAAATTAAGACTTTGGTAGGCTGAAAAAGCGGTGCAATCCAAGGACAACTATTGCGTTCGACGAAGGAGAACGCAACCCTAACTCAAGTGGTGTGGGTTCCATGGGGTCGATGGGATACGTGTCACGTGCTTTCGGCCAGCGCGAAGAATCGAGATTTTTTTGTTGCTGGTGGGCGATGTTCCAAATCTGCGCCATTTTGAATTGCGTTCTCCTTCGTCAAACGCAATATTAGCGTTAAACCTCAATTTCTGTGCATGAATGGTGCCCCATTCTCTGGCAACATACAGTACCATTCTAAAATGATCACAGAAACAGTTTGCTCAACAAGCTGCAGAATTTTGATTGGAAAATATAACTAATAAGTTTGTTACAACTTGTGGTAAAATTACCAAAAGAAAAATCCTATTTATGTCACGGATGACCGATCGCCCGAAGGTCACGTGACCACATTGTTGAAGTCATATCGCGTGACAAACTGAGAGGTTGAATTCATTTCAGCACGAACTCTCCGAGATCAGTTCGCAGAGTTTAAGTAAAAATATGAACATTTTTATATCTCTGAAAGAATGGTGGCCCTTCGATCGCGTCCTCAAGCAAACAGCACACAAAAACCGGTCAGACCAGGCGACCCAGGGGTCAGTCACCTGTTTGGTGACACGAAAGCACAAGCGGGGTTAAATATGCACCAGAAGCCGATCAGTTCGCACATCTGCACTGTGCAGGTCTAAACAATAACTTTAGCGACGTTTGGAGTATGACCATGAAGGTAATTTTTATCTGAATACCCGCAGGAAAAACTCGTTTTGCAAGAAATTTCACGCTGCGCGCGCATTCTGTTATCTTCTAAATGTTTGGAGTTAGATCGATACAAAATGTTCGCTTGCTCGCTGTTTAGACGGGTGCGGGAATGTGGGCTTCTGATTCACCAGGCAAAGCGTTCAGCTGTAAAAACTGCAGCTTCCTTGAAACCTTTCGTACAGAATGTACAGGAAGACCACGCAAACAAGATGCTACACGTTCAGTGGGAAAACAAAACATCGAGTCGTTTTCCGTACATTTACTTGCGCGACAACTGCCAGTGCTCGGAATGTTTTCACTCCTCTGCAAAACAAAGGTCTTTTGATACGGTGGGTCTTGCAGATATAAATGTTGTACTCGAGGAGGTGAAAGTTTCAAGAGATGGCGAACTTCTTTCCATCGTTTGGCCAGATAAACACGCCAGTGTATTTGCAGCGGACTGGCTTCGTAAGAGATGCCTCCCAGAGAATACAGACAGTCCTTTCTCAAAAGGGAGTATCTCCAGGGCTGGCGTGGTAATGTGGGACCGGGCAATGCTACAAGACAAGATTCCAGGCTTTGAATTTCCAGAGCTGATCGAAGATGACTTCAAACTGATGCGCTGGTTGAATACACTTCACAGTCACGGCATCGCCTTAGTAAAGAATGCGCCAACCAAAGAGGGACAGACCAAGAAATTGGCCGAGCGAGTTGGTTATTTGAAACGCTCACACTATGGGTAAGCCTTTAAGTGCTTCAGTGTCGGTCTCACCCCATAACGCCTTTCGTGTCACGCCGGCCGGTCCTGTTTTCCTCTAGCTATTCCAGTCCTGACTGCAAAATGTGTACCCAGACCAATAAGGCAAAGTCGATACCGTGTTTCAGACTAAAAACGATTCCCACTGGGGTCGCAAATAGCAGCAAGACAAGACAAGACAACTTTAATTAGGGAAATCCCCCCCCCCCCCAAAAAAAAAAAAAACTTCTTGATAGTAATTTTACCCAAGGATGGAACCAGACCAGTGGATTACAGAACTGGTCAATTTTTGTTTGTGTATGTGGACACTGCTTTCATGCTTCATACAATTTTGCAAATATATCACTCACTATAATACTGGATGATTTTGTAGGGACACTTTTCAAGTTTGTTCAAAGTACCAGGCAAACAACTTGGCTTACACCTCCGACCCTCTTCCTCTGCACACCGATCTGCCTCAGTGTGATGATTACCCTGGCGTAAGTACTTTGAACTTTACAATATTTTCCCAGGGCCCTTTTTGTGCACTGTGGGGAGCTTGGAAATGAGCTCATAATATTTATGACTTTCAAGAGATGACGAGTATAAAGCAGTGAATTTTCATATTGTTTTATTCTTTAGATCCAAATGTTGCACTGCATTGAGCAGGCTCCAAGTACAGGAGGAAGCAACATGTTTGTAGATGGCTTCAGTGTTTCTCAGAAACTCAAAGAGGCAGAACCTGAGTTTTTCCAGCTCTTGGCAACTGTGTCCATCCCTTTTAATGATGTCGGCACGGACATGTTTGGCAAATTCAACCTGCAATATTCTCGTCCAATGATTGAGTAAGAGTTGCATTTTGTAGATTATTTCGTAAACTTTTTGCTGTCTTTTAATAGCTGTTATTGCAGATGTCAGAAAAGAATATTGGACTGCAGGCTTGGACTGCAAATAACAGCTATTGGTTGAATTTTGCAGTAGTATTATTTTGACTATAAATACCTCTTTGAAAATTCAAAGGTTCAATCCTGCAAGCAATATTATGCCTAATTTTGGTCACTTCATATGTGGTCAATTGACGTGCCAGAAAGCGGGGGATGAGGCTCATTAAAATCAGAATTTTTCTTTGTATATATTTGAGTAAATTTCTTACTATACTGTAGAATATAATATAGCTGATGTATTCAACTTTTGGGTTAATTTCAGGTTGGATCACAATGGCAACGTTTTGCGATTCAGCTTTAACAACCATGTACGGGACTCGTTTTCCCTTGTAAATCCTGAGAAAACATATGAGGTGTACAAGGCATACATTGTCCTTGGACGCATGCTGCGTGACCCCGTCAATGAAATAGACCACAAGTTGAACCCAGGAGAGATCATGACTTTTAACAACAGTCGTGTACTTCATGGACGGACGGAGTTCCAAGTCACACAAGAAGGGACACGTTTCTTAGAAGGCATGTACATGGACTGGGATATTGCATATTCTAAGTTGCGTGTGCTGGCAGAGAAGTATAATATTCCAGTAGAAGTTTGAGTGTTGAGTGTATGACTTTTCTTGTGAAGATTGATGTCTGCAGTGTCAGTAAACTTGAGGAGTGAGGGAAAGGGTTTACTTTCCCTTCGAAGGAGGGGGGGGAGGGTGGGGTGACAGACTTCTGTATGGGTAATTCTCAGTGACTGCTCCACTGAGGCTTAAAATTAAGACTTTGGTAGGCTGAAAAAGTGTGCAATCCAGGGACAACTCAACAGCAAATGACAATTACACTAATATTTGAAAACACTTCAACTGGGGCAGGAATTTTAAAACTCCCGTAAAATACCCAAATTAACTGCCCAGGCTCTTTTACTGATCCAATAAAAATATTCCAACAAGGATTATTTTTCTATGCCTTTTTTTCATGAGAAGTGTAAAGGACTCCATTTTTGGCAGTGACCTTGTGGAGGGGATCCACGAGGGTTACTCTCTTGCACTGCAGAACCCTTTTGCAAATTCTCACATCCTTTCAAAAAAGAAATGACTAAGTTTACTGATGCAGTGAAGATTGGGCCCGTTCAATCAACTTTCATCTGAGCAAGCGAATCAGTTGGAAATTATCCATTTATTGGTGGAAAAGGAAAAGAGAAATTGAACAAGAGACCATGTGAATGTAGCTAGTGAGAACTGATAAATGTTCGACACTATTTCTTCATATTTCTAGAGTAATTTTAGAGATAATAGTTTTACATATTGTAAAAAAGTGTAAATGTATTGTGAAATACATTTTTTGAATAATATTATTTGTTGTCAAAAAATACCTCCCTATTTAAAATATTGCATTGATGTAAAAAGGATAGAAACTATGAGAAAGATCCAGAAGGGAAAAAATATGGTTTGAACTTTTCTGCTTCATACTCTTCCATTCCTGATTTTCCGGGACTTACAAAGAGCACTCAGTTTTTAAATGAATTCCAAAATCCGCTTCTGAAAGTCCAGTCCAGCGTTGGACGGACTGAGAGATCAAGAGGTTACCGTAGGTGAAAATTTTGTCAGTGCGTGGCGTGCAATATGTTCTCTACCTCGTTAAGACAAGCGTGGAAATGTGGACTTTTAACACAAGCGAAGCGCTTAGCGTCAACTCTCATCAAGTATTCGGTACAGAACGTGAAGAAAGATCACGCAAGCAATATGTTATACGTTTCATGGGAGAACAAGACATTGAGTCGCTTTCCCTTCATTTACTTGCGCGACAACTGCCAGTGCTCGGATTGTTTTCACGAGTCCACCCAACAGAGGAGTTTCGATACAGTGGGTCGCGCAGATCTAAACGTTGAAGCTGAGGAAGTGAAAGTGTCACAAGATGGCGACCTCGTCTCCATCGTTTGGCCAGACAAACACGTCAGTGAGTATGCAGCGGACTGGCTTCGTAAGAGAAGCCTTCCAGAGAATACGGACAGCCCTGGAGGTAAAGCAAGCATTGCTAGAAAAGGCGTGATATTATGGGACGGGGAAACGCTACAGGACAAGATTCCAAGCTTCGAGTTTCAAGAACTGATGGAGGATGACTTCAAATTGATGCACTGGTTGAATAAACTCCACAGTCATGGCATAACGATGGTTAAGAATGCGCCAATTGAATCCGGTTCGTCGAAGAAGTTGAGTGAGCGAGTTGGCTATTTGAAGCCCACATATTTTGGGTAAGTTTTGGCTTAGCCCCCGGGGGGAGGGGGGGGGGGGGGATTTACAAAACTTGCGCAAGCACAGGCTCCCCAATCTTACTGTACGACTTGAAAAAAAAACAGTACTTCACCTGTGTTGTTCCTTGTGTGCTTTAATTCCTTGTGTGCTTTAATTCCTTGTGTATCATTTCTGGGCAGTTTCATATATATACAGACTGAATCAGCACCAGATGAAAATCGCTCAAAACGGGCCCTTGAAACTGGCCAGAAATAATAAAGAAGGAATAAAAGCACACAAGGAACAACATAGGTAAGTATTTCTTTAATTTGAAAACAGACACAAGTCATACTTATTAGCGTAAGTCATACTCCAGAACATTTTCATTCATATGCAAGTTTTGTGAATTCCCCCCCCCCCCCCCCCCTCTTTTTTTTTTCTTGCTTGTTTTCCCTACTTCATCACTTGGAGTTTGTTATTGTATAAAAAACAAACTGATGTCAGTGGATTGATAACATGCTTAATTTGTTAAATGACACTGTCAAAAGAAATTTACTAACAGTGCATCATGAAGAACGAAGACAGTTATTCAAACTTCTAGAATATTAGAGATTTTTAGGTTCTGAAAGAAGTGAGAGCTGGAAACAACTGGGGTTTTCCTGGCTGCTCAAGGTAGCAACCTCACTTCCATGAGTTTAGAATCAGAACTTTGTCACTGATTGGTTAATCGTCTCATGACCATGGTAACTGAAAGCTGCTTTGTTTTGATTGGTTATCCCACATTGGTTTCATCAATTTTGTTTGACAAACAAAATGGCAGTTGCGAGTGAGGAGAACTAGCAAGGAAGTGAGGTTGCTACTTTGCGGTTCCAGAGGTTCCCTCGCCAGTGTTTGCTTTCGCCGCTCTCTGCCAAGCCTTTGCCTCTCTTCATTGGCAAGCAAGGAACCTCTGAAATCAGGGTAGAAAGTTTCTAGAAATTGACAGAAATTTCTAAAACATTCCACATAGTTGGAAAATCATTTCTGAAGGGCCCTGCAGAAGCTAATTCTGTATAATACATGTTTTGCAGGGACATTTGGCATGTCTGTTCAAAGTACCAGGCACACAACTTGGCATACACTACCCATGAGCTTCCTCTGCACACTGACCTCCCACAGTGCGATGAATATCCTGGTGTGAGTATGTACCTCCCCCCTCCCCTCCTTTTTCAGGGAGCCCACACTGGATAATTTTCAGTGGGTCCGACATGGCCAAAACTTGAGCAGATGTGATTGTCACATGATTAGATACGGGGGCAATAATATCTGATCGAATTTTGTGTCTTACTGCTTCGAAGAAGCTGTAGACACTATGTCGTCGAGCGTGTAAGTAATGTAACGTAAGAATCGATAAATGGTCGGGCGTTAATATTCGGAACCAATGAAAGGATCCGCTGGATTGCCGATTGTACACGAACTTCGCTTTTGGTCGAAGAAACAATGACAGGGCGGTGAAGGCTGGTTCGTGACAAGCTCGTGATCACGAGAAGCCCATGAGGTCACAGCGTTTTCAGCGAGGCGATCGGGTTAGTGAATATTTCATATGAAAAGTTTACCAGGATAACTTGCCGCACCTTTCGAAATATGTGTCAAACCGGTCAAACGAAAGGTTATTTCACTGTTTTGAATCAACGAACTTGGGGTCAACTGAACCGATACGGAGTTAGAGCGACGAGTTGCCTTGCCGAGGGAAAGCTTGACGCTGATACGCAGAACAACATCGAGCCCCTTTTGGGGAAACTAAAGCCCCTTGTTAATTTTGTCTCAAATCACATTTTTGAAAATATGTGTGCCGAAAACGCTGTATGTTTCGTGCCAAAATGTAAGGGTTAGGCAAACAAGCCTGCATGTTCAAGTAGCTGCACAGGCGGCCCAAGCACTGGGGGTGATTCCGCTGATAGTTCGTGGACGCAACATAATGGCGGTTTAATATAAGAGAATGTATGTGGATTTCACTCGATCGGACAACAAGAATGTTTACTAATAAAATGAGACTTGAACACATTAACCTGGTTTATCTGTGTCTCCTGCTTAACTGTGCGGGTTTTGGGGCCATTTGAGCCAGATTTGTCCCGGTGGTTCCCCCCAGTAAGAAAAATGACTATTTCTTTGTCAACAGATTATGGGCGAGCTACCTTTGATTTTCCATCACATTTTCCTTGGAAATGAATATAAAGCCATTCTTTATGTTAATATAAATACTGTCTTGTTTTATATTGTAGATCCAGCTTTTGCACTGCATAGAGCAAGCTCCAAGTACAGGAGGCAGTAGCATGTTTGTAGATGGCTTCAATGTGTCGCAGAAACTCAAAGGGTCAGAACCTGAGTTTTTCCAGCTTCTAGCCACTCTCCCCATTTTGTACAGTGATGCTGCTACATATATGTATGGGGAATGCGATATGCGGTTTTCTCGTCCAATTATTAAGTAAGTAGTCAAGAGTAGTTGTAATGCACAGGGCCACTCCATACTGTACGTTGTAGCCCGGTAAACTAACCAATCAGAGCCTGTGTAATATCTGTGCATTTTTGTGTGGCAGGTTGGATCAAACGGGCAGCATCGTCCAATTCAGTTTCAACAACCATGTGCGAGATACGTTTCCAAACGTGTCACCTGAAGAAACGTACAAGTTTTACGAGGCCTACCTGACGATTGGACGCATGTTGCGAGATCCTGTCAATCGAATTGACCATAAGTTGTGTCCCGGTGAAATGATGGTGTTTAACAACAGCCGTGTACTTCATGGGAGGACTGAGTTCAAAATAACCTGTGATGGGACACGTCTACTGGAGGGAAATTACATTGACTGGGACATTGCATACTCCAGGCTGCGTGTGCTTGCGAAGAAGTTCAATATGCCAATAGAAGTGTGAGTCTTAAGTGTGACAGGGTCAATCTTAAAGAATTAAGAAATATATAACGCGTCACCGTGTAATATAGCCTCATCTAAACACGCGGGAAGTTGGGAGAACACGAGAGTAGCGGGAAACCACTCGGCGGCCTCGTGGTTTCCCTACGCTACTCTCGTGTTCTCCCGACCTCCCGCGTGTTTAGATGAGGCTATATTACATGGTGACACGTTATATATTTCTTAATTATAAAGTAATTAGCCAAGTAAAAAACATCGCGTATCGCGTCAGCGTGTAGTTTACTCCCATCTAACACGGTTATTTAGCCAACCAGGGCGCGCGTAGTATCATAGTTATTTTATAACAATATTTTGTATTTTTATATTCATATTCTTATACTGTCTCTCTTAATTCTGTAGTAATTAATGATCACTTAGAAGGCTTTAGTGAGCAATGTGGCTGTTATGCTGTGATTTGAAGGACCCTTGTGTCTGTTGCTGTGCGCAGCAGTTTCCCTCCCAGAAAGGTGAGACATAATAACAACTAAAGAAGGCATCGAAAGTTAAAATATTGGTGTGCTTTTATTGGTTCCTTTTAAGGTTAAAATTAGCTTGAGCACTTCATTTTAGTACCTCTTAGGGGTGAAAACAAAAGGTCCGGTATGGGGAGTGACAACTCTGACAAACGCTGTTTCAGGAGAACGGCAAATTCTTGCCGCGAATCAAAAATTTTGTCGGAAATCGGGAGACACGAAAACGTGGTTGAAAAAGAAATGTATGCAGCGAAAACTTCCAAAGTTTCCGGAGGGCTAGCGCCTTCATGTTTCAGGGAATCTAGATTTTAAAATTTTCAGGGGCGCATGCCCCCGGACCTTCTTCTCAAAAAGAAATGACTAAGTTTATTGATGCAATAAGGTTTCAGGCCGTTCCATCAACTATCATGTGAGCAAGCGAATGAGTTGGAAATTATCCATTTATTGGTAGAAAAGGAAAAGAGAAATTGAACAAGAGATCACTTGTCTTAACATTCACCTGCACGATTTGAATGTGGTGGTCAGAACTGATAAATGCTCGACATTATTTCGTCATATTTCTAGAGTATTTTTAGGAATAATAGTTTTACATATTGCAAGAAAGTGTAAATGTATTGTGAAATACATTTTTTGAGTAAAATTATTTGTTGTCAAAAAATACCTCCCTGCCCCTCCCAAAATATCTCCCTTATCTAAAATTGCATTGATGTAAAAAGAATAGAAACTATGAGAGAGATCCAAAAGGGAAAAAATATGGTTTGAACTTTTCTGCTTCATGCTCTTCCATTCCTGATTTTTCCGGGACTTACAAAGAGCACTCGGTTTTGCGGTATCGTTTTTAAAATGAATTCCAAAATTCGCTTCTGAAAGTCCAGTCCAGCATTGGATGGTGAGCCCCTAGGGTTAGATTAGAGGTTACCGTGGGTGAAAGTTTTGTCAGTGCGTGGCGTGCAATATGTTCTCTACCTCGTTAAGACAAGCGTGGAAATGTGGACTTTTAACACAAGCGAAGCGCTTAGCGTCAACTCTCATCAAGTATTCGGTACAGAACGTGAAGAAAGATCACGCAAGCAATATGTTACACGTTTCATGGGAGAACAAGACATTGAGTCGCTTTCCCTTCATTTACTTGCGCGACAACTGCCAGTGCTCGGAGTGTCTTCATGAGTCCACCCAACAGAGGAGTTTCGATACAGTGGGTCGCGCAGATCTAAACGTTGAAGCTGAGGAAGTGAAAGTGTCACAAGATGGCGACCTCGTCTCCATCGTTTGGCTAGACAAACACGTCAGTGAGTATGCAGCGGACTGGCTTCGCAAGAGAAGCCTTCCAGAGAATACGGACAGCCCTGGAGGTAAAGCAAGCATTGCTAGAAAAGGCGTGATATTGTGGGAGAGAGCAACGCTACAAGACAAGATTCCAAGCTTCGAGTTTCAAGAACTGATGGAGGATGACTTCAAATTGATGCACTGGTTGAATAAACTCCACAGTCATGGCATAACGATGGTTAAGAATGCGCCAATTGAATCCGGTTCGTCGAAGAAGTTGAGTGAGCGAGTTGGCTATTTGAAGCCCACATATATTGGGTAAGTTTAAACTTGCGCAAGTGGTACTTACGATGCGTAAGTCATACTTGAGTACATTTTCGTTCGTACGCAAGTTCTGTGAATCTGGCCCCAGTTTTCTTGCTTGTTTTACGAAAGCATTTACAATGTCCCGTGTAAAATGCAATTAATGGAATGTGACGAGCAAGGTCAATCAAGGGCAGTCACGACATCGGCGGTTACTGTTCATTCACCATTGTTCATTCATGTCCTCTAGTGAAACAATGCCATGCCTCAGTATTTTACCGGAATGACGATCCTTGCGAAGTTACGGTTTTTAACTGCATAGATATTGGCCCAACTTACTGTTTGTATGCGGCTCTACATGTCAGGCTCAAGACCCACTGTTGTCCGATACTTGTCTAACTATAAAAGCAGCTGAACAATTGTCACAGTACATTTCATAGCAGCCTTACTTGGTACGCGTTTTGCAAACCTACCAATACGTTTGTCCTGTCCCCAAGCTAATGGTTTACTAACAGTGCATGAAGAACGAAGACAGTTATTCAAACTTCTAGAATATTACAGATTTTTAGGTTCTGAAAGAAGTAAGAGCTGGAAACAACTGGGATTTTCTTGGCCGCTCGAGGTAGCAACCTCACTTCCATGAGTTTAAAATTGAACTTCGTTGCCGATTGGTTAATAATCTCATGACCATGGTAACTGAAAGCTACTTCCTTTTGATTGTTATCACAAAGTGGTTTCATCAATTTGTTTGACGAACAAAATGGCCAATGCGAGTGAGAAGAACTAGAATGGAAGTGAGGTTGCTACCTAGCGCGCCCCGAGGTTGCCTCGCCAGCGTTTGCCTTTGCCTCTCTCTGCTGAGCCTTCACCTCTCTTCATTGGCAAGCGAGGAACCTCTGGAACCAGGGTAGAAAGTTTCTAGGAATTGAGAGAAATTTCTAAAATATTCCACATAGCTGGAAAATCATTTCTGAAAGGCCCTGCAGAAGCTAATTTTATATAACACATGTTTTGCAGAGATATTTGGCATGTCCGTTCAGAGTACCAGGCACAAAACTTGGCATGCACTACCCTTGAGCTTCCTTTGCACACTGACCTCCCGCAGTGCGATGAATATCCTGGTGTGAGTATGTACTTCGGGGGAGGGGGGGGGGGGGGGGGGGTGGGGGCAACTTCGATATATGAGAGGACGGGGATGCTCGTGTACCGCTTAGGGGTCAAAATTACGGTTTTGGTGCCGCTTAGGGTGCTCAACATCAAACTGACATTTTTATGCGACGTGATACCGTTTAGGGGTAGGGTGTCAATCGATGAACTCTTTATGTTTGAAAACAGCACGGGATAAATTGCTTGATGATATCCTCTTGATAGCAATTAAAGGCACTGAAACTTTAAATTCTTGGTATGCTATTGTTGGTACCTTTTAGGGGTCAAAGTAAGCTCAAGCCACACCCGTTTTAGTACCTCTTAAGGGTCAAAACGAAAATCCCGACGAGTATCCCCGTCATTTTTATGTAAGAGTCCCCCGGCCTCCCCCATCCCCTTCTTTTGCAGGGAGCCCACAATGGATAATTTTCAATAGGTCTGACACGGCTAAACCTCGAGCAGATGCGATTGTCGAGTGCCTGGATATGAGAGAAATCTTATCTGACCGATTTTTGGCCATGTCGGACTATTGTCAACTGATTATCTGTGATCTACCTTTGATTTGCCATCACATTTTCAATTCCAGACAAAATATTGTACGTTTCTTGGAAATGAATATAAAGCCACTCTTCATGTTGATATATATATATATACTGTTTTGTTTTATTCTGTAGATCCAGCTTTTGCACTGCATAGAGCAAGTTCCAAGTACAGGAGGCAGTAACATGTTTGTAGATGGCTTCAATGTGTCGCAGAAACTCAAAGGGTCAGAACCTGAGTTTTTCCAGCTTCTGGCCACTCTCCCCATTTTGTACAGTGATGCTGCTACAAATATGTTTGGGGAATGCGAAATGCGGTCTTCTCGTCCAATTATCAAGTAAGTAGTCATGAGTAGTGGTAATGTACACGTCCGTACTGTACGTTACAGACCGGTAAACTGACCAATAAGAGCCTGTGTAATATCTGTACATTTTTGTGTGACAGGTTGGATCAAATAGGCAGCATCGTCCAATTCAGTTTCAACAACCATGTGCGAGATTCTTTTCCAAACGTGGCACCCGAAGAAACGTACAAGTTTTACGAGGCCTACCTGACGATTGGACGCATGTTGCGAGATCCTGTAAATCGAATTGACCATAAGTTGTGTCCTGGTGAGATGATGGTGTTTAACAACAGCCGTGTACTTCATGGGAGGACTGAGTTTACCGTAACCCGTGATAGGACACGTTACTTGGAGGGAAACTACATTGACTGGGACATTGCATACTCCAGGCTGCGTGTGCTTGCGAAGAAGTTCAATATGCCAATAGAAGTGTGAGTCTTAAATGTGACAGGGTCAGTCTCAGAGAACAATATTTTGTATTTTTATATTTATATTCTTATACTGTCTCTCTTAATTCTGTAGTAATTAATGATCACTTAGAAGGCTTTAGTGAGCAATGTGGCTGTTATGCTGTGATTTGAAGGACCCTTGTGTCTGTTGCTGTGCGCAGCAGTTTCCCTCCCAGAAAGGTGAGACATAATAACAACTAAAGAAGGCATCGAAAGTTAAAATATTGGTGTGCTTTTATTGGTTCCTTTTAAGGTTAAAATTGGCTTGAGCACTTCATTTTAGTACCTCTTAGGGGTGAAAACAAAAGGTCCGGTATGGGGAGTGACAACTCTGACAAACGCTGTTTCAGGAGAACGGCAAATTTTTGTCGCGAATCAAAAATTTTGTCGGGAATCGGGAGACACAAAAATGTGGTTGAAAAAGAAATGCATGCAGCGAAAACTTTCAAAGTTTCCGGAGGGCTAGCGCCTTTGCCTTCGTATTTCAGGGAATCTAGGTGATTTTAAAATTTTCAGGGGTGCATGTCCCCGGACATTCTTGGTGTGGTTCCTTCGGCGCTCAAACCACTTCTCACGAAATACTCATCCGTTGCACCCCTTAATAATTGAATACGTTTCACAAATGTCCGGAGTGTTTAACAGAGTGCTATGAACCTTTAACTTCAGGGTTAATTTTTTTCTGGAGGATGTTCCAGATTTTCTGGACGACCTTCATTAATACATGGTAGCGCTCAAACAGCGTTAGTTACAGTTGATACTCCCCGTTCCGGTGGCTGTGCGGAGTCTGCCCTAGCTACGGCCTGCGTACTCCCTTGAGCGTAGTCTGTGAACACGGGCCGTCAGCTTTGCGTAACAACTGAAAATAGTACAGCGATGGAGAGGGATAATGTGTCTCAGTAATATCCTATTTTTAGTCCTGAGCGTTATGGCAGGATATTTCAAAACTTGAGGAACACTAAAAGTGATACCATAGCCGTGAAAAAATCTAAAATATGTCCGTATTTGGCCCAAATTTTAGAGCAATATCATTTTCATATATCAAGTAGATGGCTACAGTTTATTGAACAATTTACAGACAAATGTTACAGTGGTAGGCAACTGACGTGCGACAATACACGCTCAACCCGCGTCCTAAATAAAGCATTGTTTTATTTTTCGTTTGACCGCTTCCCTGTCCTTGATTTTTGAAGATTTTCTGGTTTTACCAGTTGGTGACCTGTTGCTTCCGTTGCGTGGGTAGTGACTTGAACTCAAACTGGCTTTACTGGTCAGTCCGGTAGCAAAAAGTAACCAACAGATGAAAATGAATCTATAGTATGTTTACCTTCCACAGGATGTGCTATATATTAACTGAAAACGTTCCCGATTGGTTGCGAAAAGTCCCGGCAACCGAGCCATAAGCCCTCAGACTGCCGAGCTACCATCAAACGCTAATGTGTCAATGAACATAGGAGAGTAGTCAAGTTTTTTTTGACCTCTCGGCCACCGTAGACTGGTGACAACGCAATCAGTATTGACCGTGGTTGAGTAGGGGCTGGGAATAGCCGCAAAAGAAAACCAACAGGACGGGAAATGTTTCTTCGACTTATTTCTCCGCTCAAAACCTCAACGAGGTGTGCTTATGGCTTGGGTTGGGTTTCTCGGAGGCTTTCGACTCAAAGCGATACGCCAAACCCGGAGGCACACATCGATAACAACCAGGAGCTGAATTTTATTCTTGGTAAGCGAGAGAGTCCAAGCGGTGAGCAGGGAACTATACGAGTCACCGAGCCGGCCAGTGGAAGAATTATGTGCGAAGCGAAGGAATCAGGACAGCAAGACGTGCATCGAGCAGTTGAGGCAGCTAAAGTTGCGTTCGAATCTTGGTCTTCGACTTCTTGGATGGAGAGAGGAAAAGTCATTAGTGAGGCTGCGAGAATTGTGCGAGCAAGGCTGGAAGATATCGCCGCTGTAGAAGTAGCTGATTCAGGTATTTATGTTTTGTGTGTGTGTGTACATCCTGTTCGTAGAGATTTTCTTTCTGTGAAAGCACAAGGCCACCGAATGCGAGCAAGCAAGGATATCGTTTGACCACACAGTCCAGCTCAAAATTGCATGCAAGTCGAGCCAAGTTTTGTAATGTTTACTTTAGACTAATTAGGAACTCTTCCCTCTGTCACAGTTGATGGACAAAAAACTGAGTGACAGGCTTTTTATAGTGCGGTTTTGCTTTTAAGAACCAGAGGGGGTGGGGATGATTGATACAAAAAACAAAAGCAGCCAGGGGATAAAACAAATTATGGCTTTTGACTAGCCGGCAAAACAGACCCTTGTGTGTATTTGGCAAGAGAGTTTGTCCCATATTGATAAGCTGGCACAGGGTATCACCCCCTCGCGCACAGCAATGTGCAGCTAACTGATCTATATGGGACAAACATGCTTGCCAAATACACACAAGGGCCTGTTTCACAGGCTAGTTTTGAATAAAAAATTACATCATTTTCAGTAGATCATCAACAGTACAGTGCTATGAACAAGGTTCTTGGTCTAACAATACTTCAAAATGTCCCTTGGTTTGCCTTCAAATAAAAAGTATTACAGTTAAACTACTTTTTTTTATGTTCATCACTATATGCATTACTGATTTACAGGAAAACATAATTTATGCTGGAATACAATTCATTTCCAGGTAAACCATTCCATGAGGCTTGTTGGGATATTGATGGCTGTGCTTCAGTGATGGAATTTTATGCTGGTTTGGCACCATCAATAGCTGGTCAGCACATGCCACAAGCCAATGGTTCTTTTGCGTACACAAGGCGGGAACCTCTTGGAGTAGTTGCAGGTTGGAATTTTGTTTATTGTGTAATCAATCACTTCAACAACTTGAGCTTCTATTTTTTTATCTTTGTGTCACTTAGCTAGTGTCATTGCATTCTGGAAAAGTGGAATTGCCACAGATTGGTTTACCTTCTAACTTTGCAACAGAAAGCAATTTGTCTTTATAGGAAGCATTACATCTGATGAACAAGCAATTAATTGTGGTGTTCACAAGGCTCAGTACTTGGAACTCTCCTGTTTCTTTTAAACATCAATGACTTTAAAAACTCCTCTAACATCCTAGATTTTTACTTTTTTGCAGATGACTCTAATGCATTTTACTCAAATAGAAGCCTCTCAACCCTAGAAGCAACACAATAAATACCCAGTTGCAAAATGTTAGCACATGGCTTTCATGCAACAAACTTTCTCTTAACATAGATAAAACTAATTTCATCCTATTTCACCCTCCTCAAAAAAGACCCTCACCTTTTCTGATTTAAGTTGAACATTAATCAAAAACCTATTGAGCAAAGGAAAAGCATTAACTATTTAGGAATATGCATAGATTCAAACTTAAACTGGAAAAACCAAATTGTTAATATATCTAAAAAAATTACAAGAAGTATAGGAGTGCTATCAAAAATTCGTTATTATGCAAATCGTAATATCTTAATACAATTATACTACTCCTTGATATATCCCTTCCTGACTTATGGAATTACTTTATGGGGAAATACATATAATACTGCACTAACTCCGATAATAACCCTGCAAAAAAAGTGTTAAGAATGTTAACTTTCTCAAACTACTATGCACACACCCACCCTTTGTTTAAGGAAAATAAAATCATTAAACTTTTTGACCTAATTTTCCTCCACGATGCACTTTTCATGTATGACTACTACACCTGCAAACTTCCCCCAGCCTTTTCACAGTTCTTTATTGAAATAAACAAAATACATGATTACAACATTAGATTGGCCTCTAAGAAAAACTTCTACCTTCCTGCTGCAAGGACAAACTATGGAAAATTTAGTATACGATTCCAGGGAGTAAAAGTGTGGAACTCCATAAAAGAAAAATACAAATCTCTCAGAAAATCTGCATTCAAACAAAACTTGAAATCAGATATTCTTGTTGGTTATTGAATACTTAATAATAATATTGTTGACAGATGTCTGTGTGTGCATGTGTGTGTGCGTGCATGCAAGTGTGTAACATGCACGTACACATTGGTCTGAAATTTTTCAGACCATACTTGTACTTGTAGTCCTGTCTGCACTGTTTGACCAAACTAGAAATTATTAACTGTATGGTATCTGGCTCGATTAGCCCTAATGACTATTCCAGATAGCCTGTACCTTAATGCTTGTACCCATTATCTACATGTCAATATATACTATTTTATTATACAGGCACGAGTGTTTTACTGGAAAATATACCGTGTGTAAAATCCATACAAAACTACATCCAAGACCTGAGTGGCGTATTTTCCGTATCCTCACTAGTGAGGATATTGTTTGCGTCATTTCCCGCCCTTTGCGCGGTTGTTTGTGCAATTTCTCATAAAACACTTGTGTCTAATATAATAAAGAGAAAATTTCACGGCGGCTTGAAGATATGGATTTTATTTTCTCGTGGCAAAAACAATATTTTACTCACTCGCGAAGTGCTTGTTCGTAAAATATTGTTTGTACCACTCGAAAATAAAATTCATATCTTCGCGCCGCCGTGTAATATCCTCTATATATACCAAGGTACAAATAAAGAACTGTCTGTCTGTTTGTCTGAAAAAATAAACATAGAAATATGCACATAAAATAACATTAATAACAGTTTGACATTGATTGGCAGGGGTATACATGATGGATCATAGTACGTTTGGGTGAACTGTGAAATTACAGAATGATAGTTAAATGACCCCCACAGTTATGAAGCAACTTTAAAGCAGTTGCAAGGATAGCCTGGAAAAAAATTGAACCCATGACTTTTACAATACCAGTGTGACGCTCTAATCCGGTGAACTATTAAGTCATGTGGGAACTGGTCATGCAAGTGTGTGGTTCGAATTGTACCCATCACAGCTTCACATTGTTGTCTCTTTCTTGATTTCTAGGAATTGGGGCATGGAACTATCCTTTTCAAGTTTGTTCCTGGAAAGCAGCTCCAGCCCTGGTTTGTGGAAACACCTTTGTGTTCAAACCATCGCCACTCACCCCCCTGACAGCAGTCATGCTGGCAGAGATTTTTGTTGAGGCAGGATTACCACCAGGTGCATTCAATGTTATTCAGGGGGGAGGCCTTGCTGGGAATTTACTCTCATCACACCCTGATGTGGACAAAGTTACATTTACTGGCTCTGTTGAAACTGGAAAGAAGGTAGGAGCTATAGACATGTTGGTCGTTTGTTGTTGACAATTCTACCCTGACCCTCTTTCCCCTGTCTTGTCTCTGTCTGTGTTATCTCTGTCTGTCTGTCTTTGTTACAAGGTGGTAGCTTACTGAGGTTTGTTTATTGTTGTTGCCTGGCAACTCCACAAGAATTTTATTGCAAATTTCCATCCCTTTAATCTGAGAAATATATCTCTCTCTTAGCTAAGAGCTATTACACAAGTTGTAACTGTTATAAAATCATTCTTCTAGATAATGTCTGCATGTTCTGACGGAATAAAGAAGGTCACCCTGGAATTAGGGGGAAAGTCACCATTGATCATTTTTGAGGATGCTGACATGGAAAATGCTGTTAAGGGATCCATGATGGCAAACTTCTTGACCCAAGGCCAGGTGAGAGGAGCTTGCAGTTGTGTTGAGCTGTCAAAAGCAAACTGGTGATTATTGGCTTCTGATTGGTTGAAAGTGTTTGTTACAGCCTCTGTGAGATGGCCAGTGTACAATAAATATAGCTGTGATTTTCTCCATACAAACCTCTTATAACGACCCACACGGTTGAGCCAACTGTGGAGTAATTCAACGGTCATCCGAAGAGCGCTGTGAGACAGTAATCAGCAGTGCGAGAAATAGATCACCACGCGAGTGAACAGACCGCAATCGGGTTTTGGTGTTTGTTCCTGATTGGCTTAGAATACTGCTGGATTTGTTTGGACAACAATAGGGCGTCAGTCAAACGTGTTTTGTCCACCTAAACGAGTACATCTTTCACGTGATCCCCAGGTGTGCTCTAATGCAACACGTGTGTACGTTGAAGAAAGTATAATGGAGAAGTTCTTAGAGAAAGTCGTGAAACGCACGAGTAACATCCGGGTCGGAGATCCAATTCAACGCGACACTCAGATGGGCGCACTCATTTCAGAAGAACACCTCAAGAAGGTCCTCAGTTACGTGGAGCTTGGCAAGAAAGAGGTAACTACATGTACTGACTGTTCGCTTCCTGTGCAAATTTTCATCCAGTGAAATCTCTCTAAGGCGGGCACTCGCAGTACTAGCATGATTTCAGTGTCCGCCTTGGAGAGAGTTCAATTAGAGAGAAACAAGTGAAAATCGGCAAGGACCTGATCAGCATGTTGTCCGCTTTAGAGAGGTGTCCGCCTTAGAGAGAGTTCAATTAGAGAGAAACAAGTGAAAATCGGCAAGGACCTGATCTGCATGTTGTCTGTTTTAGAGAGGTGTCCGCCTTAGAGAGAGTTCAATTAGAGAGAAACAAGTGAAAATCGGCAAGGACCTGATCAGCATGTTGTCCGCTTTAGAGAGGTGTCCGCCTTAGAGAGAGTTCAATTAGAGAGAAACAAGTGAAAATCGGCAAGGACCTGATCTGCATGTTGTCCGCTTTAGAGAGGTGTCCGCCTTAGAGAGAGTTCAATTAGAGAGAAACAAGTGAAAATCGGCAAGGACCTGATCTGCATGTTGTCCGCTTTAGAGAGGTGTCCGCCTTAGAGAGAGTTCAGTTAGAGAGAAAAAAGTGAAAATCGGCAAGGACCTGATCTGCATGTTGTCCGCTTTAGAGAGGTGTCCGCCTTAGAGAGAGTTCAGTTAGAGAGAAACAAGAGAAAATCGGCAAGGACCTGATCAGCATGTTGTCCGCTTTAGACAGGTGTACGTCTTAGAGAGAGTTCAATTAGAGAGAAACAAGTGAAAATCGGCAAGGACCTGATCTGCATGTTGTCTGTTTTAGAGAGGTGTCCGCCTTAGAGAGAGTTCAATTAGAGAGAAACAAGTGAAAATCGGCAAGCACCTGATCTGCATGTTGTCTGTTTTAGAGAGGTGTCCGCCTTAGAGAGAGTTCAATTAGAGAGAAACAAGTGAAAATCGGCAAGGACCTGATCAGCATGTTGTCCGCTTTACAGAGGTGTCCGCCTTAGAGAGAGTTCAATTAGAGAGAAACAAGTGAAAATCGGCAAGGACCTGATCAGCATGTTGTCCGCTTTACAGAGGTGTCCGCCTTAGAGAGAGTTCAATTAGAGAGAAACAAGTGAAAATCGGCAAGGACCTGATCTGCATGTTGTCCGCTTTAGAGAGGTGTCCGCCTTAGAGAGAGTTCAATTAGAGAGAAACAAGTGAAAATCGGCAAGGACCTGATCTGCATGTTGTCCGCTTTAGAGAGGTGTCCGCCTTAGAGAGAGTTCAGTTAGAGAGAAACAAGTGAAAATCAGCAAGGACCTGATCTGCATGTTGTCCGCTTTAGAGAGGTGTCCGCCTTAGAGAGAGTTCAGTTAGAGAAAAACAAGAGAAAATCGGCAAGGACCTGATCAGCATGTTGTCCGCTTTAGACAGGTGTACGTCTTAGAGAGAGTTCAATTAGAGAGAAACAAGTGAAAATCGGCAAGGACCTGATCTGCATGTTGTTCGCTTTAGAGCGGTGTCCGCCTTAGAGAGAGTTCAATTAGAGAGAAACAAGTGAAAATCGGCAAGGACCTGATCTGCATGTTGTCCGCTTTAGAGAGGTGTCCGCCTTAGATAGAGTTCAATTAGAGAGAAACAAGAGAAAATCGGCAAGGACCTGATCAGCATGTTGTCCGCTTTAGAGAGGTGTGCGCTTTGGAGAGAGTTCAATTAGAGAGAAACAAGTGAAAATCGGCAAGGACCTGATCTGCATGTTGTCCGCTTTAGAGAGCTGTCCGCCTTAGAGAGAGTTCATTTAGAGAGAAACAAGTGAAAATCGGCAAGGACCTGATCAGCATGTTGTCCGCTTTAGAGAGGTGTCCGCCTTGGAGAGAGTTCAATTAGAGAGCAACAAGTGAAAATCGGCAAGGACCTGATCTGTATATTTTCCGCTTTAGAGAGGTGTCCGCCTTAGAGAGAGTTCAGTTAGAGAGAAACAAGTGAAAATCGGCAAGGACCTGATCAGCATGTTGTCCGCTTTAGAGAGGTGTCCGCCTTAGAGAGAGTTCAGTTAGAGAGAAACAAGTGAAAATCGGCAAGGACCTGATCAGCATGTTGTCCGCTTTAGAGAGGTGTACGTCTTAGAGAGAGTTCAATTAGAGAGAAACAAGTGAAAATCGGCAAGGACCTGATCTGTATGTTGTCCGCTTTAGAGAGGTGTCCCCCTTAGAGAGAGTTCAGTTAGAGAGAAACAAGTGAAAATCGGCAAGGACCTGATCAGCATGTTGTCCGCTTTAGAGAGGTGTACGTCTTAGAGAGAGTTCAATTAGAGAGAAACAAGTGAAAATCGGCAAGGACCTGATCTGCATGTTGTCCGCTTTAGAGAGGTGTGCGCTTTGGAGAGAGTTCAATTAGAGAGAAACAAGTGAAAATCGGCAAGGACCTGATCAGCATGTTGTCCGCTTTAGAGAGGTGTGCGCTTTGGAGAGAGTTCAATTAGAGAGAAACAAGTGAAAATCGGCAAGGACCTGATCTGCATATTGTCCGCTTTAGAGAGGTGTCCGCCTTAGAGAGAGTTCAGTTAGAGAGAAACAAGTGAAAATCGGCAAGGACCTGACCAGCATGTTGTTCGCTTTAGAGCGGTGTCCGCCTTAGAGAGAGTTCAATTAGAGAGAAACAAGTGAAAATCGGCAAGGACCTGATCAGCATGTTGTCCGCTTTAGAGAGGTGTCCGCTTTAGAGAGAGTTCAATTAGGAGAAACAAGTGAAAATCGGCAAGGACCTGATCCGCATGTTGTCCGCTTTAGAGAGGTGTGCGCTTTGGAGAGAGTTCAATTAGAGAGAAGCAAGTGAAAATCGGCAAGGACCTGATCAGCATGTTGTCCGCTTTAGAGAGGTGTGCGCTTTGGAGAGAGTTCAATTAGAGAGAAACAAGTGAAAATCGGCAAGGACCTGATCTGCATGTTGTCCGCTTTAGAGAGGTGTACGTCTTAGAGAGAGTTCAATTAGAGAGAAACAAGTGAAAGTCGGCAAGGACCTCATCTGTATGTTGTCCGCTTTAGAGAGGTGTCCGCCTTAGAGAGAGTTCAGTTAGAGAGAAACAAGTGAAAATCGGCAAGCATGTTGTCCGCTTTAGAGAGGTGTCCGCCTTAGAGAGAGTTCAGTTAGAGAGAAACAAGTGAAAATCGGCAAGGACCTGATCTGTATGTTGTCCGCTTTAGAGAGGTGTCCGCCTTAGAGAGAATTCAGTTAGAGAGAAACAAGTGAAAATCGGGAAGGACCTGATCAGCATGTTGTCCGCTTTAGAGAGGTGTACGTCTTAGAGAGAGTTCAATTAGAGAGAAACAAGTGAAAATCGGCAATGACCTGATCTGCATGTTGTCCGCTTTAGAGAGGTGTCCGCCTTAGAGAGAGTTCAGTTAGAGAGAAACAAGTGAAAATCGGCAAGGACCTGATCAGCATGTTGTCCGCTTTAGAGAGGTGTACGTCTTAGAGAGAGTTCAATTAGAGAGAAACAAGTGAAAATCGGCAAGGACCTCATCTGTATGTTGTCCGCTTTAGAGAGGTTTCCGCCTTGGAGAGAGTTCAGTTAGAGAGAAACAAGTGAAAATTGGCAAGGACCTGATCAGCATGTTTTTCGCTTTAGAGCGGTGTCCGCCTTAGAGAGAGTTCAATTAGAGAGAAACAAGTGAAAATCGGCAAGGACCTGATCAGCATGTTGTCCGCTTTAGAGAGGTGTCCGCCTTAGAGAGAATTCAATTAGGAGAAAGAAGTGAAAATCGGGAAGGACCTGATCTGCATATTGTCCGCTTTAGAGAGGTGTCCGCCTTAGAGAGAGTTCAGTTAGAGAGAAACAAGTGAAAATCGGCAAGGACCTGACCAGCATGTTGTTCGCTTTAGAGCGGTGTCCGCCTTAGAGAGAGTTCAATTAGAGAGAAACAAGTGAAAATCGGCAAGGACCTGATCAGCATGTTGTCCGCTTTAGAGAGGTGTCCGCCTTAGAGAGAGTTCAATTAGGAGAAACAAGTGAAAATCGGCAAGGACCTCATCTGTATGTTGTCCGCTTTAGAGAGGTGTACGTCTTAGAGAGAGTTCAATTAGAGAGAAACAAGTGAAAATCGGCAAGGACCTGATCAGCATGTTGTCCGCTTTAGAGAGGTGTCCGCCTTAGAGAGAGTTCAATTAGGAGAAACAAATGAAAATCGGCAAGGACCTGATCTGCATGTTGTCCGCTTTAGAGAGGTGTGCGCTTTGGAGAGAGTTCAATTAGAGAGAAGCAAGTGAAAATCGGCAAGGACCTGATCAGCATGTTGTCCGCTTTAGAGAGGTGTACGTCTTAGAGAGAGTTCAATTAGAGAGAAACAAGTGAAAATCGGCAAGGACCTCATCTGTATGTTGTCCGCTTTAGAGAGGTGTCCGCCTTAGAGAGAGTTCAGTTAGAGAGAAACAAGGGAAAATTGGCAAGGACCTGATCAGCATGTTGTTCGCTTTAGAGCGGTGTCCGCCTTAGAGAGAGTTCAATTAGAGAGAAACAAGTGAAAATCGGGAAGGACCTAATCTGCATGTTGTCCGCTTTAGAGAGGTGTCCGCCTTAGAGAGAGTTCAATTAGAGAGAAACAAGTGAAAATCGGCAAGGACCTGATCAGCATGTTGTTCGCTTTAGAGCGGTGTCCGCCTTAGAGAGAGTTCAATTAGAGAGAAACAAGTGAAAATCGGCAAGGACCTGATCAGCATGTTGTCCGCTTTAGAGAGGTGTCCGCCTTAGAGAGAGTTCAGTTAGAGAGAAAAAAGTGAAAATCGGCAAGGACCTGATCAGCATGTTGTCCGCTTTAGAGAGGTGTACGTTTTAGAGAGAGTTCAATTAGAGAGAAACAAGTGAAAATCGGCAAGGACCTGATCTGCATGTTGTCCGCTTTAGAGAGGTGTGCGCTTTGGAGAGAGTTCAATTAGAGAGAAACAAGTGAAAATCGGCAAGGACCTGATCAGCATGTTGTCCGCTTTAGAGAGGTGTCCGCCTTGGAGACAGTTCATTTAGAGAGAAACAAGTGAAAATCGGCAAGGACCTGATCAGCATGTTGTCCGCTTTAGAGAGGTGTGCGCTTTGGAGAGAGTTCAATTAGAGAGAAACAAGTGAAAATCGGCAAGGACCTGATCAGCATGTTGTTCGCTTTAGAGCGGTGTCCGCCTTAGAGAGAGTTCAATTAGAGAGAAACAAGTGAAAATCGGCAAGGACCTGATCAGCATGTTGTCCGCTTTAGAGAGGTGTCCGCCTTGGAGAGAGTTCAGTTAGAGAGAAACAAGTGAAAATCGGCAAGGACCTGATCAGCATGTTGTCCGCTTTAGAGAGGTGTGCGCTTTGGAGAGAGTTCAATTAGAGAGAAACAAGTGAAAATCGGCAAGGACCTGATCAGCATGTTGTCCGCTTTAGAGAGGTGTCCGCCTTGGAGAGAGTTCAATTAGAGAAAAACAAGTGAAAATCGGCAAGGACCTGATCTGCATATTGTCCGCTTTAGAGAGGTGTCCGCCTTGGAGAGAGTTCAGTTAGAGAGAAACAAGTGAAAATCGGCAAGGACCTGATCAGCATGTTGTCCGCTTTAGAGAGGTGTGCGCCTTGGAGAGAGTTCAGTTAGAGAGAAACAAGTGAAAATCGGCAAGGACCTGATCAGCATGTTGTCCGCTTTAGAGAGGTGTGCGCCTTGGAGAGAGTTCAATTAGAGAGAAAGAAGTGAAAATCGGCAAGGACCTGATCAGCATGTTTTCCGCTTTAGAGAGGTGTCCGCCTTGGAGAGAGTTCAATTAGAGAGAAACAAGTGAAAATCGGCAAGGACCTGATCAGCATGTTGTCCGCTTTAGAGAGGTGTCCGCCTTAGAGAGAGTTCAATTAGGAGAAACAAGTAAAAATCGGCAAGGACCTGATCTGCATGTTGTCCGCTTTAGAGAGGTGTGCGCTTTGGAGAGAGTTCAATTAGAGAGAAGCAAGTGAAAATCGGCAAGGACCTGATCAGCATGTTCTCCGCTTTAGAGAGGTGTGCGCTTTGGAGAGAGTTCAATTAGAGAGAAACAAGTGAAAATCGGCAAGGACCTGATCAGCATGTTGTCCGCTTTAGAGAGGTATTCGCCTTAGAGAGAGTTGAATTAGACAGATGTAAGTGAAAATCGGAAAGGACCTGATCTGCGTGTTGTCCGCTTTAGAGAGGTGTCCCCTTTAGAGAGACTTCAATTAGAGAGAAACAAGTGAAAATCGGCAAGGACCTCATCTGTATGTTGTCCGCTTTAGAGAGGTGTCCGCCTTAGAGAGAGTTCAGTTAGAGAGAAACAAGTGAAAATCGGCAAGCATGTTGTCCGCTTTAGAGAGGTGTCCGCCTTAGAGAGAGTTCAGTTAGAGAGAAAGAAGTGAAAATCGGCAAGGACCTGATCTGTATGTTGTCCGCTTTAGAGAGGAGTCCGCCTTAGAGAGAATTCAGTTAGAGAGAAACAAGTGAAAATCCTGAAGAACCTGATCAGCATGTTGTCCGCTTTAGAGAGGTGTCCGCCTTGGAGAGAGTTCAATTAGAGAGAAACAAGTGAAAATCGGCAAGGACCTGATCAGCATGTTGTCCGCTTTAGAGAGGTGTGCGCTTTGGAGAGAGTTCAATTAGAGAGAAACAAGTGAAAATCGGCAAGGACCTGATCAGCATGTTGTCCGCTTTAGAGAGGTGTCCGCCTTGGAGAGAGTTCAATTAGAGAGAAACAAGTGAAAATCGGCAAGGACCTGATCTGCATATTGTCCGCTTTAGAGAGGTGTCCGCCTTAGAGAGAGTTCAGTTAGAGAGAAACAAGTGAAAATCGGCAAGGACCTGACCAGCACGTTGTTCGCTTTAGAGCGGTTTCCGCCTTAGAGAGAGTTCAATTAGAGAAAAACAAGTGAAAATCGGCAAGGACCTGATCAGCATGTTGTCCGCTTTAGAGAGGTGTCCGCCTTAGAGAGAGTTCAATTAGGAGAAACAAGTGAAAATCGGCAAGGACCTGATCTGCATGTTGTCCGCTTTAGAGAGGTGTGCGCTTTGGAGAGAGTTCAATTAGAGAGAAGCAAGTGAAAATCGGCAAGGACCTGATCAGCATGTTGTCCGCTTTAGAGAGGTGAGCGCTTTGGAGAGAGTTCAATTAGAGAGAAACAAGTGAAAATCGGCAAGGACCTGATCAGCATGTTGTCCGCTTTAGAGAGGTGTGCGCTTTGGAGAGAGTTCAATTAGAGAGAAACAAGTGAAAATCGGCAAGGACCTGATCAGCATGTTGTCCGCTTTAGAGAGGTGTCCGCCTTGGAGAGAGTTCAATTAGAGAGAAACAAGTGAAAATCGGCAAGGACCTGATCTGCATATTGTCCGCTTTAGAGAGGTGTCCGCCTTAGAGAGAGTTCAGTTAGAGAGAAACAAGTGAAAATCGGCAAGGACCTGATCTGCATGTTGTCCGCTTTAGAGAGGTGTTCGCCTTAGAGAGAGTTCAATTAGAGAGATGTAAGTGAAAATCGAAAAGGACCTGATCTGCGTGTTGTCCGCTTTAGAGAGGTGTCCCCTTTAGAGAGAGTTCAGTTAGAGAGAAACAAGTGAAAATCGGCAAGGACCTGATCAGCATGTTGTCCGCTTTAGAGAGGTGTACGTCTTAGAGAGAGTTCAATTAGAGAGAAACAAGTGAAAATCGGCAAGGACCTGATCTGCATGTTGTCCGCTTTAGAGAGGTGTCCGCCTTAGAGAGAATTTAGTTAGAGAGAAACAAGTGAAAATCGGGAAGGACCTGATCAGCATGTTGTCCGCTTTAGAGAGGTGTACGTCTTAGAGAGAGTTCAATTAGAGAGAAACAAGTGAAAATCGGCAAGGACCTGATCTGCATGTTGTCCGCTTTAGAGAGGTGTCCGCCTTAGAGAGAGTTCAGTTAGAGAGAAACAAGTGAAAATCGGCAAGGACCTGATCAGCATGTTGTCCGCTTTAGAGAGGTGTACGTCTTAGAGAGAGTTCAATTAGAGAGAAACAAGTGAAAATCGGCAAGGACCTCATCTGTATGTTGTCCGCTTTAGAGAGGTGTCTGCCTTAGAGAGAGTTCAGTTAGAGAGAAACAAGTGAAAATCGGGAAGGACCTGATCAGCATGTTGTCCGCTTTAGAGAAGTGTACGTCTTAGAGAGAGTTCAATTAGAGAGAAACAAGTGAAAATCGGCAAGGACCTGATCTGCATGTTGTCCGCTTTAGAGAGGTGTCCGCCTTAAAGAGAGTTCAGTTAGAGAGAAACAAGTGAAAATCGGCAAAGACCTGATCAGCATGTTGTCCGCTTTAGAGAGGTGTACGTCTTAGAGAGACTTCAATTAGAGAGAAACAAGTGAAAATCGGCAAGGACCTCATCTGTATTTTGTCCGCTTTAGAGAGGTGTCCGCCTTAGAGAGAGTTCAGTTAGAGAGAAACAAGTGAAAATCGGCAAGGACCTGATCTGTATGTTGTCCGCTTTAGAGAGGTGTGCGCTTTGGAGAGAGTTCAATTAGAGAGAAACAAGTGAAAATCGGCAAGGACCTGATCAGCATGTTGTCCGCTTTAGAGAGGTGTCCGCCTTGGAGAGAGTTCAATTAGAGAAAAACAAGTGAAAATCGGCAAGGACCTGATCTGCATATTGTCCGCTTTAGAGAGGTGTCCGCCTTGGAGAGAGTTCAGTTAGAGAGAAACAAGTGAAAATCGGCAAGGACCTGATCAGCATGTTGTCCGCTTTAGAGAGGTGTGCGCCTTGGAGAGAGTTCAGTTAGAGAGAAACAAGTGAAAATCGGCAAGGACCTGATCAGCATGTTGTCCGCTTTAGAGAGGTGTGCGCTTTGGAGAGAGTTCAATTAGAGAGAAAGAAGTGAAAATCGGCAAGGACCTGATCAGCATGTTTTCCGCTTTAGAGAGGTGTCCGCCTTGGAGAGAGTTCAATTAGAGAGAAACAAGTGAAAATCGGCAAGGACCTGATCAGCATGTTGTCCGCTTTAGAGAGGTGTCCGCCTTAGAGAGAGTTCAGTTAGAGAGAGACAAGTGAAAATCGGCAAGGACCTGATCAGCATGTTTTCCGCTTTAGAGAGGTGTCCGCCTTGGAGAGAGTTCAATTAGAGAGAAACAAGTGAAAATCGGCAAGGACCTGATCAGCATGTTGTCCGCTTTAGAGAGGTGTCCGCCTTAGAGAGAGTTCAGTTAGAGAGAGACAAGTGAAAATCGGCAAGGACCTGATCAGCATGTTGTCCGCTTTAGAGAGGTGTCCGCCTTAGAGAGAGTTCAATTAGAGAGAAACAAGTGAAAATCAGCAAGGACCTGATCAGCATGTTGTCCGCTTTAGAGAGGTTTCCGCCTTAGAGAGAGTTCAGTTAGAGAGAAACAAGTGAAAGTCGGCAAGGACCTGGTCTGCATGTTGTCCGCTTTGGAGAGGTGTCCGCCTTAGAGAGAGTTCAATTAGAGAGAAACAAGTGAAAATCGGCAAGGACCTGATCAGCATGTTGTCCGCTTTAGAGAGGTGTCCGCCTTAGATAGAGTTCAATTAGAGAGAAACAAGTGAAAATCGGCAAGGACCTGATCTGCATGTTGTCCGCTTTAGAGAGGTGTCCGCCTTAGAGAGAGTTCAGTTAGAGAGAAACAAGTGAAAATCGGCAAGGACCTGAACAGCATGTTGTCCGCTTTAGAGAGGTGTCCGCCTTAGAGAGAGTTCAATTAGAGAGAAACAAGTGAAAATCAGCAAGGACCTGATCAGCATGTTGTCCGCTTTAGAGAGGTTTCCGCCTTAGAGAGAGTTCAGTTAGAGAGAAACAAGTGAAAGTCGGCAAGGACCTGGTCTGCATGTTGTCCGCTTTGGAGAGGTGTCCGCCTTAGAGAGAGTTCAATTAGAGAGAAACAAGTGAAAATCGGCAAGGACCTGATCAGCATGTTGTCCGCTTTAGAGAGGTGTCCGCCTTAGATAGAGTTCAATTAGAGAGAAACAAGTGAAAATCGGCAAGGACCTGATCTGCATGTTGTCCGCTTTAGAGAGGTTTCCGCCTTAGAGAGAGTTCAGTTAGAGAGAAACAAGTGAAAATCGGCAAGGACCTGAACAGCATGTTGTCCGCTTTAGAGAGGTGTCCGCCTTAGAGAGAGTTCAGTTAGAGAGAAACAAGTGAAAATCGGCAAGGACCTGATCTGCATGTTGTCCGCTTTAGAGAGGTGTCCGCCTTAGAGAGAGTTAACTGTATTTCTAGCTGTACTGTATTTGTGAACAAGCCGGATCCCAAGGTTGAAGCCGTGAGTTTGGCGAGAAAGATGTCGGTTACATAATTCAGTGAAGTATTTCGGTGGCGGACACTCTCGGGACTTGCACTTGGTGCCCTAGGGGCCATTTGCCGAGTTCGTCTATTTCCCTTTCTTATATGGTGTGTTTATAATTATTGACGGTTTTTTTTCTGTTGTAGTGTACGTTGAAGCTTACCTCTGTTGCAGTTGCAAAATATTTTGTTAGCCACTTCCCGCTTTGACGTACAATAGAAATGATCTGTTATAAGATTTTTTTTCTGCGAATACCGATAGCTGAATCCCGTTATTATACTATTTTCATGCCAATTTCCAACTGTATTTGCGGACCCCGGAGTTTCAAGCAGAGATATTGGCGAAACAGGTGCGACTTATACAGAGACGTTTATGATATTCTCTTTCGCCGTTTTTCAGGGAGCAAGGGTTTTATGCGGTGGGGAGCGACTTTCCTTTTCCGAACCCAAGATTGCCAACGGATTCTACATGTCCCCATGTGTTATGTCAGAGTGCACAGACGACATGAGAATTGTGAAGGAAGAAATCTTCGGCCCTGTCATGATGGTGATGCCGTTCAAGAGTGAAGAGGAAGTTATCAAGAGAGCGAACGACACGGAGTTTGGGTTAGCTGGAGGCGTGTTCACTAAGTAAGCAACAGACCCCCTTCTTTTGTAACCTTTTTTTAATCTTTCTCAGTCACTCCTTTCGCTGCTGCTTCGCCTCCTTCCCTCCTCCTCTTTTCTTTTTTGTCATCCTGCCAGTCTTTCCTTTCCTTTTTTCTCCTTCAGTTTAAACCTTTTCTTCTTTTTATCTTTCTCGCTTTCCTTTTATTTTCTTCTCCTTTCCTTCGCCCCACCTCCCCCCTCATATCTTTTTTCTTCTCCCTTTCCCCCATTCTCCCCTCCTTCCTCTTCTCTTTTCATCCCCTTCCCTCCATTCATGTTATGGCCGTTGCTATTACGGAATGTTGGGTTCCCAGACTCTTCACTCTACCCCGCTGGAAAAGAGTCTGGAAACTAATTCAAACTCTGTTCTCCATAGGGACCTGGCGCGAGCGCATCGCGTGGTTGCTAAAATCAAAGCAGGTTCACTTTGGATCAACAACTTCAACGTCACGCCGCCAGATGTCCCGTTCGGCGGCTACAAGATGTCGGGTATTGGACGGGAGTGTGGAGAGGCTGCGTTGGATTATTACACTCAAGTCAAGTCTGTTTACGTTGAAACAGGAGATGTGCAGTCGCCATTTTGAGTCGGTTCACGGACGTGCCCGCAATGCATGATGGGGCAATCAGAGGTAAACATTTTTAACGAACGCGGAAAGAAACAGATTTACATAAGTGGATGGTCGAAAATTTAGGAACAAAAGAAGATTGGAGAGCCCTCGGATTTATATCATTGTTTACAGCTCAAGTTTATTATTCCTAAGGCCCAGTTCAGATGCCAATCTTTTCACGAGCCGAACTTAATTCGAATTTGGGTCGATCCAAATTAATTAATTTCGCCTTTTGATTGAGACGCCGTACTTATTGGCCGAACTTAATTGAACTGCTTGACAAATACATTAAAATATATTATAATAATTTATGCATTAGATTCGGCTCATGAAAAGTTCGGCGTCTGAATCAGAGTCGCTCCAAAGCCGTTATTCTCGGCTGGTCCAGGCGTGAAGAACGGCTGAGCCGCTCCAAATCAAATCAGGCGTTCTTAATTGGTTCAGACACCGAACTTTTCACGTACTTAATTGAATCAGTGCCTTAACTGGGCCTAACAATCTTTAGGACCTCTTACGTTTTTCAGTCGACTGAGAAAAGTGTTTTTAGCGCCCAAAGTTAGTAGTAGCGATGAACCAATTGCTTTAATTACTACGTCACTTGAACCAATGACGCGTATTTGATTCAAAATCTGGTAAACTTTGAAAACCGTCCTGTGATTGCTAACAATTGAACTTTCTTGATATGTCGTGAATAACCCACTGAGAAGTAAGATTTGTTGTCCTGTCTAGAACCGGATCAAAAATACAGTATAGATTGTATCAGTGTGGATATTCTGAGTGTTATCCCTTTGAGCAGATTCACTATTTACACGACAACGAGCGAACTCGGCGGTAAAAGCGCGCTAATTCATCGCAAATACTACTAGAAGTGCAATGTTTTCAAATTGTGTGAGTTTCTAATTCCGCGCTAGCGACAAAGAGCCGGTGGTAAAACGCGCCCTCAGAACCCTGCGAGCACTAAAGTTGAAGTTAATACAACGTTGTCCCTGAGGAACCACCTCCCGTAAATTTCTGTTAGTGAAACCCCTCGTAAGCGACCGCGACCATCATTGAGGTTCACCGTTTGAGTTTTTTTATTGCTTTCTACCTCCGGTAAGCGACCACTCTATGCTCTCAAACGGCAATTTTCTGAGCAAGGACTAACTTCTTTGCAGAAACCGGACCGGACAAAACGCTGACGTTTGTAATTAACCTGCAACAGGACACAAGCTTGATTTCTTAAAACTCGATGTGCACTCACTAAAACTGCATTATTTTACACTGGTTGTGACTCAGAGTTGGATCTTACTTAGGCCTCCAATGATGAGAAATTCCCGTAAGCGACCACTTAAAGCCGAACGAAGAGTGGTCGCTTTGGGAAAGGTTCTACTGTATTTTGGATGACGTCACGCTATTTTGTATGACTCCCTCGTACCAACTCTGGAGCCGTATTCACCAAACTTCCGTATGAACAAAATTGTTCACAAGTATAACTTATGCATCGTAAGTTCGACTTACGCATACTATCTCGCTCAAGATAGTATGCATAAGTCCTTGTTCTGATGCATAAGTCATACTTACGAACATTTTTGTTCGTACGCAAGTTTAGTGAATACGGCCCCTGTTTTATCCAAGTTTGCCGTTTGTTCTGATAACAAGAGTATTTTTCGTTCGGTAATTATTCAGCAGCATTATCCGCTTCAAATGCCGAGTTCTTTCTGCCTGGGATTTCGCTGTCCGGATTTTCTTCGCCAAGTTTGACCTCAACGCTGTAATCTCCAGTGGTGCCCTGTGTGTCCCTGGTTTGCTGGCCAGCATTTTCCCTCGAGGAATCACTGCGTTTATCAAGTGGTCTCATGTACAGCATTTTTAGCGACGCCTTCTTGTTGGATTCGGGCTGGATCCGTGGCACGCTTATCACTCCAAATATGGCAACCATGATGAAGTAGCCTAGACCAATGCCCAACACCACAGCGAGGCCAAGCCAGGCGTTGTACGTCATCACCACAAGCATGAGCAGGTATCCCATGAGCACTTGCAGCATGTTCAGCAGCGTTTGAGAGACGTGGAAGCAGTTGAAGATCCGTCGAGTTCTGGAAGAGATATGAAGACATCTAACAACTGTAAGTACCACTTTTCTATTTCTAGCTAAGGTATTAACTGTTCATATAGATGCTGTGCTTGTTCATTGCCACATAAAGAAATTCAAAACTTTTAGAGGCCTCTCAAAAGCCAAGAAGACTGAGTATGAATTACGGTGTGCATCTTGATTTTCGACACTGGTGTTTTCTGGGATTCCACGTTTCGTGTCATCCATTTTTAAAGTCGTCTTCCATCAGTCAAAGAAACAATTCCTCGACACGTGTTTTGCCCAAGTATTAATTATCGTTTTGCTGTTCACCTTTAAACGTAGGGCCAATGGCCAACTCAGTAATGGTTTCTTCGACACACAGATTTAAACCGAAACATTTAGGACGGTCTTAATTCTCCCAACCTGTCCCAAAATATTTATGGCCGCCATCTTTAATTTGTTGTGATTTGGGGACCGCGCTTAAAAATGGACACCTTAGCAAGTAAATGATCGACATGTATCCGGGAGTCCTTCTATCTCTCACATGCGCACTGCCTTCTTATTTTCTCTGTAATGTAAAAAAATCGGCCAATGCAAACTTCTTGTCGCCCCAAAACTGTTTGTAGTAGGAAGAGATGAATAATGCAAAGAATCAGCTTGCTTAATAATACGAGCGTCTGTGAGAAACTTTGTATAAGTATAGTTACTCACGATTGCTCTTTAGTGCTGTGTTTTCGAATCAAACTTCCACGCCACTGCTTCAATCCCTCGTAGAGCACGGCCAAAACTAACATGGCTACACAAGTACCAACAAGACCTGAAATAACGTTGAGAACGGCTTTGACTTTTTTGTCCTAGTTGCACTGAATTCTATCAGATTCCTTCTGAGGTCTAATTTTTAGTATTTATTAGGATGGTTTATCACCTCAAAGGAATTAGGAAACAAACAGTTCCATGGGAATGTAGTCATCTGTAGCTTTCATTTGAATGTTTCTGCTAAAGTGTTGAGGTAAAGTTGCTCTGCCATCGAGTGTCTTGTAATTACGATTAAAATGAACCAGCATCCTTATGTTTAATACCCAACGAACATATTGTTAACTGTGAAAAAGGAGGAAACATGTATAGAAAGAAAATGGTGAAAGAAAGATTATCATGTTTTCGAAATCGTCGGGAGCTATTTTTGTGTCTCCGCATATAGTTATAATATATACTATATACTTAGAGCCTTTTAGGATGTTTTTTCTCAAATACATAATCTTCATTTATCAGGCTTTCTATATATGCTTATCAACTCAAAGGAGAAAATGTGCTCTAATCACTGACATAACTATTTTCCAAGAAACAGTTCAACTGCCAGTACAGTATCTCTATACCATGCTGCTAATAGTTGATCTATATATGCTTATCAAATCAAAGTAGAAAATGTGTCCTGATCACTGATAGAAAGTCCGTTCTAAGAAACAATTCAACTGCCAATTTCTCATCTTATAAAGCCTTTACCTCCAGTAGACGAAACATTCCACTCTTTAAAGAGCACAGTCACTTGCTTCTGAAAATGAAAAAACATCTGAAAGGGAACAAATCAAAGTTGACATTAGATACATCTGTCCCCAATACACGCATCCATTTTGCTGAGTTGAGTTTTAATTGTGTTCCCCGGATGTCAGTGCTCCCAGATTAATGACGACTTCGTCTAGTTGCACTTCCTACCTTACCTCGCAAATTTGTACAATTTTCTATTTTTGTTTATTTGAGCAGCAGGTTCAATAATCATCGTTAATATATAGGTATTAGTTATTGCAGTTAATTTTAGTTAAGAATTCGTTGCTTCGCTGCAATAGCTTTAACAAATTCCCGCAACCAAGTGGTCACACTGCACTAGCATGTACAACAATAGAATTCATTGTTTCGCTGTAATAATCGATATTAGTTATTACCGTTATTTTTAGTTAACAATTGGAGGTTTCTTTGTTTCACTCTCAAATCGAAAAGAAGTTAAAAATATATAACTCCGATCGACAACATCTAGTAAACTTTGCTATTAATACTCCTTCAGAGTTTTCATTTACATGGTCACACCTTCAGGTTTCATTTGGAGTTCAGGATTTTTTAGTGAACGCTGTTCTTATATTGTACTCATTGAGAACTATTATTTGAGTGGTCACGGGTTTAGTTTCATTTGAGAGTTCAGGAGTTGCGTATTTTCAAGGTTGAGTCAATTTCATTTGTAGAGGTTTTTGTGATATGTCTGAATGGATAATGGAATGAGAGCGAAATACTGGTATGTGAGCAAAGGTACTTTACTATGCTCTCATAAAAATAATAATGATAAATAATTGTCACATTTATTGACGTGAGAATCTAGAGAACGAGCAGACGCATAATTGTGCAGTCGACTTGCCAGATTGTATCTGCGTCAGCCAGGCCTGACAGTTCACTACTGCATTACAAATAAAATGTTCGGTGTTCATTAGCAGTGAAGTTGTAAAAGTTAAGAAACAAACAAACCAACCAACTATGTTGAAATAACCATCAACAAAGAAACAAAACGAGCATGAAAGTGTGGGAAGCTGAACTAGAGATGATCAAGAGTCTCGTCGGTGATTCCAGAATAGACTTACTTTCATATTCATCATGTCCATCATGTTAGCCTGACTGCCGTTTCCCATGTTCATGTCTGTTTTTGACATATCCATTGGGCCGTGTGTTGAGCTTTGTGCGTGTTACTTCCTTGAAAGCGGGAGCGTTTACCAACAAGCTGAAACAAACGTCGCACATAAAAAATGCTCAGGAATGCAGAACGAAATGGTTTGACAGGTTGCATATATTATCACCATAGGAGTTGTAAATACGAACTACTATGCATTCATATGTAGTCTGTATATGTCTGGACCTATTTCATGGCAGCGAATCCGAATTTCTACGGGCAAAGTTCATTTTTATTGAAAAAAAAGACATTGTTTGGTCTGTGTCAGGGTTCCAAATTTCCTAAACCTTTAAAAAGAAAATGCACAATTAATGCAGTAAGAATTGATAGTATCAAAATCTAAGTTCTCCTTACTGTGTGATATATATTCTGGTGAGAAACTGAAGGAGAAAATTCAAGTTGATCACTCTTGGAAGTGAAAGGGTTAATAACTTGGTAAGGTCAACGCCGCTGTCCTGTCTATTCTAAGAACGCAGTTTCAGAAATTCCTTCTTTCTCGATCCAGGGTAACACAAACAAGACTGGTGTAGGCCACTATATTTAGCCTGGGTGTTTGTTTGCAAATCAAATGGGGTCTGCTTGTGGCCGAATTTTCAGCTATAAAATGCCCGTAGCTCCAGCGTGTGCTTGGGTTGTACTCGGCGTGTACTCGTGTACGTTGCTTTTGAATTAACTGACCCGATATGGTGTAAGCGAAGCTAATTGCATAATCGCGTTCTACCGATTTAGTGTGTGCGAATGGACGACGTATAGAAAATTATTTCATTCCTCCTTGAAAAGTCCGCGATTAGAAAATGACGTCACTGATGAGCGCCCTAACCAATCAGTGTATGCATGTCAATTCTCGACCCCGACAAAACCTTGAGTTTTAAGACTCGCCTTCGGTAGGCCAATTAATAATACGTTTATCTGCAAGCCAGTCTAGAATCCTTCATCATCACAGGTAAATTAAACATCGTAAACACCAACTTTAGGAGTATATTTCGTCTTTCATCCGTTTGTACCTTATTTTTCTTGTTACATACCATATTAAGAAAGCGGACTCTATTTAAGTCTTTAACCCCTGCATTACACTGTTGATATTATGTTTACACTTTTAAACGATTATGGACTTTTACCTCGTCTTTTTCTTTTTCTTTTTCGGTTGGCTGTTGAAAGTAGTCGTGTGCTTGGTTTACTTTTGGGTTTGCTACGCTTTCTGATTGGTTGAAGCAACAATTTTCAACACTCTTAACCAATCAGGAGCAAAAGCAAAGCCGGCCATAATCTGGTTTGTCTGTAGCTAGTCTTTTCTGTGTTTTCGTTAAAGTATTAAGACCTTGGATTACTGTGGCCTCTGCGGGTTGGTGCAAATGTTTTCGTGCGAGATCTGCCTTCATTTCTGTCATCTTTGTTTTGCAAAATTCAATTGAAAACCGCTCCATTGACAATAATGCGTATCAACATTACTCAACACAGGTGTTTGTTTGTCAGGCCTAGTTTAGATTCTGGTCTCCGTCTAAATAACGTATACATAAAGAAGTCTAATCTCTAGAACTTAAACACAAATGTAATATAACAGCGTGGGCCCTAAATAATTTGTCACAAGGGAAATTTGCTTGCTCCCTAGCAATAATACGTGGCCCTCTACGGCAATGCTGATTTTGGAAAGGTTACAGGGAGAATGTCAGGTGACCTTCACAGTTGCAAAGATAGCCCGGAAAAAATCCATACATATGTGCTTTCTCATACATAAATCGTATCATTACAGAGTTAGTCACCAATAGTTATGTTTTGGCGAATTCTTTCCACCTAGTGGATCTAACATTTAAAATTGTCATTTTTATTTGTTTATTTTAGCAGATTTACGCGCATGCCTATAACTATTCAGCGGTTGCTAGTTCGTGTTTCCACTCCTAATGCATGCGCAAGCAGTCTCGCCTCAGTTCACTGACCGTTGCGCAGACCCAGTCCAGTCGGGGAGAGGTCACGCAGGGAATATGAAATGGGTTTCTTGCGTTTTCCCGGCCTGTATTTATGTTATATATGTATACACGTCCCTGGTAAAACGAGAAGATATGTTCGTTCTGTTGACAAGGATATTTTGTCCGGCATACTTAATTACTCGGCTGTAGTGGTAGCAGCAGCATTAGAATTATCCGCCTCATATGCTGGATTTTCTTTGCCGGTGTCCTCTTTGTCCAGACTTTCTTCGCCAAATTTGACCTCAACATTCTGGTCCTCACTGCTGGTCTCCAGTTCCTTGGTTTCCTTCTTTTCGTGATCTCCACCGGTACTATCTACAACAGCATTTCCTATTCCGGTACTGTCCACGATATCACTTCCGTTTCCGGTGACAGCGCTTCCGTTTCCGGTTTGGACCTCTTCACTTGCGGTGTTCTGGTTGTCGTCTTTTCCGTCCTTTTTTTCTATGTTAGCGTCGTCGGTTACCTCAATGGACGAGATTCCCACTTCTTCCACTTTCTTCGAGTTTTCGGCTTCCTTGCGTGTCCGCTTCCTGAGCACAAAAACTGAGCTTGATTTCTTGGCCCTGGGGCGAGTCCTGGGTATGCGCTCGGCCAGAAGGCCCGCCATAATGAAGTAACCCAGGCCCGCGCCGGCCACCACAGCAAGGCAGAGCCAGACGTTGTACGTCATCACCACCAGCATGAGGAAGTATCCCACCACCACTTGCAGGACGTGCATCAGCGTTTGAAGCAAGTGGAAGCAAGTGAAGATTCTCAATTGGGGCCTGGGGAAAGAGAGGTCAAGAGCAAACTAAACTACTTTTCTAATCATGCGCAGTAGCAAAACAATGCGTTTTTATTACCGTATCAACTTAAATCTCTCGCTGAGCTTGGTTTTGTTTCCACATACTCATCATGATTTACAGTAGTTTTATCCGCCAAGCTTCATCATCACGTGATGAAAGTTCTTAATGAATCCATTTTAATAGCAGTGTTTACGTTGTTGCTGAGTGATCTGTCAAATGAATACGAAATGTGTGTAACCGTTCTAGCTTATCGATAACGGTCAGGAGCGAATCAAAACTGTGGCCTTTAGTCGTAAAAATAGTGATTTTAGTCTAGGCTGAGGAAGTTTTGTCTTGCGTTGGCGAGGCATTTGGCGGCTGTACTGTCTGTGTTATTAGACTATTGTCATACTTACGATTGCCTTATCTCGGTCTCTTCCACGAGAAATGCGCTTCCGTTGCTGGTGACAGCTTTCTCAGGGTCGTTATGCTCTTCCTGTGAGCTGAGTCGAGCATAGTTTCGCGCATGCCTTTCTCGGCATTGCTTGAGCCCTTCGTACAACAGGGTCAGCACGAAGATAGCAACACAGGAGCCTATCAAAACTGGGAAGGGATAAGAGATCAGATTATGAACAACTCACCTTACTCCTTGAGGTTGTGATGGTCATTTCTGGGAGACTACAGAACGAATGGATGAGATATTTCATAGAACTACCTGCAGTGGACATGACCTCCCATTCTTGGAACAGGACAACTATCTTGTTATTGAGATGGAAGAAAAGCTGAAAAAATAAAAAAAAAAATAAAAAAAGAAGAAGATAAGAGATACCACAGGGACCGAGAGGGCTGGTCTCAGTTTACGATTGTCCGATTGAACCAAAGTAATCACACACCAATCGCCGTAAGGAAACATTGTCTACCAATCAGGGCCCGGCTGTTTAAAGCTAAATTAAGCTAACTCTTGCAGGTTTAACCAAATTCTTCCCTGTTACAGTACTTTTGGCCGATAAACTGCAAAGTTTGCTTAAAACAAACTAACTAGCAAGTTTACCTTAGCTCAAAAATTTGGCAAGGAAGTTAGGCCTAAAAAATGACAATATAGTTTAAACTAGCCCGGAATTTGCCTAATCGTGTCCAAATTACAGTGTCAATCACAAAGGCCGTTAAAAGCCATAGTGCTGTTGTTTTACACTTGTGTTGCTACGATTTGAATTTCACCATAAGTTATTGCTTTGAATGGTTTAGAATGTTGTACATATTGTCTTTAGCGTAGCAAATGCAAAACCAAACTGAGCAATTAAGCAATCAAAAACGCAATTCCTGAGTACTGATATAATGGTGCCGATAAACTGTATTCGTAAACAGACGACAGGCATCTCAGAAATAGGCTTACGTGTCTATTATTACATTCATACAAGCCATAAACAGAAAGAACGATTAAAACGGAACAGATATGCAACAAATATCTGTCCATGTTGTAGCTTATCTTGGTATAATATCGTACTGGCGTCGTTTCGCTGAATTCCGGCAGTTCCTCTTTGTTGAGGATCTTGAAGGGCGATTCTCAGTATTTGCCTGCTGCAGTCATATTTTGCACATTTCTGAGATATCAAAATTGACCACATCTTGAAATGTAAACATCAAAATACTCCCTTCGCATTCCTAAGATTACTAGTATTGGCAGTGCACGAGTAGCTTCCAATCTAAGTAAATCTCCAGCATGTAATTGCGAAGGAAAAACATAACCAATAATTCTTTCTTGGAATAAGGCGACACCCAATTCGACGGGTGTGGTTGCAAATGATTAGTTCGAAGAATTCACTGCTGATAAGATTTGAAAAATTATTTTGGTGGTCAGTGGAGAATTCCAGGCTTTCTTGAACAATATTCCAAGATTCACTCTCGGATATTTTACGGTTTTATTTTTCTTTCCGTTTTGAGAGGACATTCTGAAAAAAAATCCAGTCTGATGTAAATTATCAAACGATAACCTAAAATATAGTTAGCGAGATATTGCGGGCTGGAAATCACGAAATACTCTCCCAAACGCAGGAACTTTGGAATCTGTTCATTAATATAATTAGCTCTCTCGATCGCCATGGGTGTAGATACTGGCTTTGTCGAAATACTGTAAACATTGGCGAATATCAATTAAGGGCTATTTTGGAATGATCAGATAGTTTTCATTTATTTTGGCAACGACACAGAGATATTTTGTTAAATGCTGTATCAAAACGGATCTTTCAAACACGAAAATAACTGCAGTTCACTGCCAATTTCCAGCGTGGTGTGTGCGAATTTCGTAAATGATCTTTGCTGCATACAGTCAAACTGGTTTTGACCTTAGCACGATATTCAAAAAAGTTGTTTCAACCTTAAGATAAGTGAATAATGGAATTCCAAATGCCTCGCATAAACCAAGGAACGAAGGAAATGGGCGATATGCGGCTTCGACTTGCAAAACAGCCGAAATTCTCAAACTGAAAAAGTTTAGGTGGCTATGTGACTAAACAGGTCGACTGCAAGTCTGTAGCGATGAAAGGATAACTGTAGCTAACTCCTTCAACAGGTCCAATTATTCGTTATCCATCTTCTTTTATTGCTGTTGTACAATTGAAATGCATCACTACGTGTATATATATTTCTAAACAGAGACACAAACGCGTAAGGCTTTCACTGTTAAATAGGATCAGAAACGGCACAAAAACAGTTTTCGGCAGAATACTCGTCTTTCTCCAACAAACACGCTGACACTGCCTTGATACTTATGTCACTAAAACGCACAACGAGGTAACAAATCAAGATGTTTAACCAAACTTTTGTCTGTAATGTGTCATAGTATGTAAGTTAAACATGGAAATCATAGTTTTGGGAGGAAATAGCAGCAGTGACGCAACATTGTAATTCATTTTGTCTCGGTGAAGCGTATAATAGAGTTAAACAGTTTCCGAATTTTGCAAGTGATGTCTACGAGCGGACATGTTCACGTATTACTTGTCAGTTAGTAATTAAAGTTGACAAATTATACTGCAAAATTGGGCCAGATTTGTGACGACAATAATGTATTTAATTAAGGATGTCTAGGACAGCAGCCGTTGCTGATTTTTCTTCATCATAGCTTACATAGGCAAGATACTGATGCAAATTTATGACTAGAACGACAAGTGTCACACTTAAGTTTCGTAGTTTTAAAAAACGCGCCTGTTTCTGTTTATGGAGGTTTCTATGTAAACAGCACTACATATAATTCACTTCCTCGTACACTTATTTCTTGCTCGTTTAGATATCCAGTCAAAAAGCGTGCCTGCGGCTATATTCATTTCCTGTTTTTCTTTTGCAAAGTTGTGATCGGATGTTCGGGTCTTTATCAGGTTTCCAAATGTGAGCTCTATAGAGTTGCAATATTCAGTTAGTAACTAACAGCTAGGTACGCATTGAGAGCGGTTGTAAATGCTCTCTTTTTGCTCATAAGAACGTGCCAACTCTGTAAGATTTTGTTCTCGTTTCAAACTATATTCTTCGTAACTTTACTCACGTAAATTTTAAGAGAAGTGACGCGCGTAATTTCTTTTTAGCATTTCTATATTGATTCAGTATCTATTCAGGCACGCTTTAGATTCAGACTTTAATAATATACAATTTTGAACAACGGCAAATTTTCCGCTTTTTTCACCGAAAGCCTCCTTCACAAGTAGTTATTAAACGTTGCCTCGAATTCGACTGTTAAGTACGGGAAAGTAATTTGCTTTATTCTGAAGCAATATATTGATTGGAAACAAAATCCAACAATTTTGCCATGACTCGCTTCTGTTGTTTCATTTATTTTCTCGTGGGTGACTGTAAACCGTATTGCTACCTGTAGTTTTCGCATTCTGGCCCCAAAATAAGTAACTAACATAAACTGGGGGCCCATCTCTTACCACAAGTTTCGCTCTGAACGGCTCAAGTCCGATATATCAACGCGGAGCATAAATAACATCTTGGGAAAAGAAGAAAAACACTCGCAAATTTAAAAATTGCGCGCATGTCAACGAGTAGATACATGATGCTACACCACCGATAGAGACAACTATACTGACCATGTGTTGCCCAGAATGGCCGGTGTCATGAAACATCTCGCCATGGTGACCATTATGAGGCGAAGCTGTCGTAGAATTCATAGGGTACGCGTGGCCATGATGATGATGATGATGATGATGATGATCGTGCGCCGACATTTTTCTCTCCCTTCAGCTACCGTTGCGACTTCTTATTTCTGTTTTAAGATCTTGTTACTGTCCCGCTGCTTGACTGTCTCACTGCTTCCTCTGTCCAAACTCTTCCGCCCTCGCTTGGCCTTGCTCTGTGGGTTTGTGTCTCGTTTGGTCGTGAACTCCAGCCAATTATAGATGTCATTGAGTTGCTGCAGACTCTAGGGCAACCTGACGCGTCATCATGAGAACAATTGAAGGCAACAAACAAACTATGCAGGTTAACTCTAATATCAAGCGTAACTAAGCAGGAAGTTCTGGGACGGAATATCAAGCGAATTCCAGGTGAGCATTTAGACCTGAATGCTTTTGGTTTACTGGAGGGCGCTTTCACGCATCCTGCTTCGCATAATCCCCTTGTATTTTTCTTTTAATCTGCAACTTGGGAGAGAAGACTTCCCGATTAACAATATGAAGTGTTTTTGAAGTTAGGATACAAATTATAATTATGGACTATAACTGCTGATATAAACTCAAGGTTAACATAGTACACATTGTTCTGTGGGGTTTTTTCAACGATATGCGACCTGATATGTATCAGGTAACCTATGATTGACGGTTGTCAATCAATTGGCGCAGTTGATAAATGCCCCGCCTCACAGAGCACGAACCCACAGCGTGAAAATTGAATATTCCCCACGCTCAAGTGCAGGCGAATACTACAGCGAGGTTGTAATATTTGATATGGTGCAGTTTACATATAAAGATAATGAACCTGTAAGAAATATCGACAAAGCACAGGACAACTTTAGTTCTCTTTGACGTCGGTAAACATTGTGTAGTTTTTAGCCGCATTCTTGCTTAATTTTAGCTTTACCTTAATATTGTCGAACCGTGCCAGTGGAAGAAGTTACGTCTTTGATGAATAACAAAATCAATTGCTACTGCTTGGCTTCACTACTATATGTCGGATGTTTCAGCCAGCTAAAGACTCGTTCCTCAGAATTAAAAGCCCTATCCACTAGATCAGCGGTCTCCAAATTGACATGCGCGTGAAAGGCAAATTTGACTAAAAAAAAAAAAAAAAAAACCTGATCATTTCGACTCCCGTTGTGTCATGTTTTAGCAACTTTCAAACTCCTGAACTGTCAAATGAAATCCAAAGGTGCGACCATTAAGATCCAAGCTCTCAATAAGTGCTCATGTTGTTGTGAAGTGGGGTGTTTCTTTTTCAATAGAACAGTCCGTGGTTTTGTTCCGACATATTTTGCATGTCACTTGTATTTGGACAGCTGATTACCCGCTTCTTTCAATCTTCCCTCACTCCAGTCCCCTAAGTCAATTTATTTTTGCGCGCGCACGCTGTATTATATCCTTTGTCACGTCACATCTGACGTCATCTTACAAACGATTTCCGTTACATCGGATACTGAGTGAAACTTTTCACGGCTTTTGGATCTAATGATCGACTTATAGGTTAGTATGCGTTCTGTCTTTGTTTGTTTCATTTGAACATCTTATCTTCAATAGTTTTTAATATATATTTGTGATGAGAACAGTCGTCCTGAAAACACCGTCAGTTTGAAAAATATTCTAGTGAATGGATAACTTTTCTTCAGAAGTTCTTAAACACCACTATTAGTTAAATGTTTTATAACTAAGATAAGATTTAATACACTAGAAATGCTTTGATTAGCACGTAGCACGGACTGTATAGCGGGCAAATTTTGGAGCCTTTCCGGCTAAATCCACTAGCTGTTTCCGTGTCATTTCACCTTTGAAAAGACAGGCATAGTTCGAAATGTCCGTGTGATAGTTCAAGACAGTGTGCACAATTTATAGCGCTCATAAAAAGTTATGTTTGGATAACGTACTGTTGGTTTATGCTCATTTTACACACATGTGTGATACTGCACATTGCCATTTCTTGTTATAAATGGCTTGGCGCGGAACCTTGAATTCCCAACTTCATGTTGATTAAATAGTAGATCAGCGAATGTAATGTAACCTTCGTATTGTCTCTTTTAAGCCTATCACTCTCAAGCTCAAGAGTGTAGATTCTCCTGATCTTTCATAAAGAAAATGTGATGAGTGATGTAGTAAGAGCTGATAGTTTAATCTGAGCTTTTCACCTGAGCAAGTTATCAAAGCTTCTCCTTACTGTTTGATATATCTACAGTGATTTACTGGAGGAGAAAATTGAAGTTGAACATTTTTTTGTCATCAGTCTCCATGTCAGTAAATGGCCAGCCCTACTGAATTACCATACACTGAGCCGAGCATCGAGACGAGTCTCCGTGAACGCTTAGAAAAGCTAAACTATCAACGAAACCTGACACAAACCCTGTCCACCTCCAAAAATCAAGTGATAGAACCCACATGTCGCATGATAACATGACGTCATGGATAACGTCGCTCTTTAAACGTCGTCCGCTGACTTGCCTATTTGTTGGCGCAATTCTGATGAACTCGTGGTTGCCACTTCTGTTGTTTACTGTTTTTATGGCCTGTGTATTTACCATTGTGTTTTTTTCGTTTGTTATCTTCGAGTCGTGCCTCATTGGTGCTGGTTTGGTGGTTTTATTGCTGTTTCTCACAGTTCCGTTGTGCTTTTCGCTTTCTGCATCGCTTTGTTTCTTTTGGCTTCATTGGGTTTTTGCGGTTGTACGGGAACACGTGCAAGAGATGGTGGAATATTTCAAAGCCGTTGTGATTTTCTATGGCACTTTGTATCTACCGAAAACCATACGAAGATCGGTTGGATTATAAGCTGACTTTAATTGAACACCAACCAGAGGCAATGTATAAAGTTCATAATGCATGTATCAACATTCTGTTTTCATTTTTAACATTTTGAGTCCAAAATTTAGTTCCGCACTCTTTATTATTGCGGCCTCTGTTGGCTGAAGTCGAATGAAAGTAAATACAAAAATATGATGTGAAATATACAGATTGTCCTAGATTATAAGAAGACAATGTATGATTGATGTAAAGAGAATTGATAGTTTAATCAGCTTTCATACAAGCAAGCTATCAAAGGCCATGTTTTCTTTACTTTACGATATATTTCTGGTGAGAAACTGTTCAAGAATTGAAGTTGGTCTGACCCGTGAGGGTGAAAGAAACAGAAACGATACAATTAGGGGTGTATGGGGACAGATGTCCGAATTTTCCGAACCTTCCTTGAAAAAATTTACAAGTAGTGTTAGGAGAATTGATTGTCTGACCAGCTTGCAAAAACGTATAATTTGTCAACCCAAGTTTGGTATGGATTTGCTGAACGCCGTAAAGGTTGTGTTGGCTGACGCTTCGAGCGTTAGCTATTTGAGCAAAGCGGGAAATGTAGCCGACTAGGAAGAATTGACCAGGACTGAGTAAAAGTAGGAGAAACACACTCTCTGTTCTGTTGTTGTCCGTGGGTGAGTCGAGTTGTTCTGGTGTTCGACAGGAGTTTCTAGGCAACGAAATGCGAAATACGAAGTTGTGTAAAGTGGGTTTTTTATTGAGGTCAGGCCAAGCTTGCCCCGGCGCAATCAAGATACAATGATAGGCAAAAGCAATATGCAGTGCTTCAGTCAGCCCCGTTGCTCTACATCACAACTACAACAAATCATTACAAAATGGACTTTAAGTCAGAGCAGTAGAACTGCTGTCCGTTGGAAGGCGAGGCTGCTCAGTCACTCATGGAATTGGGTCGCCTTGTCTGATAAACAAAAACAGCAAAAAAATCAACAATAACAACAACAACAACAACAACAACAACATGAACATACCATGCCATTATGAATCACAGCTACGTGAATTTAGTTTCACATACGGAACAGTGACAGTAATTTTCCAGTCTTTGCCAAAAGTACGGTCCCTAAACTGTAAGTATGGATTCATACACCTTTAAAAAGTTACGAACGCCATGAACAATGATGTGACTAATAAACTCACGCGAAAATCTTGCAGTCAGGCCAGAGGTTTCCCACTGCACTAGGATGAGCGGACCAGGTTCCGTCGTCGTTGCAGGTGTAATGTTCGGCAGCCAAGAATTCCACTTCATAGTTAGTGTTGCATTTGACTGTACAGCGTACCGCCTGATTAGCAGGGTGCACGCATTCCATGTAGCCATTCAGCGGTTCTGGTTGATCTTTGCATTTCAAGTCTGTGGGATATACACATTAAAAGGTTTTCCGCTGTAGAATCGATCAGTAATACACGCAAAAGTCTGTACCAGAAAAATAAGCACTATTTCTGTGATATATTTAGATTTCCTAGTTTGACTCTGTAAGACGATCATGTATGAGTAGCTAACACAGAGAACAGTCCAGGAGCATAAGGGAAGATGTGAAGACGGTTTTTTGTGTCCGTTCCTGACTCAAATTTGCAGTGATGCTACGTTATTATTACGTCAACAAAAATTTATAGAATCCGTTTAATAATTGTGGCCTTGTTGGACAAAATCAGAGAAGAATTAATGAAACAGATTAGTGAGATCTTTAGAAAGTTTAAGATTGGTAAAAAGAGTAGGTGGAATGTTGACTATCTCAAGGTCATGACGTAACTGAATGTGCAAGATTAATGTCGACAAACACGCAGAGTTTAAAAGATTTTTGGTTCTTTAACTGTAGGACAACAAACTTGGCAAAATAATAGTTTGAACCCAGGAGCGTGGGGAAGACTGTTGTTGATGACCCATGTTTCGATAGTTACCTGAGTTGTGGAAATCATATTCAGAGTCATATGAAAAGGTTCCTTAGTAAAAGAACAGTTAGTGTCGTTAACAAAATCAAAAGATATCTAAACTGAGGCGCGTTATGTTTTAGACATTTTGTATCAAGAATGAAAATATGCTCGACACGATGAAGCTTTCAATTAGCAGGTGAATGGTCAGCCCTTAATTTACATTAACACCGGATGTGCAACCAGCTTTGAGATCCATACAGCCAGGTCAAGTTCAAACTGCGGCAAGAAGACAATACCAACGCTTTTGTGCCCGCAAAATGTGAGAACGTTATGACCTTCACCGTTGAAAACGTTCAAACATTCCAACATGCCATAGAATCTCAATTGCCTCTTGGAGTTCACCGCAGAACTTCTCACTTACTTCAGTTTAAATTCGCCGAATTTCACGCAGCGTTTTTCTAGAGTTGTAGACTTTCAAACTGGGCGCAAAAGGTACAAAACGAAACTGTCTAGTAAGACTTGAGATACGACACACAGCAGAATACCTCTGTCGGACGATTTAAGTAAATCATTCTGGTTTTAAAAAGGTTACAAACAAGGTGAAAGATTAGATTCACGGCCAGTCTGATATGTAGTGCAAATCCTGTGGCTTTAGATAGATTACAGACAAAGGTTTCTTGTTAACTGTTTCTCGCTTAATGACCTCGTGGCGGTATTTTTCAAGGTCAGTTTTTAAGCGGTTTTAATGGGTGGGTGGCCTATAACCGCATGTTTCTGAAATATAACTTTGTTGCCATAGTATTTAAGGATATCGTGCGCTTACAAAGTTAAGATTCACGCGATGGTGACGATATAAGAAAGAATAAAAATAGACAAACATTTGTAGTATGAATTAACGGACTTTAACTGCAATGTCATTTTTTTTTTTTTTTTTTGTCAAACGTAGAAACCGACCAAAAGAAGAACTCTATTGCACAACATCTTGAACACTGCTGTCAGTAGAATGTACGTCTTGTTGTAGAGGAGTTGTAAAGGAGTTATAAAATAGTAAGGTGTTTTCTTGGTGGGGTCAAATAATTCCTAAACGTTGAAGTGGCTAAATTACGCTAAAACTGTGCCGAATTAATGACCTTTATCTGTAGAGCGGAAAAATACGAAGGCTTTGGTCTTCTGACGACGGGCTAAGCAGTCTCGAAATGTAAGGTTACCAAACTCGAAGAGTTTACTATCAGCTATGATTGGTAAATAGCTTGTTTTCAAACTTGACAACTATGCAGTAGGGACAACGCAGTATAGTGCAAATAAAGAGCTCTAGAACATTCCAAAGCCGTGATGTTCCGATCCAAATTATGAATACTGAGGAGCTCTTTTCTGCGCAGTTTTATCAATGGGTGGCCTTCTATATACTCATATTTTTTGGATTCCGCGCAAATTCTTCGATGTGATTTGAACTACTGGGATTGATACGGAAAGGGAAGTGGTGTTTTAAGTGTCGAGCGCATATCCTGAACACACTGCATCAATAGGGCCGGTATCTTTTCGCGTCCGGCATGCAGCGTAACTAAGCCCCGTGAAACCCGGTAACTGTTCACAATCAAAAGACAATTTTGACTCAACGTCTATAAACCTGAAACATGTCAAATAAAACCTTTCGGGATCAGTACATTTAACTATTTCTTGATACTGTGCTGAGTTCACTGCGTTTTTAAGTTGGATCATTATTCATTGACATTATTCAGCAGGCAGCGTTACTCCAGAGCCCGGCTTTCTTTTTTTTTTAGCTGCGCTTACAATTTAAGTCCAAGCACACTCGAAAACACTCAATTACGGAACCGCCGACCTGCATGTTTCTTTTTGCGGATGAAGTCTCACATTAATTTCTGGGCCGATATGTTATGTTCTGAATCAAACATTAGACTGATAAGAGGGTGTGTTCTCGGTAAATTGACTAATGGAAGGCCCCGCATCAACGATTAGCACGGATGAATATAGTAGCTACCCCTAAATTGTTTCTTGGAGGCTTTACGACTTGCGTTTGGGATTGAGTGGTTTATTTTGTAAAAATATTCTATCTGCAGTCGCTTCAATAATTGAAATGTAATTTCGTGTTTTGAAAAAGCGCCAACGGGTAACAGATATGAACGCCACGTAGAAGGTTCGAGCGGAACCTGACGATCTGACCTCGTATTGATATTTCTACTTTTCACGCAGACTAAACAGGTTCATTTGTATTTGTTTCGTCGTAAGTGGGTGGTGGTCTACTTAGCGTGTTTCCCAGGAACAAGGAATGATAGAACTGGGATCTCAAATGGACTAGATATTCTAAGGTGCATGTCAGTAGAACCCTTTCTCTGCAAAGGTTATTTACATTTATGGCAGTTTGAACCGGTCCCAAGGCAAAGATCTCAGCTAAGCAAAGTATACGGAAGACTTACTGTATAAGAAGGGTGTTTCTGGGCGTAGTGAAAGCGAGGAGGGATTCCGATTACGTGGAACAACCCAAGTATATGTTTTGAACTGTTGAAACAAAGCCTTTGAATAATGATCCCGCTCGTAAACTTACCAGAAAATTGTACGTAAGTTGTCGCAGAGCAAAGCAGCGCTAAGGCTGCCAGCAGAGTCACTTTCACAAACATAGTTTCCAGCAAATTCGCACCTGTCTTTGTCTGGGGGGTAAGTCGTCGTTCCACTCTTTATATCCTATCGTTTAAACTCGTCGCGCGCGTCATGAAATGTTCGTATCGAGTTTCTCGCCCACCCAGGCCAACTCAGCAGGTGAAAAAACAGGAAGTCAAAAAATTAATCCCTAAAATTAACTCAGCTGCTCTGGAAACGTCTCAGTCCAATATTGTGAGAAGTTCTAAAACGGGTCGATGACGGCCAGCTTTCACTTGCCTCATGGCCTTGTATTCGTTTAGTCTCAGTTCACCCGTTGTGGTCCCGCACGGGCAAATTTACGTCTATAATTATGGGAGACCCTTACCTGAAGTGTAAGGTTTCTACTAAGCTGTCTCGGCCCACGGTTTTATTTTAAATAAGACATGCAAGTTATACTCGACGTTTCTGTTTCTTAACAAGCTCCCGATCCACCTGAGCAAATAAACAGTTTTGAGTTGCTCATAAAGAATCATTATTATCCAAGCTATAAACGTGTTTTAAAATTTAGTATTTGTAAACATTTAACAATGCAACCTTGTTGTACGTGTGTCACTGTTTGTCACTACCCACCGCAAGTGTTGCGGTGCTTTTAAATCGTGCCAAAGTTGAGACGTCCCGTCAGTATATTTATTACAGTATCCAATTCAACACTCGGTCCCAACACTCCTTGGGCTGCTCGATCATTTTGTTTGTGGTGGATCGAGAGAATTATAGTCACGAACTAAGGATGTCCTATTACCCTTGTTTCAAACGCTTTTCCGATGACTACAGGGACAGTCACACACACGTTCATGGACAGCGAACATTGTGTTGGGTGATATAGAAATCAACATGCAGATTGATTCTGACAACCTCACTTGGATTCGAACGTATCGACATTTTCTAGGGCTTAGGCAAATGCGCTGAGAAGTTAGGTAGATTCGCGCCATGTACAAACATTTAAGATTGTCAGTGTGTGACTTCAAGCGCGCGCTACATGATGTACCGATCAATTTGAAACTCGCACATCCCACCACGGAGGGGCGAGGAATTTTAGCTCGTTACTTCAATTTTGCGAAAGTGTTTTAGCTGTGTTTTTTTGGCACTTTTTTTTTTCCGCCCCGGGGGTGGGGCTTTGACCAGTAAATCCAGCCTTAAACCCGGGTATTTGAACAGTCACTTCGGCCCTACGTGGGAAAATTGAAATCGGCCATTTTTCAGGTTTAACGTAGGCTTTAGACTTTTCAATATTCAAATTCCCTCGGCATTCTTATTGTAACTTTACGATTGTTTGAAAAGCTTGCTTTGGCGTTTTCGATTTT